>JBAMCI010000131.1:11395000-11947500 GCA_037075265.1 Drosophila nigricruria | reverse complement strand
GCTGACTGACTGGCTAGCACGCCCTCTTGTTGTTATTGTCGCATTCATTTCCATGTCAATTCATATTTAGAAGTTTGCCATTTAAGATTTCAGTTCAGTTCGAATAGCGTGCGACAGCGCAACAGTACGGCGCGCAGAGCTAGAGCAGTTCGCACAGCTCTTTCTTGTCTTATCATTCCGTTCAGTATTTGACACAAAATTGTCAATAAATATCAAGTGAAGTGAGCTAATTTACCTAGCATTTTTTTTACTCAGGTAAAATGTTTGCACAGTGTGATTTAATAACTTAATGAAAGCTAACTGAAGTGAATAAATATTTAAAAAAATATATATATATAGAATAGAAAAAAATGAATATATAATAGAATAATAATAAAATATAAATAAAATAAAAGTAAAAAAAAAAACAAATTTATTTAAATATAATAATAAAATATTAATAAAGAAATATTTAAAAAATATATTTATAATAATAAAAATAATAGTAAAATATAAATTAAAAGTAGAATAACAAGAATTAGTTTAATAAATTAGTTAAGTGCCATAAAAAAAATAAAATAAAAATAATTAATGAATAATAAAGTAATAAAAAAATAGAAAAAAAAATTAATATAATAAAAGTAAAATAATAGAAAAATAATAATTAAAAAAAATAAAAATAATAATGAAATAAAAATAAAATAATAATTAAAATAGAATAAACAAATAATAAAATCAAAGTAAAATAATATAAAAATAATAATTAAAAATTGAATAAAAAAATTATAAAATGAAAGCAATATAATTATTAAAAATGGAATAAAAAAAAAATAATAAAAGTAAAATAATAATTAAATAATAATTAAAAAAAGAATTTAAAAAACAAATAAAATAAAAGAAAAATAAATTAAAATAATAATGAAATAATAATTAAAAATATAATAAAATAAGAATTAAATAATAGTAAAAAAATAATAATAAAAATTTTAAAAAATAATAGTAAAATAATACTAAACAACAAAATTTATAAATATAAAAACAAATTATTATATATTAATAAAAATTTAAAAGAATAATAGTAAAATAATATTAAAATATTAATAATTAAAAAAATAATAATAATAAAAACAAATTAATAGAAAAAAATAATATTAATAAAAATATACTACAATTTTTACATCAAAATGTAAACAGCAAATATCACGTATACGCACGAGTGAGATGAAGTAAAATATATATAAAAAGTCTAAAGTTGTCAAATTTTAAAGCTATAAGCTATGAACAGTTCCAGAACCAATACGGAAGTTGAACAAATAAGTTCAATCAGAAATATTTAGCATGCATCTGAATAAGATGTTTGACTTGAATAGGGCACATCACGGCATATAGCATATGCGAGATATGCACGTGTTTTATTGATTTCCATTTCCATATATGATTCGGATTCTGTGGCTGAGCGTTTGTAACGCCTTCATGTCTGAATGCCAATTTGCATTAATCGCCACAGAATAGTTAAGCCTTAGTTAATATTAGCAATTCGTATTCGGTTTGTTGTTGCTGTTGTTGTTGAGCAACCACTTTGACTTGGAATGTTATTTAAGAATGTTATTTTTATAGCAAGTCCCTAAGAATTGTGATAAATTAAAAGATAGAATTGAAAGTTGAGTTTATTTTTATAGCAAATATCTTAGACTCGTTAAGATAGTAAAAATAAAAAGAGGAGGTAGAGTTAAATATTTAAATATATTTAATTAAATATTTAAAAAAAATATATAAATATAAAAATTAATTTTTAAAATAATTAAATTTTTAATTATTAAAATTATTTAATTCTTTAAACATTTAAATTAAACATTAAAATAGTATATATATTTAAATATAAAAATTATTTTAAAAATAATTAAATATTTAATTAATTAAATTTATTCAACTCTTTAAATATTTTAACTAAATATTAAAAAATATATATTTTGTTATAAAAATTAATTTAAAAAGTAATTAAATATTTATATATTAAAATTATTTAATTCTATATATATTTAATGATAAAAATTTATTTTAAATAAAAATTAAATATTTAATTATTAAATTTATATAATTCTTTAAATATTTTAATCAGTAAAATATTTAAATACTTAATTAGTTAAATAATTAAATATTTTAATATTTTAAAAATTAATTTTTTTATTTAAATATATATATTGTATTTAAATATTTAACATACATATTAAATATTTAAATATATAAATTATTTAACTATTTAATTATTTAAATATTTATATATTTATTTCAAAGATTCTAGACAGAGTATCACACAATCAATCAAGTCTTACAAGTGCCGCACTCTTGACTTTTTCGCATTTCATAATTAAATAATTCCCTGTCCTGCTATAAATGATTGTTGTGTTGGCATTCTTTAATTAAATGCATGCGGTTTTTAATCGAATAAGACGCTTTTTCCCAATGATTCGATGGCGTTTGCCTTGCACAAATAGCACCACGGAGACCACGACGGCCGGGAATTTGCGCAGTGGAAAAAAAACGCGAAAAGAAAACAGCGAGAAAAGATGGCGAAAAAAAAAGAACAGTGTGTATGATAATTGAAATGTGCGTGGGCAGACTGTGGGGGTGGGCGGTGGGCAGTGGGCGTGCCTGGCCGTTGACATTGATGGTTTTCTTTGCGCCTGCAGCGGCCGGCATTAAATTTAGTCGGAAAGACAAAGTTGGAAAGTTGAAAGTTTTTCAATTGCCTTTAAAGCATGAAAGTGAATTAAGTGCGGTTAAATAATTGCGATTAATTTCGTAAATTTTGCAATCAATTTAAGTGGCCAACTTTAGTTGGTGGATGAAAGCCGAAAAAAATAAAAACAAATCAAGTTTAAGTGGGAGAGACAAAAGAAAAAGATAGAAGTTTAAGTGCTGTTGTCTAATATTCTTTTGCTGTTCAAAAAGTAATTTCTTTTATTGTTAATGTATAATTTATTAGTCTATCTATCCGTTCTCCTGGTGGGCATGGCAATATTGATTTTCCACGTAGAAGTTTTAATCTATTTTTAAAGTTCAGGAATTTGAAGTGATTTTCCACTTTTTATAAACTTTAAAGTTTATACTATGGGCTAATCTGTAGAAGTAGGTCAATAGTACCAACGAGAACTGATAATATTAATTTTGAAAATGTTATAGAAATATACATTAAAAGTCTAAAAAAACACCCGATATAGGTTTTTATCGCTCATCACAAAAAGTGGACGCTGGCTTTACTCTTTTAGGCTCCCTTAGCGAAAAATACAAGTCTCAGCTGCTTAGAGCTTAGCAATACGAGCAAGTCGAAGACGAAGCAGCTGTCACTAGCAAAGTGTGCTGATAAAAGAGCTCTGAGAAGGTTCTTGTAATAACTGTATATTATTTTATGTATTCATACTGTAAAACTAAGAGGCCACGTCTGCTTGCTAAGTTTCTCAATTCTATTAAATTTCGTCGTGCTAACCCACTGTTAAAAGACTCAGCATTACTCAATTGTGCTGCTAGCCTGCGACTGTTGCAGTAGTATTAGTGTGAGGCAGAGTAGCTGAGAGCTAAAAATATTAACCGATTGAGTTTGCGTGTTAGCTGCGCGTTTCATTTCTATCATGTATCCTCCGCGAGAGAGAGGGAGGGAGAGAGCGAGAGACAAAGATAACTGCTGCTGAAATTAGACGCGCGAGTTGCTCAGTGAGAGCGTGAAAGCTGTTGCAGAACGAATTCTTGTTTGTTGCTGAATGAGAGCGAGATGGCGCTCATTCGAACAGGCTCGTTGTGTTTGTCAGTGGACGAAGACAACCGTTGGAGTAATAGAAAAACTTTTAACACTGAAGGCGATTAGTAGTTGTCATGTTAGTGAATTGTGAATTGTGCATTCCTTATTGGGCGTGGTTGCAAAATTATAAAATTAGAATGGAAGGTAATCAAATTGAGACAACGTCGATATGATATATATTATATATATATATATATATATATATATATATATATATATATATACATATATATATATATATATATATATATATGTTAGAAAAGTGATTGGAGTTAATTGTTCAATGTTAAAGATGGTTGATTTTCAATCTAGTTTCTGTTACGAAAAGTCCCTAAGAGTGCATCAATAGTAATTCAACTGCGCTACTTCTAAGACTCTGGAAAGTTATTCCTCCTGTTCGAGCAACTATACTTAGATAGAGCTGCAAGTCGCGGCTTCTTCCCGCTGATCAGCCACCATACAATACGACCGCACGCCTCGAGCTGCAAATTCAAAGTGATGCTATTCAATGTACAAATAGAGAGAGAGAGAGAGAGACAGAGAGACCGTGATGAGATGATGTGCTAACATGCATGAGCATCACGATTGCGGAAGTCTGTTAACAGTGCATGCTTCAAGTTCATTTTAACACCACTCTCTTTCCCTCTCTTTCATCCATACAGTGCAATAATTCAAATGCCTTAACATTTCCCCATTCATGTTAAGCAAACTTCACGCTCATAAACCAAAATTAAAAACTTTAAACTTTTAGCCAATTTAACTCTTATCACAACGGCAGAAACATAATAAGATATTCTTATAAACAACTTTGCTTAAATGATAAATTCTGAAATAATAGTATTTCAGCTTTAATAAGGTCTATTTGCCTTTGGTTGACCCGGTCTGCCGCACGCTCACGTGAAACTCATTAAAATGCGAAACGGAAACGCAAAGTGTGATTCGTTGCTCGAATATCACGCACAGACGCGAGGCACACACACGGCATACGTGGCAGGTGGCTGCTAGCTGTTGGCTGGTGGCAGGTGGCAAGTGGCGAGAGAGCTGACATTGGCTCCAAATTACACTTACACGCAGCTTGCAGCAAAGTCGCGGCACGACCCTGTGTGTCGTCAGACTTTTCTTCTTTTTAGCGTGCGGCATGTGACAAGTGTTTGGCGTTGCCTTTGTGGGTGAATTAAGTTACGACTCGACTCGACCTGTGCGTGAGGCACGACAAGAGCACGACCAAAGCACGACTCTCGTGAGCAGACATTGTGTGTGAAGGGTGTGTGTGTGTGTGTGTGCCAGCAAAATATAGTTCAATGTTCAGCACGACTTTAAGCCAGCAAACAATATCATTTGACATTGATATATATCATTGAATTACTCGTTTTGCTATTGTTGATAAAGTTATTGTGACAAATATACAATTTTTATTTGTATTATTATAATAATAAGTATAGTTTATAGTAAGCTCTCAAATGACCTTCGCCTTGGTTTTGATTTGGCTAGCTAACATAGCGCCGCTGCAAAGCAAACTATAGTTGCTCCACGAGATGGCTTCAACCAGCGATACTATCGATAGACTCTAGCAGCTCTTCTGCTTACGGAAAAACAAATCTGCTAAGTGAGACGATATACAAACAATCTATCGACCTATCGCAAAACTTTATGTCCAACGATACTATCAATGTTGTCACCGAAGGTTTTAACAGCTGTTAAGCAGAGCTGCTCATGTTATCATCTCTAAGCTCTATTGACTATCTGCTGCCATTGCCTCTCACTGCCTCTCACTACCTCTCTCTACCTTCCTCTCCCTCCCTCTCCCACATATTGCAATCTGTGCAGCATTTCTGTTCATTTGCTATAAATAACATTTTGGGGGATTTCGACACCGCAGACATTTTTTTGTTGGTCTAATTTGAGCTTATGGCTCAATGATCATTGGCATTAGCCAAATTGCATCAGCTTTGGCATCGCATACATCGATAGTTGTTGACTGGTTTCTCTCACGCCCGGCGCATAGAACGAATTGAAGCAGCTGCTTTGGCTGCTTTGTTTTGCATATTTAATGGCAATTACAAAACCGTTCATTCCGGCAGCTGCTTATTAGCCATTGAAGCATATTGACCCTACGGCGAGGCAGGAGGCAGGGGCGGCTCATGCATTTTTCTTTTTTTTTTTTTTAGTTATTCATTTCATTTGCAATTAAAAGCTGCGATTTTTATCGATTCGTTGTGTGGCGTCGAGCCATAGGCAGCTGCTGCACTAAAGTTCATTAATTGCTTTTTGCAATGCTCAACAATGGGGAATGCAAAATGAAAAATAAAAAACAATAAAAAAAGGGAAAGGGCATTTACAGAGTTGGCGCAGGTCAGGGTCAAGTGAAGGGAACTAATTGCAAATTAAAATTCATAATTCATAACTGCATTTATGATAAAGATATTTTAGTCTTTAATGCAGCTTAATTCGAGAAACTCGAATAATTCATAATTTGCCTCTTCAAAAATTCATTAAAATAATAAATCATTTTTTTTTATATATATATTTTTTTAGTTAATAATCTGTTTAAGTATGTAGATTTATATACATAATTTATATATATATATATATATATATATATATATATATATATATATATATATATATATATATATATATATATATTTATATTTAAACATATTATATATATTTTAATTTAAAAAGTAAAAGTTCTCTCGATGGCATTGCCTGACTAGGGTATACTCTCAGTACTGTGATGAGCTCTGTGCTGTTGTCCAGTTTATAGCTAGACAAAAATCACTCAGACACAACTTTAACAGATTTAAATGCTTTACTGCTTCTTCTTCTTAAGCTCACTCAATATTGACACACAAAACTACAGACATAGACACACCCATCATGGCCTAACTGTTGCCTACAAATCTATGCTAGAGCCAAACATAGTTTTTATCAGCAAATCAAATGAGTTTCTTTTTTGACTTTGAGTCAAATGTGGCACAATTTTTCTAAGCAATACAGCAAGCATCGAGTACTTAGCTAAAATAAGTATGAATTGAGGAAAGTCAAAAGCATTGTTGCTTAGTACTCTATGTTTATATATAGACACAATAATAATCTTTATTTTATATTCATGTGCTGTTGCTCTTGAAACATATGAGAGATGCTCTAAGAACTACAGCTTCATAGCGTGGTTAGACGATTTCAAGGAAATAGGCAGAGCTATTAATAATTTGAAGTAAAATTGAACTGCAAATGTTATAGAAAGACATATGGCAAGTCTTTACCTTCACGATTTCATGCAAGAGCAGAGTTATTGATGCTTTTAAGTTAAATTGAGCTGCAAATGTTATAGAAAGAGGTATGGCAACTCCTTAACCTATATGGGTTAGAGGTGGAGAACTATCGATAGTGGGCGCCATCGATATTCGACGATTGTTAATTTTGAACCATCGATAGTGTCGATAGTGTCATCGAAAAGGTCGCCATCGATAGTATAGTCCGACCAACAAATTTATTTAAAACGAATACAAGAAAACTATGGTTTAATTTAACCAAAAGTTACGATTTAAAAATAAAAGTATGTTAACATTTTTCTCCTTGAGTTGGGTTCGCCTCTCTGAAATAATTTGGCCCGCCTTGCTGAATGCTCTTTCCGATTCTACGGACGTAGCGGGTATACATAGGTATTTGCGAAAAAGGCTTCCAATAGAGGGAAAATCACTTTGATTCACCTGGAAAAAAAAAATTATTTATATAGAATTTATAATTCGAACTTAGAACTTAGAACTTATGTTCGTCGATAGCACCATCGATAGTGGATGGGCCGCTATCGAAAGTGTCTGCTGCTATAGATTGTGGCGCGATAGCGCCCAACCATCGATAGTGTCGATAGTGCCATCGATTGTTCTCCACCTCTAATATGGGTTACTAGATGAATACTTATATACATTAGCTTCTTTAAGAGCAAAAATACTATATGCAGATAAAATTATTATACTTTGGTGTAAAAATCAATGATTGAAACCTTAATTCTCGACTATCTCAATCAAATCTGTAGAAAAACTGATAGCCATAGCAAAAACTATTATTTATTTTCATAAAAATTACGAAATCTGCTGATTAAAATTTCATTGGCAGTCAAAGATAAGAAAGATAGGCTATCCACATTGAGAAAAGCATCCAATTCACACTACTTGTCTCAATCCTAAAGTCAAATATGCTTCAGGCTTGCTACATACTATCGCACAACAACATGAATTGCCGAAATATCATTTTCTATATGCTTGAAGGTATAACAACATGTATTTGCCTTAAGTTTAAACCATTTGCTGCTATAAACTTGGCTACTCTAATGCATACTTCTCATAGTCAAATGGAAAATTATGAAATCTCGCAGGTTTTCAGCTCTGCTGCTATCTCCTTACTCTAATGCAGCACAGCATTAAAATGGCATTAGTTGCCGAGAATCTAACTCGCATGCCAAACCATAGTGAAACCAGTGAACACGAGTCAAATTCTACCACGAGAAAGCCCACAAAACGATTTATGTTAGCTTAGACAAGCCATAAAGCATAAACACATTAAAAAGTTGATGAAATAAAAACTAAACTAAAAGAAATATTTAATACTTTGATTGACTAATATGATACTTTTATTATAGCCAAAAGCAAACGGCAAAGGAGCCCAAGGGCAGCTGCTGCTCATGTTTATAGAAAAGAGTCAAGCCAAAGACATCTGCTTACGACAGAGCACAAAAAATGTTTGCAATGCACAGAGAGCCACAATTTACGTGAATATGCATATGCACTTACGGTCTGCCAGTCATTCAGTCAGTCAGTCAGTCAGTCAGTCAGTCAGTCAGTCAGTCAGTCAGTCAGTGAAGAAAGCCGAGCAGAAAATAGGCAACATAAAGAGCAGCAAAGCGGAAGTACTCGGCAAATAAAAAAAAATATGTATGTACCACTTTTTGTGTTTGCACTTCAGCAAATGCAAACATGCATGACACAGTCACCCACTCAACCACCCACACACCCACCCACCCACACTCATACCAACAGCCACTTTAAGCATCATCATTCGCGAGTGAACAAAATCACACGACAAACTGCAACTGAGCTATTGTTTGCCTCATATTCAGCTGCTGCTGTTGCTGCGCTCAACTCCATTGCCTGGACGATTGTGTGGAATGCACTCAATGTACAGCTGAAGGTTGGAAGGGAGATATTATAATGCCACAGTGCAACTTTCGAGCTTGTTGCCTGTCAACAATAATAATATCATAAGGCAAGGCTTGGGGCTTGCTCACATAACTCCATACCTGAAGCTTTATATTCGAACTCAAATAGTTTATAAAATTCATATGAGTCGAAATTAGTTTAAAATAAGTGAAAGTGTAGAGAAAGTTGGAGTTGCCTAACTAGGAGATACTCTGAGCATATACTCTCTCTCTCTCTCTATATATATATATATATATAGAGAGAGTATATGTTCAAAGTATCTGCTAGTCAAGGTCCAACTAGAGCTTTCTTATACATATATATATATATATATATATATACATATACATATATATATCTATAAATCCATGCAAAGAACTTAAATTTAAAGAATTTATGTTCAATTTCGAATCAGTATCCAACATATAAAAAAAATCAAAATTTTATTAAACAAATATAAAATTAAATACAAAATTGTTGGAGTTGACTGACTAGGAGATACTCTGTATGTATATAAGCATGCAAATAACTTCTATTTAATGAATTTATGTGCAACTTTGAGTCAGTATTCAAAATATAACAAAAATCAAAATTATATTAAGTAAACATAAAACTAAATACAAAATTAGAGGACTCTAGCTCAAAAGATGTACGAGCTATAATTTTTTAACTGAAGTTCGATAAGGTTTTGAATCGATAACTTTAAATTTCGATAAGGTTTTGAATCGATAACTTTAAATTTCAATAAGGTTTTGAATCGATAACTTTAAAACGAGAAGAGTTATCGATTATTTGAAACAAGCTTAGTATGCAATTGCTATAGAAGAACCTATTAAAAGATTCAACAAATTTTAAAGCTACAGCTTTTATAGGCTCTGAATAGGCGGACGGACGGACAGCTGGACGAAGGAATAGACAGACAGCTGCACAAGGCTAAATCGACTCAGCACGTTATCCCGCTATATAAATACTTTATTTGCTCTGTTATATACATCACTGTATATATATACTCTATGTGCTCTGCCATGCCTTCCTCTGCCTGTTACATACATTCCAACTCAACCAATATAGCCTCATTTCCCATTTTTATGGGCATAAGAAACCCACATATTCACCTCCAGCATTCCACCTTAAATACTTGACTTGACTCGCACATACATGGCTGACTTTGAACTTTTTAGTGAACTCTTAAGCTTGAGTCTTGACATTTGCTGAAGCACTTAACTCAAGTGTTAACAAAAAAGTCTTTTGCACACTTTCTGCCAGCGTTTTACTTAACCAAATTTGCTTTGTGCTTTCACCTGCCTCAAGCCAATTAGCTGCATATGTTGTTTAATACCTTTACGTTCTGAGCTAATAAGGATTTTTATTAGCTAGTTTTTAATGCATTTCAAATTGCTTTAGCCAGTTCAATACTGGCAATAGCTGGCCTGCTCCACCTGCTTCTGCACGACTTAATTTTATCAATGGCTTTTGATTTTCCATTTAATCGCAGCACCTGTTCGAGCGTATTTCAGTTTCGAAATGCGTATGTTTCCATTTTCCCATTTTCACATTTTCCCATTTTCACATTTCCATTTCCGCTTCCGGTTAGCATTTTCATGACGCATGACGCTAGCCACAATCGAGCTTATCTTTCATTATACTTTGTTGCCAGCTGCAAACTTCGGGAACGTGCAAATTAGTTGTGGGATCAACAATGCACACTCTCAACACTTGCACACACCTACGCATACACACACACACACACATACAAGCAGCAAAACTTTGTTGCAAATGGTGCATCTTGGTGCACTTTACGGTTATGTGACGCCCTTTATGCAAGCTGCGAGCTGCAAACTGCAAGTCAAATTCCAAATGCCAAAAAGGGCTGCAACGTGCTTTGCCGAAATTGTGCACAAGAAATTTCTGCTGCAGTGGACATGGGCATAATTTGACATAATTTGGGTTTATATATAGATATAATTAAGATTATGAACAGATGTTGAGGGAGGAAGAGAGAGAAAGAGAGAGAGAGAGAGGAGAGAGAGAATTCGACTTAAGCACGAGCTTAACTCAGGCAATTGAAGCAGAAACTGCTTTAAGATGTTTATTGAATTTAAGGACAATTTATGAGCCTTAAGTCTTTAAGTTTTGTAAAAGATTTTGATAGTTTATAAAATATATAAATATATTAAATAAATATTTAAAATAAATATTTAAAATTAATATATAAAATAAATATTTATAGTAAATATATAAAATAAATATGTATAGAATAAATATATAAAATATATATGTAAAAAAAATATAAAAAATAAATATATAGAATAAATATATAAAAAAAATATTTAAAAAAATAGATATGCATAAAATAAATATATAAAATACATATGGAAAATAAATGTATAAAATAAATATATAAAACAAATATATAAAATAAAAATAATGAATAAATATATAAAATATAAATATAAAATAAATATATAAAATAAATATTTAAAATATATATGTAAAAAAATATATATATTAATATAGAATAAATTTTTAAAATAAATATATAAAATAATTATTTAAAATAAATATATAATATAAATATTTGAAATAAATATATAAAATAAAAATATTGAATGAATATATAAGATAAATATATAAGAAAAAATATATATAAAATAAATATATAAAATGTAAATGTAAAATAAATATATAAAATAAATATAACAAATTAATATGTATAAAATAAATATATGTAATAAATATACAAAACAAATATTTAAAATAAATAAATAAAATAAATTTATACAAAATAAATATGTAAAACAAATATTTAAAATAAAGAAATATATAAAATAAATATTTTAAATATAGATATAAAATATATATATAAAATAAATATTTCAAATATATTTACACTGAGCGCCATCAGGCTAGTGCCCCATTCATGCTCTCCGTTAATGTTAAATATTTTCTATATCAAGCGAGCTATAACCCTACAATATTTTGTCTATTGCACTCTGATTTATTCTTTTTAAACTAAAACAGAAATGGGTTTTGCATCATTTCAGGAAATATTTAAAAAAAAGGTTTTGAAAAAACTTATAAAAAAAACTTTGCCAAAACTTGGTCATCAGCGCAGCCAAATTCAATTGTGAATATCTCACTCAACTTGGCAGCCACAGTTAACAAATTTTTTGTGCAGGCCACAAAATTGACCTACTCTAAGAAAAATATTTCTATTGAATGTTATGAACTTTAAGCGTTGTAGGAAAAATCGAAACAGACAGACAAGGGAAAACTATCATTTATTTTCTTGGAAATTACGAACTCTGCTGACACAACTTTACGTAGGATATATACGAAGAAAAGCATCTAATTTGTACTATTTATATATTTTTTATATATTTCTCAATACTTTCACTCCTGCAACAACTGCTTAAAATCACTGTGCTCAATAGTTTTCTCTATAAATTTCATTAAAGTGCACAGTTCCAGCAGCCAACTTTGTTCTTTTTAAACGGCTTATCAGTTTGATAACGGAAATTGGCAGAGCAAGTCGTAAAGCATTTCGGCTCTGTCCGTTCACACAACACTTCCATGTTAAACTCTCTTAGGCTGTTAGTGCGACCAACAGCGTCAGAGAGCAGGGAAATTTTAACAGCGCGCTGTTAGGTTACAGCTGCTAGCGCAACAGCATATGTGTGGCACCAAAGTAGGCAACATTATTGAAATTTAAGTGAAAGGCCGCAACGGCACATTAAATCACGACTTGAATTTATTTGATTGAAATACATAATAAACGAGTATTTCGGCTGGCATGCAGGCAGGCAGGCAGGCCAGGGTCTGTCTGATTTGCCTTTGGGCCGCCGCGCTGTTATTATTGTCATTTTTATTGGCCTTCAAATTCCGCTGAAGTAATGAAAAACGTTTACGTTTGCGTTTGCGTTACCATTTTGTGTGTTTATACTTTCGTTATGGCCAAGTTCCGCCAAAGTTTGACGCACACGGCCTATAAAAGCTGGCGCGCAGTCTCCCAAGTAGCTTGGCTTGGACTCGGCTCGGTGATAAGCATAAAATGCTTATAGGTTTTGTAGACATTATAAATTTATGATTGACTCGCTGGCGACACGACCTGACATGACATGACTGAGCGAGCGAGCGAGCATTGATTTCTTGGCTGCTGCTTAAAAAGTGTTTCATAAAATGCCCGTATGGCCGACTTGGCTCATTAGGAAATGGCAAAACATAAGCTAAATTATCGCATACTTAAAGCAACAATAAAAGTTTTGTCCCCGAGTCATATATACTCTGGAACAGTGGGGCAAGGTGGGTGAGAGAAGTGGCAGACTAAGTCAAGTTTAAGTAAGCCAATTTCCATGTCAACAGTCATAGATTATTGCCTCTCTTTTCAGGTTTTTAAAAATAGAAAAATATTAAAAATATTTCATAAATCTCGCTTAAATATTTCCTTCCACTTTTTCTCTTTTAGTCAAAAAAAAAGAACGTAACATAACTCATGTAGTCCGTACTCTTTGGTTCATAACAAGTTGCCCGAGTTAGTCAATGGGCAATAAAACAAAATTCTCACACGAGTATGATGCTGTAAGGAATCACAGCTGTAGCAGCCACATCGCAGGCATTTGCAAGATTTATGCTTTAGCCTCGATGTGCTGCCATTAAAATTGTATTCCAAATTTTTGTTTTTTGTTTTTTTTTTCTGTTAAGCGGCACCTAAAAACTTTTTTAGCTTATTATTTTTTTTTTTTTGTTAGCCAACTTTGTTCTACATATAACCCCAGTCGAGTTTCTTGACTCGTTGTGCTCAGTAGGCGTGTCCTGCCCGCCTCGATAGCACACAAAGTAAGTTTTCATGGCAAGAAATGCTTTATTTTCAGCTGTTGTTTTTCATTTTTGTTTCGGTCTTTCTTCATTTTTTTTTTTTATTTCGGAGAATGCAAACAAAATTTTTCATTGTTTGCTTTGATGTGTTTCGTTTGCACCTGCATCTGGATACCTTTGATGACTGCGCTCACCTCTTTCACGTGCAATATTAAAAACTCTTTTATGACAAAAGAATGCATAAACCGAGAGCTGAAATTTGCCAATCAAATGCAGTCGCAAATCAGCCGTAGGGAAATGCAAACTCAACAAAAGTCACATACGAAACATATTAACTTTGATTTTTTGTTGAAATTCTAATAAAGTCAGGGCAGTTTTTTTTTTAGATTTTGTGAAAGGGCTTTTAGTTGAATTTATCTAAATATATTTTTATTTAAGTTTGTAAAAGCTTATGGTAGCTATTTAAAGTAACTATAGGGAATACAAAAGCAAGTCGGACTAACATATTATGTGAAAATTCATTACTTAGAAGATTAAATAGAAAAAAAAGAAGCTTGATATGTTTAAAAATATATTATGTATTTTTAAAATATTTATTTTTATATATTATTATTTATTTTTTAACATTTTTTTCTGTCCAGTAAATATAGCAAAAGCTTGTTATAGTTTTTAAATATTTCATTTTATTTTTCAAATTCATGTTTAAAATTATATATTTATTTTTTTAAATATTTTTAATATTTTATTATTTATTTTTAAACACTTTTTTGTCCAGTAAATATAGGAAAAGCTTGTTTTCGTTTTTATACTTTTTTTTTTATTTTTCTAATTCATATTTAAAAATATATATTACATATTTTTAAAATATTTATTTATATATTATTATTTATTTTTTAACTTTTTATTGTCCATTACATATAGAAAAAGCTTGCTTTAGTTTTTATATATTTTATTTCATTTTTCTAATTTATTTGATTTTTATTTTATTTATTTTAAAATTTGTTTTTTATATAATTTAATTTATTTTTTATTTTATTACCATTTTTATTTCATTATAATTTTATTTTAATTTCCTTTTATATTTTTATTTTTGTTTTTAATTATATATTTTTATTATTATTTTCGTTATTAATAAATGTACACTCAGCTAAAGCTTGTGTAGCTTTTTATATTATTTATTATTTACAATTTATTTATTTATTTTTGAAATTTTTTTTTATATAAATAAATTCTTATTATCTTTTTATATTAATTATATTAGATATTTATATTTATATTATCCAGTATTTATATTTCATTTTAGTTTTTATATAAATTTATTTTTTATTTTATTATATTATTTATATTGTATATTTAGATTTATATTATACTGTCTTTTGCTAGATTATTATTGTTGTATTTTTTATATTATTTATTTAAGCATATTTATTTTATTTTTATATATTAATAAATTTTTTAATAAAATTATTTTTATTTGATTATAATTTTCTTTTTATTTATATTATATATTGTAAAACATAATTTTTTTAAATTAATAATTACACTCTAAGTAAGATAAATAAATAATTAACTTAACAGGGTATCGTGTAGTTGCGCTGTTTATCACATTTCTGATGTCATTGTTATCGTTGCCCCACTGCCAAGACCCTTTTCTTTGTCAACCAGCGCCATCAAAGCATTTTCGACTACTTTTTGTCACTGCAAATCGTTTGCCAAACACAAAACGCTTCACATTGCGTTGCGATTCATAAAAAAAAAAAATGTTAAGCAAAACTTTTATTGAACAACTTTTGAGTGTGGCAAAGAACGAGAAATGACATTATGAAACTTTGCTTAAAAATACTATTTGTATTTATCCTAGATATATATATGATATACATTTCAATTTAAGTTTTTCACATAATCCTTATTTATTCCACTAATTGAGAGCTTCTCATCAGCAGCTTTAATTTATTAGATATTTGTTGAACCCATAGATAATATGTTCAATTATTGGAAATTATATTGCGCAATTCGTTTGTCAGGTGTGCAGCACGGATTCCGCGAATAGTTACAGACCCTGTTCAGTTCATGTTTTCTATTGTTGTTGCCAATGAGCTGGTCAAGCGCATAATTTAGCCACTCTGGTGCTCCAGCTCCTGCTGATTTCATATGAAATATTCGTATCATTTGTGTTTGTTTTGTTTGTTGCATGATTGAGCCCGAGCCCTATATATATATTAAGTATGACAGATCTATAGTTAATTACTGGCATTACTGTTTGCCCAACTCAACATGTGCTGCTGAGTGCCAAGTTGTAGGCATAATTACAGACATTTTTTTTTCCATCGGGTCTTGTGTCGGGCTCGTGCCATAAGTCAAAGTATTTGTGTTTTTTTTTTCTCTCGGCTGGCTAAATTTTTTTTGCTTATTGTTTTTCTTTTGCAGTTGGCCAGTGATTGATGAGCTGTTGGCCAGCTGCTGCTGCAGTTGTTTCTGTTTTTCTGTTAGCTTCTCTCGCATGTTTAATCAAAGCGGAAATAGATAAATTTGCAACTGGAATTCCTGCTAATCAAAAGTACTACAAAATATCTCTCTACTCGACTCTTATTGCTGGTTAAAATGAAAGCAAAGCGCTTTGGTCTAGGCAATAATTTCATAAAATTACTCAGGGCTGCCACATAAAAACCAAACATAAAGCAAAGCACAAAAACACAAATATTGTTATCAGACTTTAACACACACACTCAGGCTGACACACACACACACACACAGCCAAGCTGGTTTGCCATTTTATGGCATAAATTTAGAGCGACGCTTGGCCCTAGGCTGGTTTTGGGTCCAACCGGGTCCAGGTCCAAGTTTCATTGTTTTATGCGACACTTTGTGAGCAGATAGAAAAATTGCTGTCATATTTGCCTCTCCATTTGGTGATTATGCCTGATTTCCATTTAGATGATGGACGAGGCCCAAAACAGACCCATCACCCCACTCGCTCGCTCGCTGCTGGCCAATTGGCAGGCGTGCGTTAAATTTTATGAATGCCTCTCGCTTGAGCTGTCAACAAACCATAAAAAGTTTTATTTCTTTAATGTTGTCTTGTGGCTTCAATTTCGTCACTCCAGCTGCCCTTGTGTGTGTGTGTGTTTTACTGTTGCTGTTCAATCATTTTAGGCTTTTTAATTTGTTTCATGCTCACTGCACTGCTCTTAAACAGATAAAGTCTGAGCTGCTGTAGAGTTATTAAATATTGTATTGAGTATGGAAAGTTGATATGATTTAGCATAGAATGGGAATAACTCATATTTATGTATAGAAGATTCCCTATAGAAGTATAGATATGATGATTAACACTTAAGAAAGCTCTAGTAGTGAGTGCTAGACTAGGTGATACTCTGATTTCCTTAGCATACACAAGAATGCACAGGTTTGAATGTATGTATGCTTGGCTCTGCTTGCCTGATGCTTTTGCCAAATGAACAAACGTTTTGTTTAATAACTTTTGTGTTACTTAACGCATTTCAATTAAATTTTCAGCATGTGTTCAACATATTCTATTTATTATTTATCAATTTAGTAAAAGATGAAATTTCTTTTACTTATTGTTTATACTGCAGTTTAACTTAAATTTATGGAATTTGTTAAAATTTTGAGTAGGTATTCAAAATATAATAAAAATCAAAATTGTATAAAATATTCATGAAGCTAAATGCTAAATTTGAAGACTCTAGCTATAAAGATGTCAGAGATATAATTTAAAAACTAAAGGTTTATTAGATTTTTAATCGATAACATTAAAACGGGAATAGTTATCGATTATTTAAAACAGACTGAAGCTGCGTGTGCTATATAGTATATAGCTCTAAGTATATACTCTATAGTATATGTCTCTAAGTTATGCAGGTTCTGAGATCGACGCTTTCATACGTACGGACAGCTGGACGGATGGACGGACGGACGAACAGACGGACGTATAGAAAGTCGAAAATGGCTAAATCGACTCTGCTTGTCCTTCTGCTCAAGAATATTTATACTTTATGGGTTCAGCCACGCCTACTTCTGTCAGTTACATACATTTGCACAATACCATTAACACTGATTGCCCATTCTGAATGGGTTCGGGTTATCTATCATACAGGCCTTCAAGACTGTTCACCTAGCCCATGCATTTCAATTGTTCTCCATATTCATAAATATTCTTTAGCAAATTTCTAGGAATTTAATGAATTTATGTCATACAATGCTTGAGGTAGTTAGTTGCACGTATTTGTGTAATTAATTGTCTGTTTGTTGCGCACTGTTGAGGAGTTGATTCAATTCAGTTGATTCAGTTGATTCAGTTGATGTGTGTGTGTGTGGCGTGTGCTAAGTGCACTTCTCGATACCAATTAATTGCATGCAAAGACCCCAAATACTCAATCGATCAATGCTGCGTATGATTAATGCGGAGGGCAGAGGCAGAGGAGCTTCATGTTGCTTGTTGGGAAATGGATCATAAAAGTGATTAACGTGCTTAGGCTGGGGCTCGGTGCCAGTTAATTGCCTATCAAGAGTTCGGAAACTCTGCCGGAGTTCACTCTCAGAGTTCATTTGCAGATTAATTCAACTTTTGGCTGATTTTAAATTGAAGCAATTAATATTTGTTGCTGTCACGCCTCAAGGTATTCCGAAACAATTTCACTTGATTGTTTAACCCGCTTATCAGCGTGCCGTGAATCTTCGAAAACAAAATTGGGCAAGCAAGCGGCTGGTAGCTGTGCACACGCACGCCCCGGGGGCAAACAGCGCCGGAAATTCAATTCAATCAGGCCGTCTGTGGCGGGGCGCACTGTACTGCGAGTGCCTTAAATCACAACACACAAATATATATATGAGCAGAGGAGTGGGCGGCTGGTAAACAAACCTTTAACTTTATCAAAGGTGCTAAATTTGCGTCAAAGTGTCGTTGGCATCGCGAAATCAAATGCAAACAAGTCGAGCCCGGTTTTCAGACCTTGGCCAAACAGCCTCCGACAGGCTACTCCCCATACCATCACTGAGTGGGTGTAAGTGTGTGTGTGTGTGTGTGTGCTCAGTGTGTGGGCGTAGACAGGCATAAATTTGTGCTCAAGCCCGGACTACGTGCTGTGGCACTGCCTAAAGGATTAGAGGCGGCAGTCGCAGACTTCGTCCTTGATTCTGGCAGCGCATCAAAGCCAAGGACCGGGCTTCCTGCCGAGCCTTGGCAAGGACGCTGAAATTTATATCACTTTCACATTCAATGGGGGCGTAACGCCCGCAGAGTTATTGCCAAATGCTATGGCACAACGATTGACTATGATATACCCACACTCAGCTGAGTCTAGTAGGAGTTAAAGCTCCTGCACTGAGTGTTATAAACAGCCGATTGACTAGCCTATAGCCTGATAAGTCATATGCAGCTGCCCACTCAAAATTCTATTTGCTACTTCACAGCGAATATACCCTGCCTTCGCTTGGAAGTACGGGTATGCGCAGACGTTATCGAGCAGTGTATTGCGGTTGAGTGTGTCTATTGCTGTTTTGGTATCTTTATTGAAAATTGTGTCTAGCTTTCAAGTTTTGTGTTCTTTTTGAATAAAAACAAACAGATAATGTTATTCTTAAGGCTAAGTAAATAGCTTCCAATTGAATGAAACGGAAGGATTTTGTTTTGAGTGACAAATTGCTTTGGATATATAAGTAAAATTTTGGAAATTTTACATTTAAATTAATTAGAATTTGTTTGTTATTATATATTTTAATTATTTTGTATTATTTGTGATTAGCGGTGTTACGAGTACAAGAAAAGCTTTTCATTTTAGAGTTAAGAGTCTGTTTTATGCTTGAGAGAGAGGGTGGGACAAGGTATGAGGAGGAGAGTGGGAGGATGAGCAGACACTTGAGCTATGTGATATACAATTTTTGTTCTATGTATTCTATAAGAGTTTTATTGCTCTGCTCTGAGCATCCATAGAAGTTCTCGTTCGACTTGGAGTCGTATACTTGATATATAAAGTTAAGAATTTATATTAGAGGTGGGAAACTATCGATAGTCTGCACCATCGATAGCGGCGATAGTTTTTTACCAAACCATCGATAGTGGCTCTATAGTGCCTCGATAGTGCCACTAACCATACAACACATAGATAGGACAACTCGAACAAGCGTTTTCAACACGTCTGCCTTTTGCGGACTTACCCCAGTTGCAAGACTAAGTTCGATTCGCTTTGGTTAGCTTCGAGCATCGAACATATATGACTGCAAAATCATTGCGCTGCGAGCGCTCAGCCGAAATGGTCAATCTGTATGTAAAGCCCTTCTACGCAACTATGTGTGCTTATTCCCTGATCTCCTCTCTCTCAAATATATTTTATCTCCGCTCTCTTCTCTCGCAAATTTATATGAATGTTCGCAACAGCAGCAACGCACAAAAATTGAAATTTGCTCGCTGAGGTCCAATGTCTTCTCTTGCGAGAGTAGAGTATACCAAATTGTAGAAAGCGTTTGCCATGCTCATGCAAAATGTTGACATTTTCATGATTATTTGTTGAAAGGGTATGAAAGCGTTGAGGCGCATAACGAATATGTTTTCGCGACGAGCATGCACACACACTTACAGTCACTTACCGCTACAGTTGCTCACATGTACTATTGGTGACACTATCGAGGCACTATCGATACACTATCGGTAGTGCATGACAATCGATAGTGAGTCGACTCGATAGTGCTCAACCATCGATAGTGTCGATAGTGCCATCGATAGTTTCCCACCTCTAATTTATATGTGATGTCAAGTACTAAACAATATAGATTCAACTCGTTGATTTTATTATATATATTTCAATATATATACTTGAAGTATATATAATATAATGGAAATATTTATATTCTAAATATATACAATATATTGGAAATGTATATACTTGAAATATATATATATGATTTTATTATATATTTTTCAATATATATACCTGAAATATATATAATATATTGAAAATATATATAATTGAAATATATATAATAAAATCAACGAACTAAATCGATATACTTCATATTTATATATGCTCCTTAAAGATCGAGATTCATTGTATTTTGAATCTTATATTAATTGAGAGCAGCCCAAAGCCAACATAAAAGAACTGAAGCTATCGTACAGAAACTTGTTCAACGTGTCGCATATGTGATATATAAAATGGATATAATTTAGATGAAGGACTTAAACAGTTTCAATTGCCTGTTAGATCTGAATATATATAGTTTATGTATATTTTATATATATATTTTATTTTATTATATTTATTTTACTTTACTATAATTTTATATAAATATTATTATATATTTTTTAATATTTTATTCTATACATATTTCAGTGAGTCCATAAGTCTGAAATATATGCCATATCTAAAGAGATTAATAATATAAAAATAATATAAAACAATAAATTTAAAATTTAAATATAAATTTAATAAGAATTTCCATAATCCAAATTCCATATTCCACATTTCCAAATGACAATTTAATTAGTAGCTAACTCCACACTTTTCTTTACAGTTCATCGACAACAACAAAAAATGGTGCACAATGAGGAGCTCGCACTGGACACAGGTGTCACACGCGGCACACCTGTTGCCATAAATGGAGACACTAAACCGAGTCAGCGCCTATACGAGCCACGAGAACGTTTTATAATAACCAAAAATGTGGTTGTCATCGGACTGGCATTCATGATACACTTCACGGCCTTTCACGGCACCTCTAATCTGCAGAGCTCGGTGAATGCGGACAAGGCGCTGGGCACCACCACACTGGCCGTCATCTATGGCTCACTCATATTGTCCAACATATTTCTGCCCATGACAGTGATTAGGTAAGTCTCAAATGACCTCATTGCTCGTAAGTCGGAAGTACATAGAAATTAATTTCCCATTGCATTATCTAGATTTGAACACCCTTTTCGAAAAGATTTGCTCAAAGTTTCTTTTTGCTCTCTTCATATCTTTAAGATAATCTCATTGTCATATAATTGTTTGGCAGCTCAAGAGGGCGACTTAGACATAAATTTTCGGCATTGCCATAAATGTCTGGCAATTGCGTGGCGTTTTTATAGCAATTTTATGCAGATGCCGACAGTCGACAGTCGACAGTCGACAGTCGACAGTCGACAGTCGAATGGCAGTCAACAGTCAGCAGTAAATACTTTGGCTGCTTACCCATTTGACTGGTAAATGTCAACGGGCGGACCTTGGGGATCTGTGGGCGTAGTCAATGGCTCAGCTCATCCGTAGCTCATGCCAGCTCATCCTTTAGCCGTTTCGCCCTTTTTTCGTTTTTGGCCATTTTGTTTTGGCTGACATTTAAACAAATCGCTAATTTATAGAAAACGTTTGTCGGCCGCTGCCGTCGCCCCCTCCGGACAAGTTTCGACACATTTTTCCGACCCGTTTGACTTATTCCAGGCACGCGCGCTTAGCCGATGGCCCAAAAATGCTGCCCATGGCAACTTTAATCAGTTAACTCGATTTATTTAGATTTATGGCCGTCCTTGGAGCAGCTGGCCCACTGGCCCACTGGGCTTAAACAAATGGCCAACACTAAGCCTTGTCCACTTACTCTAATCAACAGTTGGTTCGGCTGCCGACTGACCATGGCCCTGGCCCTGTTCGCCTACATGCCATACATCGCCGCTCAGTTCTATCCGCGCTTCGAGACGCTCATACCGGCCGCCTTGATGGTGGGCTTTGGCGGCGGTCCGCTGTGGTGCTCCAAGTGCACGTATCTGTCCACCGTCTCCGAGGCGCTGACTAAGGTGCGCGGCAACAACTCACGCAAGGATGTCAACACGGTGAAGTTCTTTGGTCTGTTCTTCATCTTTTATCAAATGGCTCAGGTGTGGGGCAATCTGATATCCTCCTCGGTGCTGACACTCAGCGCAACGACGCCAGCAAACGACAGTCTCGAATTGGAGCCCCTCGAGGCGAGCATTAGTCGCGTGGGCGAGCTGTGCGGCGCACGCTTTTGCCCCGGTGTCAGCGCTGAGGTGAATCCCAATCTGGTGCCGCCAGCGCCCGAGCAGATTCAGCTGCTCAATTCCATATTCCTGGCATGCATGGCTGGCGCCGTGATTATGATGATTTTCGGTGTTAGCTCACTGAAGCGGTGAGTTGATAGATATTCTATAAATATATATAGTTATATAACTGTACTTCATTATGCTGCTTCAGCTATGGCGTTAATCGTGGTGACACTGGCGATGGCATCTCGGGCCTTAAGCTCTTGACGGTGACCATTAATCTGCTGCGCAAACGCCGCCAGATACTCATGCTGCCCATTACCATGTTCATTGGCCTGGAGGAGGCATTCCTTGCCGTGGACTTTACACGCGTAAGTGAGCTTTAAAGCTTAGCTGTGCAGCGCAAGCTAACATCCTGCTCCTCACTCCCTAGTCGTTCGTCGCCTGCGGCTGGGGCATTTCCAAAATCGGATTTGCCATGATCTGCTTTGGCGTGGCGAATGCCATTGCCGCCGGCATTGCGGGCGCCCTGGTGGAGCGCATCGGACGTGTCACACTGGCGGCCATCTGTGCTGTACTTAATCTCTGCCTGCTGGGCTACATGTACAGCTGGGAGGCACGCGAGGGCGATTACCTGATGTACTGCACCTTTGCGGCCATTTGGGGTGTCTGCGATGGGGTCTGGCTGGTTGTTGTCAATGGTAAGTGAGAGCTTTAAGCTCAACATGAGCTCAATACTAAATCTCGACTTTGCAGCTTTTTATGGCATCCTGTTTCCCAACCATCTGATTGCTGCGTATAGCAACTTCCGTTTATGGGAGAGCACGGGTTCGGTTATTGGCTACGTCATCAGCTCTCAGCTGTGCACCTCCACCAAGCTGATCATTCTGATGTGTGTCATGGCTGTGGGCTGTGTGGGGTGAGCTCTTTAAATTATTTATTTATTATTTTTATTATATTTAATAATATTTAATATATTTTAAAATTAATTTCTAGCTATGGCCTGATTGAGTATCGTGTGTGGCAAAAGCAAAAGAACTTGGAGAACATGTTGAGCGACTGATTGATTGATTGATTTACTCTGCTGCGATTGCTTTGCTAATCTACGTTCATGTGATATTGCCAGCCTACATTAAGAGCAATTAAGAACAATGTAATTAGTATTAATTAATTAGTTTTTAAGTTGCTATTTTAATGATTTTTCATTAAATATACCAAGTTTTGTATGTACTCGAGATAGAACTGAGTGGCATATGCCAAGAGCTCTGTCTGAGTCGAGCTGTTGTCGTATTGAGCTGTTGAGCTTTGGGCATGCTTTGTTAGTGCATCAACTAGAGAGCCCTACTATGTAAGGAGTAGTTCATAACGAGAGCACTTCCTTCTTTTATTCTTATGAGCGCTGTCCCATTGCTCTGTGCATTGCATCTCCACGTAGCTGCCCGAATACTCTCTACTGCCTAGCCTGAGCGTGCCATTGTGTGAGAGAGGCTTAGGAATGGTATAAATAAGAGGCGACTGATCGCTGGCATTGTCAGTCTGAAGGTGGAACTCGAAGCGAGCAGTCGTGTAGCATTCAAGGAAGTGCTTGGTACCGAATAGAAGTGTGGCAGATATAGCAGATATAGAATAGTTAAAAGACATACCTAGTGTCCATAACCAGTGTCCATAACTGGTGTCCATAACTAGTGTCCTGAAATATACATATGTATATATATACATATATACAGGCACACACATCTACAAGCACACACATGCACGAACATTACTTGCATCTTGGGGCTTCTTTCCAAAGGCTATGGCAAATGGACTATTGAATAACTTCAAATTGTATTAATAACTTAATTAAATGCAGAATATATGAAAAAAATATATACACTAATACACAGCACATATTCTGATAACAAAAAATATAATATGAATAACATATTAAATATCAGAAAAATATATATATTTAATTTGTTTTATATTATATATTATTTATATATATTTATGAGGCAGAATTGAAAAAGGTTTGGCGCTTTAAAGGCATTGTTATGCGAAGTTAAGTCAAAGCATCAATAATTTGTATAAAATTGTATCGAGATAGAAAATATAGAAAATATAAAACTAATATTACTTATGCCATAATTAGTGGAGCTCTAATAAAATAATATTATATTGTTCAGCTAGCAATTGGATTGCTAGACTGACCAGTTAGTAGGACTCCAATCGTAGAATATTATAGAGTTTAGCTAGCAATATTATGCATATATAATTAAGGACGTCGTCTAAGTATAACAACAACAAAGGTAGCTCTACTTAAAATTAATTTATGATTTTAAACAATTTTCTATTGATATTTGTTGATTTTTTATTAGTTTTAAGATATAAAACATGAGTCAAATTCATGTTTTATATCTTAAAACTAAGAAAAATCAACAAATATCAATAGAAAGTTGTTTAAATCATAAATTAAGGGTATTTATTTTCTTTTTTTCTTTGAAATTATTTTGTTTAATTTTTTAAATATATTTTCGTAAGTTTTTTTTGGATCCAACTGAGTTGAAGTATATTGCTAATTTTATGAAGTTAAAGCACCAATTTAGTTTCTTAAAATATATTGATCGCTTCAGTTGTTAATTTATTAAACGTAGTGTCTCATTTACTTACTTCGAGAGCCTTGTATTATAATATTTTGTATATACACGACAGCTAAAAACTAAAGCCTCATATAGAATATGTATTACTATGGAGAAGAAATGTCAAAGCAAAATTTTGATCAAGCCACATACCGAATTCCGCTTCTTTTCTATTGATTTACAGCTCTCTCTCTCTCTCTCTCTCTCTCTCTCTCTCTCTCTCTCTCTCTCTATGTGGACGCGTGAATAGAGCGAGCTATGCTGCTCTGAGTTGAGTGAGCTACGGCAGTACATGTTGTAACTGTTTGTTGCTCCAAAGAGCGACGCCTTTTATCTAAAATTTATATATGAGACTATGGCAATAGACAGTTATTATTGTCTATTGCCATAGTCTCCCATGGCATGTAATTAGAGAGTGTTTAGAGTGTTAAGAGTGTTTTTCGTATATCTTTTGCCTCAATCATGTTAACTTTTGGAGGTGATCTAAAATTTCTCAATGCTCTCGCGCTGTCCACTTCAGGCGGCGGCCCGTCAATGCACTCAGAAGCCTTCAGCTTACTCCTTCATTAGCATTTCGTATTTATTTTCTATTAATTTCTATAAATTATATATTAATATTATTTATATTATATTAATATTATATATATTATATTAATTATTATATTATATTATATTATTATATTTATTTAAAATGCTAAAAATTAAAACACCAACAATTTCATATTTTTAATTATGTTTGTTTTTTATTACAATTATTTAAATATTTTTTTTTTCAGTTTTGTTTTTTTTTATGACTTTTTTTTGTTCTTGTGTACCATTTGAATTTTGCAATTGAAGTATTTTTCTTCATGAATTGTTTTTTAATCTTTTTCTTTTGTTTTTGTTTTTTTGTCATCCTTTTAAATTGCTACATAAATTTGCTTATTCTAAATTTGTTTAGTGCGCTGCCATACATTTGAGTGGGATTTTTTTGTTGTTGTTTACTTTATTTATGGATAGTGGATTCCGTGATGGCCAAATGAGAATTGTTAATTGCTAGAGTTTATAATTTATTTATAAATTGTTTAAATAAAATACACTTTAGTATATACGTTATATTAATATATATAGCCAACGCATTAAATGCAATTATTTTTTTCTTGTTGTTAAATCAAAGCTTACAATTTATAAAGAATTTATTTTACTTCTGTCATTTGTTTTATACTTTTCTTTTTTTTTTGTCATTTTGGTTTTGCGCTTAGCCATACAAATTGTTAAATGTAAATCTCTAGTTGTGAATTCGTAATACATATATATTATTCCATGTTTTTATATATATATATATAATATTTTTTGAATTTTTGTTTTGTTTTGTTTTTTGGAATGGCACATCAATATAAGAAAATGGGCCCTAAAATCTGTTCGACCATAGATTCTAGACTATTTGGGATATGATTAATGTTAGTCATAAATTGTAAATGTTTTTTTTTTGTTTGTTTTTTTTTTGTATTTGATTTAGGGGGGTGGCGGCATATGCAGACATTTGTGGTAAATGCTATGACACAGCTTTTACTTTACATGGCCTAGAGTCTAAACGCTAAGTGTTTAAAACTATCACAAAATACATACACACACACACACACACACACACACAAGTTATATACAGCTTATGGGAGGGACCTCTATGTACACGCCCTCCTAGACCATGCCCTTGGACATCATGCGCACGGTGTTCTTCAGTGCCTGCCGCTTGTTGCAGAACCAAATGCGAATCACTTCGCGCTCGTAGCCCAGCTGATGTGCCAGTCCGGTTATTTCGGTGCCTAATCGAGAGAGCAGAAGATATACATATGTCTTAGATGGCCCATTCCAATCAACTGAATCCACTGAAAGTTACCACTCACCCGATGGATGCGTATTGCGCTCAAAGTGCGCATTCAACAGCTCCAGGGCCTGAGGTGTGAACGAGGTGCGACGCTTGCGCTTCTTCGACGGCTCCACGCCAATGTAGTCGGTCAGATGATTCTGGCCCGATTTGTAGCGATTCCAGTGACTAAAGAAATGAAACAGAAAATAACTTAGTTTAGTTGATTTTGCTACGCGTCTGGTTGATCGTTGTGTGGAACTGCCTCCATACTCTCACCTCTCTTCGGCCTCCTTCATCCAGCGCTCCAAGACGGGCTTGATTTTCTGAGCACTCTTTGGTGTGATGTCGAGTTTCTCGAACCTATATGGCGTACATATACATATATATATATAGGGATAGAGTAACTTAGTAACTGCCGTTCGATTGTTCGTATGCGCGAAAAGTAAAAGAAACGTAACTAAAGTGCCAGGACATTGTCAAGTAGCATACTTTTTTTTTTCTGTTTTCTTCATTTTTTTTTTTTTTTAAGGGCCACACAATTCGCTTCAGGCCACACAAAAAACATACGAAATTTGTTGTTGTTGAAAGCTGCTAAAAAATATTGCTCATTGGCAATGCCCTGGGCCAATGGTGTTGGTTTGGGAGAAGCGCATACTTATAATAATAAATACAACAAAAAACGAACACAAAAAATGTACAAAACAATATATGAGCTCTTTTGCACTTTAGTTAAGTTTCTTTCACACGCACACACATACAGTCACACACACACTCGCACACACTCGCACACATACATGTTCTGTTGTTGCGTCGACAGTTGAGCGGCATACATCTGCGCAGCGAGTGCACTGCTTGCATTTTGGCATTTTGATGTTTTTGACGGGCGGTTTTGACAGCGAGCGAGTGAAAAGGAGAGTAGAGAGACGGTTGGCGATTTCAAAATAAACAAATAAAATAAATAAAATCAATTTTGCATTATTTTTCGTTTGTCACTTGTTTAAATAATTAACTAACTAATTAAGCAATATGTTCGATATATATATATATATATATATATATATATATCAATATAGTTAACATAAAAAATATGTATAAATATATATATATGTTTATATATATATGTATAAATATTTTGTTTTCTTTTTTTAGATAGCTTGTTCAAAATGTCCTGGCACTCTAAAGATTGTTCCAGAAATATTGTAAAACTAATTAAAATTAAAGCGTTCTAAATTTGTTTCGATTGCAAAATAATTGTTTTTTTTTCTTTAGATAAATTATAAAAACGTATTTCTTCTGCCTTCTCTAAGACCTAGATTAATTTGTTATAATATTTGTGTAATAGTTTTTCTTTAAATTATAAAAATTAAATGGGAATATTTTTTTCACAAAAAAAATTAAAAAATTTTTTTTTTTATATGAGAATATTTTTTTCACAATAAAAATTAAAAAATTTTTTTTTTTTTCATATTTAAAAATCATAAAATATTGACGTAGGAAAACATCAATTTTTAGTTTTTATTTTTATATTTTTTTTTGCAATTTTAACTGTCATATATGAAATATTTATTGTTCTTATAGTTTATATTTTTATTAAGGCGAATAAAGTCATCTTTCAATATGATTTTAGCAGAATTTTAAATATGAAAATAGAAAGTTTAATAAAAAATTATAAAATATGAGAGCTTAAATAGTTTTAACAGATTCTTTTATGTCTTTTTAGCTGTCATATATGAAATATTTATTGCTCTCTATCTATCTTCAATATTTTTCTGATATTTTAATATTAAAATAGCCAGTTTAATAAAAATTAAAAAAATTGAGAGCTAAATTATTTTTAATAATTTTTTTGTTGTAATTGTTTCTGTCATATATGAAATATTTATTGCTCTATTTATTTCACATTTCTTCAATATTTTTCTAATTTTAAAATATGAAAATAGAAAATTTAGTAAAAAATATAATATATGAGAGCTTAAATATTTTTAACAGATTTTTTTTTTTTAAGTTTTATCTTTACACAAAATATTTATTATATAAAAAATTAATTGTTCTTATATTTGATATATTAAAAAAAAAATTTAATCATAGTGAAAATTCAGAAAAATATTGAAGAAAGGCAAAAAACAAATAAATAAAATAGTTTCGATTTTTGTAAAAATTTCTTTTTATAATTTTAACTGTCATATATGGAATATTTATAGCTATAATAATATATTTTCATAAAAAAGTTTAACGATATTTCAGCCTATTACCAAACTGATCTTTTACAAAATAAAACGTAATAACTCGCAGCCGAATCTTAAAGGCTTCTAAACAGACTCTACTTTATCTTTAATGTATAACTTTTTACAGAAAAAAATAAGTTCGTCTATTCATAGCTCACCTGCATATGGCACTCTGGCTGTACGCCGGTCCCTCGGTCACGGATAGCGCCTGACCCACCTGGGTCTGGGTGAGGCCCAGCGAGAGACGCCGCAATTTGAATGCCTTGGCGAACTCCTTGATCTCGTCCAAGTCAATGCCGTCGACCACATTGGTGGTGGCCTGGTTAATGGTGGGCTCATCTGAAAGATACGTTTAGTTTGCAGGGTTGAGGTTAACATGAAGCGCCAACGTTACTTAAGGGCTAAGCTAAAATGGCCAATGGCCATCAGACAAGCTGACTGCTAAATAGCCTTTCCCTACCATCCGTCTGTCTGTCCGAGCGTCTCATAACGAGCTCGGTTCAAGGCAATAACTGTCAATGCGAAATGACAACATTAATTGGCTACGAGTCGCGCGGCTCTTAATTACAGTTAATTGCGGTAATTGCGAAATATTATTAGACTGTCGTAGGTAAATTGATAAAACTCATTTGCCATAGCACAGGAAGACACTTGGAGGTTGTTGCTGTTGCTTTTATTGCTCTGTCACTTAGGTCTTGTTATGCTTGTCTATTAGGTAAACGGGAAAAGTTGTTGGCTTTATCTGCTTAATTTGTTAGCAGCTGCTGCTGCTGCTGCTGCGCGCTGTCTCAACGACACTCGCCAAACTACACGCACAGAAATTTGATTTATTTATTAATGATATGCAAGCGACAACAAGGAGACGACGACGACAACGAGTCTGCCAGAAGACACCAGCGGCAAAGCCATTCACTTGACTGTAACTGCAGCCGAGGCGCTTTAGCGGTAATTAAGATGCGCCACCCGCTAGGCCCCACCACCCAACTCCCCATCTCAGGCTCAGCGCTGCTGTTATCCTTGTCTGAATCCTTGCCAAGCCATAACTTGCGCTGCTGTCGTCGCCGCCGCTTTGTTGTTTGTTTGGCATCGAGCAGTGAAATATGTCATTAAATACGAAAACATCTTAAGTTTTTGTATGCATCAATTAGTAGTAATTAAGCTGCATATTGTCTGCAATTTGTATGCGATGCGACACTAGAGAGCTGCCATCAAGTAGCTAGCGAAGTAGCAAGTGCCATACGATCGTCTCTCCCCTCCCTCCGCCCAATGCAATTGAGACTATGCCATGTACTGAAACCTGTTAGCTGATGGCTTAGCTGTTGCCTGGCCTGGGGCTTGGTGTTGCCTTCTTGTTGTGCTGATTGCATTTTTAATGCATCCAAAGTTTCAATTAAGCTCTAAGCGAGCTGCACACAGATGCATACTAACGCACATATGCATGAGCAAAACATCAATTCATATGGACTAAAGGTGTGTAAGGGGTGCTGGCATCTAAGGTATTCTTAAATTGATTTTAGTAGATGAAGCAGACAATTTTTTTATGTTTTGTATAGAAAAATAGCATGAGAATAGGACTAAGATAGAGAGAAGTTATAATATATATAATAAAATATAACATATATTTAAAAGAGATAAATTACTGAACTTAGTTTAAGGCAATTTAAATTCTATTTACATTAAAATCAAGTCAAAGTTTTAATATTTTGTAAAAATAAATTAAAATATTTTCTGCAAAATCTTGAAAAAATTTTAAAACAGATTTTGTGTTAGAATGATTAATAATTATTATAAAATATTCAAATAGAATTTAAATTGCTTCAAACTTCATTAATTTACCTTTTACTTCACAATTTCTATGAAATAAAATATTTTCCAAAAAATATCATTTGTAATAAAGTTTTTAATAAAGGTTAAACAGCAATTTGAGTTGGCATAAAAATATTTATTTACACAATTAGTGAGAATATGCAAGAGCCTTAAGAACACAGACACACACAGACTGAAATGAGCAAAGAGTTGGGATTTTGGGCAAATGAAATTCAAGTGGCAGTTGAAAAGTTCAATTCGAGCTGTTTTAGCTTGAGCTAATGATGTTGAGCTGTGATGATTTGATATTTTACAGAGCAACATGGCGTATGAGCGATATTTATAATACACACAAATTCATACACATCTTGGGCAAGTTTTTCAACATTAATTAAGGCAGTGCGAGAGCAACAACTCAAAATAAAACTTTGACTGCGTTTTAAATGAAAACAAGCCCTAACAAGTTAACTGGATTTGATGTAATTTCTAAAAGAAAATGCAGGCCAAGTTTATTAGGGAAGGTGGCGAGAGAGAGGGAGGGAGGAGGCCTGAAGTATCTTGTGTGGAAAAGTTTCGCTGTGCATTTACACGATTTCTCACAATTTGGTTCATAATTGATGCAGCCGCGAGCTGCTTGACGCGCGCGCCGTACCAAAACTCTAGCCAAAGATTTCGCAATGCCGCGACGTTGCCAAAAGTTGAAAGATGTCAGCCGTAAGTGTTAGGCAAATTAGCAGCTGCGCTGAAGCTGTCACGCCTCGGCAACAAGTCGGCAGGACCAAGGCAACAAAAACTGAAGCAACAGCCTGTCAGAAGGACTTATGCCAAGTTGCGATTAGCTGGCTGGGTATTAAGAGATATATGTATATATATGTATATATAATGAACAGTCTGAGCAGAAGTTTGTGCTTTATTCTTTAGTAAAATGACATGAATAATCTAATACTAAGGCTATATTCTTTAATAAATAGGAATTCATGTCTCAATATATATAATAAAATGTTTCTCTATAGATTCTATGGTGCCCCTGTGTGGGCAGACATTGCGAAATGCCACTTAAACACTTAACAAGTTAGGCAAAACAAATTACTAAAGAGGACATACAATCTTCCCTGTTATCCTTCCACAATAGATCTATAGCAAAAAACAAATAATGAACTAGTGATCGACAGAGTAGATCATGTTATACTGCAGCAAGTCATAAAAATTTTATATATAATCTAACTTGTATTCTCGTATAATGATGTCAAGTATGAAAACTAGAGTCGCAGCTGAACTACAAAGAGAATCAATTATATATTGTAAAGTCACAAATCTGGCCGAGGTGCAGACCCAGTCTACCCAGGACCAGCACTTACAAAAATATTTCTTGAGTTCGGGGACGGGGACTTAAGAGAGAGGAAAGGTGTTGGTTTTGGTTGGTTGAGCTATTTATTTATTAATTAAACTTCTCTGTCTCGATCCGGGCCCTGCCGCACCGTTTCTCGCGAGGCCCACGCGCTTCGCGCCTTTTCCATGTTCTTCCCGCCTACTCTTCGTTTGAGCGCCGACGCGCGCTCCTAACTCTCAAGCGACCCATCTCGTCGCGTGCCCGAAAACTCATTTCCCCACTGCCCTTAATTCTACCACGCTCGAGCCGACCGATCGCCTGGGCGACGCAACTCACCACTGCGCTCGCTCCTCACGGTGGAGCTTTCACCACGCTGCGCAGAGTTGCATCGCCGATCGTCGGCGCGCACTCGAGCCGTTATATTTAAGTTTCGATTTTTTGTACATACTTCTTGCGCTCCTTGCGCTCTTATTACAACTACCTTACTCATTACTTATATGCTATCTTATTGTAAATAAGGATGTGAGGCGGCTGCTCCTAAGGCCGCCTTACAATATATATAAGGCCTGCTCAGCTAAACTCTTACTTATCATCTACTTAAACAAGAGTATGAGTAAATAAAAGAGTCGATCTTTACTCACTCGGTGAATCCATGAGCAGGTCGTTGTCGTTGTCATTGCCATTGGGCGACATTTGAGGCGGCTCGCTGCGCGATGAGGGGCTCAGCTTGAGCGGTTGCATGAGTGAAACGCCCGATGTGGATGGTCCCGGCAGCGGTGAATCGTCACGCGGCGAGGCGGATGAGGCACGCGTGGCTGTTGCCGTTGGCGGACCCAAGGATTTGGTGATGGTTAGCTCGCCATTGGAGGCGTTGAGTCTGCAACAAGCAAGCGCTTATATATATCTCAGTCTCTTAGATTTCTTCTCTTACAAAAACTCACCTATTAATGCTGCTAAGTACGTTGCCAGTGGCGCTCGATGCTGTCGCTGTCGCCGTGCAGTTGGTGGCCGTGACAGAGGCCACGCTGGAGCCGCCGCTCAAACTTGGTCCATTGCCCAGATAGTCGCGGTCCAGGCGGGGCGAGCTGCCCATGTTGAGGGCATGCACGGGCGGCGAGTGCGAGCGGAACAGTGGAGATGAATAGCCTCTTTCGTTGCTGCTGCTGCCAATGGCCGATTGAGTGGACACCGTGGGCGTTAGGCGTCCACTGGACACGTTGCCAGCGCCACGCTCGTGCGGCAGATGATGCACGGACGCTGCGCCCGATGTGCTCGTCCTTGTGGCCGTCGCAGTGGGCGTGTGTGAGCGTCGCTCCAGCCGCTCATGATGCTGGCTGAGATTCATGCCTGAGGAGCCACGGCCCGGACTGTGCTTGGGCGACGATGCGGCCGCCGTGCGCAGATTGTGGCCGAAATGATGTCGCGCCAGCGCTGCTGCAGGTGGCAATGCAGGTGGCGAGACGCTGCTGCTGCTGTTCAGCTCCAGCGGCTTTAGGTCCAGCTGCGGCGCTGTCAACTCATCCGGATGCCGCAAGCTGATTTGGGGATGTGCCGACGACGTGGCTGTCGCCGTCGTGTTGTGCAGATGATGATGCAGATGCGTCTGCGTCTCAGGCTTGATGTGCAGCTGCTGTTGCAGCAGGAATGCCGCTGCCGGCGGAGGCGGTGGGGGTGGCTGTTTGGTCGGCAGCGCCGGACTGCCCACAGTGGGCGAGCCAGACGGCGGCGTACGCTCCGCAGAGCGTCGCAAGTCCGCGGCCAGGTGAGTGTGTGGCAAGTGACTCGCTGCGGCTGCAGCTGCTGCTGCTGCCGCCAACTGTTGCTGCTGCTGCTCGCGTTCACGTTCGCGCTGCTGTTGCTGATGGTTGGCGGCAGCGGCTGCAAACAGCTCCGGATGCAAGGCAGTCAGCAGCTGCTGCACGCCCGTCGAAAAGAGATTGGGTTTGAGTAAATTCGTGGGAGTTTGCGCCAATTGCGGCAGAGCTGGCGCATGTTGCAGTGCTGACAGCGGCGGAGCCAACAGCTCGCGTTGTTGCTCGCGTTGCTGTTGCTGCTGCTGGTGTTGTTGCTGTTGGTGTTGCTGCTGCTGCTGTTGCTGTTGCTGCTGCTGATAGCTGGCAAAAGCGCCAAATGCATTGGGTAGAAACTGTTCGCTGGTGGGTATCTGTGGGCTCACCGGTATGGTAAGTATGGTCTGCACAGCAATGCCTAGAGAGTGGGGGAGAGAGAGATTTGATTAGAAAAGTTGTAACTGTTGAGATGCTTATATATAGTCAAAGTAGGCACTATGATAGAGGAAATGTGAAACAGCAAAGAGTCTGTCACTTCGTTGAATAGATTTTGTAGCGGAACAAGTGGGATCTAGATGCTGGATGACAGTGCTCAGCTAGAGCACAACATAAAAGAGCTTCTCCAGCTTGAAGCATAATGTGGGATAGCATCTGGTTCCAAGGTGAGACGCTGCTCAAGAAAGAGGTGGTTTCTGCTGTCGGTAAACAGTAATGCAGTCCGAAACAACGCTCAGAGGGCAGACCTGACGATAAGACCTGACCTAATGTTAACTTTAGGAATATCATCAACTTATGTGAGCTTTGTTTATGGCTAATGTCAATTCCATATTCAAAAGTTAAAGGTTTAGCTGAGTAGTTTATCTATTTTTGGCATAGTCAATGACATGCTCATGTTTCTAAGTTTTCAACACAAAAAAAAATCTATTTTAATTATAAATATGTAATATGTAATCAAATATATTTGATAATTAGCTTAAAATTGTTTTCATGGTATCACTAAATGGAGTTGTTCAAACTTAGTGCTCCATTGTGCTACTATTTTGATGCTCTGCGCGTCATCATCTCCTTAAATGTTAAATATTTTCTATATCATTCAAGCTATAGTCCTAAAATTTATTTTCTATTAAACTCTGTTTTATTCTTCTTAAAATAAAATAAAATTGGACTCTGTATCTTTACAGGAAGTATTTTTTTTAATTTTTTGAACAAAAGCTTTTAAAAAACTGTTACTAAATATTGCTCTTCAGGATAGCGCACTCAAATTCAATAGTTAATATCTCGCTCAATTCGGCCACCATAGTTACCAAAAATTTATGTGTAGGCCATAAAATTGATGTTCTTTAAGAAAACAATTACTGTAGACAGATATATAGTTTAATCTTTGGAGGAAAAATCAAAGATTGAAGCATACTTTGATCCTCACCTATCTGAACCAAAAATTGCTATAAAAACTGACAGAAATTTATATGAACTATGCAAAGCGAATATTTCATAGTTAAATCAACTTCAATTAAAGTTTTCAATTATAAATTTAAAAAACTATATAAATATTAAATTCAAGTGAAAAACACACAATCTTAGAACGCTCTAAATCAAGGAAATTGAAATTCGCCTAATCGCTTTAGCGGTGGCTTTAATGGCCCGCGGCCAGCCCTAGACTTTGTGTCTGTGATATGCGCCAAAGTCAAGTGAAGTCAACTATGTTATTGATATCCAACACAAGTAAAACTAATCCCACACACATATATAAGCCATGTGTACCCACCTTGGGCCGTTGGTATGAGCAGTTGAGCTCCCTGGACGCCCTGCACCAGTTGGCCGGAGGCGAGTATCAGTTGCGGCATCTGCGCGCTCGCCGGCGGCGCTTGGAGCGCTGGCGGTGGCGATGCGGTTGCTGCAGCCAACACATTCGCCAGCGTCGTCGCGTTGAGGGCGTGGGCGTGCGGTGAGCTGCTGCTGCTGGGATTATCCTGCGGCTGCTGGCTGGAGGAATTGCCGGTTGCGCTGCTGTTGCTGCTGTTGTTGTTGTTGTTGTTGCTGCTGTTGTTGTTGTTGTTGCTGTTGCCCTTTGACGTCTTGTGCTTGTTGCCATTGTGGCAGCCGCTGTTGTTGTTGTTGTTGTTGCTGGACGAGGGACTTGCTGCTGCAGCAGCAGCAGCTGCTGCTGCTGACGTTGAAGTGACTCCACCAGCAGCAGCTGCTGCTGCTGCCGCTGTTGTTGTTGTCACAGCCTCAGCGCCAACACTCAGATTCAAGGGTGAGTTGAACACGGAGGCAGCTAAGCCCTGAAGACTTGCCAGTGCGGCAGCCGTGGCGGGATGATGATGGGAATGATGTGAATGAGGATGTTGTTGCTGCTGCTGCTGATGTTGCTGCTGCTGCTGTTGCTGTTGTTGCTGTTGTTGCAGTGTGGCCAAATTTTGTAATTTTTGCAAATTTATCATGTCTTGCACTGTGGGTGGGTGTGAGCGGGAGAGATAAACAAAAGGTAGACGAAAAATGTTTACATTAGTTTTTTGGCCGTTCCACTTGCAAAATTAGCAGAAATGTCACAGTCTCTGATGGTCTCTGATATAATCAAGCAGCCCTAAAAGCTGCCAGCACTAATTGCCAGTTTACTCAGTTGATGTGTTGCAAGTGTTGATGTGTGCGTGTCTTGGACAGAGATGGAAACTAGTGCTAAAATGGCAGTTGATATAGCTGAGCTTAGAGCTTAGATAGAGTTGAAAAATTTTAGATATCAAACTGGTAAATTTTGAGGAGATTCGTATAGGATTTTTATGCAATTTAATTATTTTATTATTATTTAATTATAAATAAATTATTTATTTTTTAATTATTAATTATTTATTTAATTATTCAATTTTTATTTTATTATTAATTATTTATTTATTTTTTTTTTTATTTATTAATTTTTTATTGAATTATTTAATTATTATTTAATTATAAAATATTTATTTATTTTTTAATTATTAATTTTTAATTTATTATTATTTTTTATTATTCAATTTATTTAATTATTATTCAATTTAAATTATTATTTAATTTTAATTATTATTTAATTTTAATGATTATTTAATAATAAATTTTTTAAAATTATTTTTAAATTAAAATTAAACTATTTATTTATTATTTTATTATAAATGATTTATTTAATTTTTCAATTATTGATTATAAGTTTAATTATTTAATATTTTTTAAATTATTATTTTATTAGTATTGTTAATTTGTATTTGTTTTTTAATTATTAATTATTAATTTAATTATTTAATTTTTATCTTATCAATATTTTATTAATGTTATTAATTTATAATTATTTTTTTATTATATTTTATTATTATTTATTATTATTCCCTTAGCTTTTCACTGATTTGCCATAGTCAAGCCCTAGCTAGTTTCCATCTCTGTTGTCGTATCAGTTATAGCTTGGCTTTTGATATGTACTCACTAGTTCCATTTAGATGCGCCGCAAATGCCTTGGCCTGCGCCTGCTCCTCGCGTCGTAGACGCAGCGCCTCGGCCGTCTGGTCCTCCGCGTCGTCCTCGTCCGCATCGATTTGCATGGGCAGTGGCGAGACGGAGCTCGTGTCGCGCTGATGATGATGATTGGCCAGTGAGGCAGCCTTCGCGGCCAGATTCTTGTAGAACTCCAGCTCCTTGACGTGCTCCTTGCAGTCGTAGGCTGAGTGGTTGGAGTGAGCGGGCGAGAGCAGCGTTGGCTCCATCTCATCTTCGTTGTTGTTATTGTTGTGGTTGTGGTGGTGGTGGTGGTGTATATGCTGCTGCTGGTGCTGCTGTTGGTGGTGCTGATGTTGGTGTTGGTGATGCAGGGAATGGTGGGCGTGGTTGCTGCTGCTGCTGCTTGGCGAATGTATCTTGTGGCAGCTAATCTCCTTGTCGTAGTCCTGCAACAGAAATGGATTAAGATGATCATTAGTCAAGAGCTTAAAGCAAAATTCTTGTCATGTCATGAGCAACTGCATGAGATTCTACGTAAACTTCAACGCCATAAATCATGGCACAGCCAATGACTGGAATCGAGCGCTGTGATTGCTTTTATTAAATTATATTTTTGCACATTTGGTAATTACATAATCCACACTGCAGCACTGTCAATTGTTTGGACCACGCCCAGCTCTCATTGTGTGCCACAGGGGTCCAAATGTTTGCTGATTGGATTATTATTTAAGCGACAGCAGCGACATTTACTCGTATTACATTACATTCTGTCAGCTCGGCCGAGCGTTCATTTACATGCATCGCATCGGGGCTATATGAGTTAATAAGTTAATTTAATTTTTGCTGTAATTGTCAACGCACTTTTATTGTTTGACACTTATTGTGTTTCCTGCTCGCACGGGGCTGTTGCTCAATTTATGCAAATTTAATTGGTTGCAATTGTTCAATTGCCGCCGTGTGTGCTAGTGTTTGCGGATACATAAATTACAGGACATTAGCAAAGTGTGAAGTAGTCCAAAAATTAATATAAGATATTTACTAACTAACTTTGTTAGTAATAAGAACTGAGCTGATGAACAGTGTGTTAGTTGAGTTGGAGCAGCAAGGAAAATAACTTGGAGACTTGAATCCATTGAAGATTTGATTTAAGGCTTATATCATATAAGTTATTAAAATATGTCTCGTAAGTCTTTGGAGCTAGAGTCTTCAAATTTTGCACTTAGTTTCATTTATATTTGATACAATTTCGAATTTTGTTATATTTTAAATGACATCTCAAAATTTCAATAAATTCCTTTAATTTAAGTTCAGTTGCAAATATAGTCAATATGTAAAAGAGTTTGCATTTAAGCTGAATTGTCAAAAATTCAATAGAATATGTGGATTACATGCTGAAAATTTCATTGAGATTCAGAGTATATCCTAGTCTTTCACTTCCTACTAAAGCTTTCATACTTGTTAATTTAAATTTCCATAATTTTTATGCAATTTCCATAAGACTTTAAGAATTTCAGTTTAAATACATATTTCTGCGACTATATGTAATTCGCTCGAACCATTTGCAATTTAAAGATGGAACTTGCCTTTGGGTAAACACAACACCATAGAGAAAATATTTGTAAAAAATAAAGAAGAAATAGAAAGGTAAACCAATATAATTATTGGCAATTAATGCTGGCAACGCTCTCAAAATGCGCTGCAAGCCCAGCAGGAGCAAGCTCGTTGGGACAGGAAACGTGGCGAAGGCAGGAGGCAGAAGGCAGGAGTGTGGCGACATTAATGCCAGGGCGTCGCAGTTGCCTAAGTGCGGGTTGCCGGCGTCTCGTGGGCCGCGACGTGCCCTGGCCAGAGAGCTTCAATTAAATTTTATTTGCATAGGAAATTAACATAATTGTAGTGCAAAATAACAACCCAAATACAAAAAAAAAAAGAGAAGAAAAATATAAAAAAAACCAAGGCAAAAGCAATAAAAATAAGCAGCGAACGTGACAGTGTAGAAAAAGTGTTAAATGTGTAAGGAATAAATGCAAATAGAAATGTGCTGGCCAGTGTGGTAATTAAATGAGTTTTTATGGAAGTGTTAGATGCGCGTCGAACCAACACCAAAACTAAGCTAAATGCATGCTTTCGATTGTATAGCAATTGAAACGCAAACTGAGAGATAATCAGTTGGCAAATGCTAATTTTTGGAGCATAGTATAGAAACATGTACTTTAAATGTTAATTATATTGAATATTAATTAATTGAGATTAAAATTTGATATTAGCAAGCATGTATATGTGAATGGATATCAAAAGACATCAAAAATAGATACCTTTACCGTAAACATTGATTATATTGAATATTAATTAATTGAGATTAAAATCTGAAAATGTTCAGAATGAATATTGAAAGATAGATATTGAAGGAGGATATTGAAAGATATCAACAATTGCGATCTATTTCAGGAGGAAGAAGAGTGACGTCTTTGCCCCTAATGAAAATATTCGTTCATGAATAAGGTATCTCGCTATCTATAATATCAATATCTATCTATAATCTATAATGTTGATGTCTTTATCGTTAAGTCAACTGTGCATTAGACTCAGCATTAGCTAATTTTAAAAATTTATTATTTGATAAATTAAATTAAATATTTATAATATTTTTTTTCACATATAAGCAATGTAAGGCTTAGAACTTCATACAGTTTCTGCCATAAAGTCAAGTTGAAATCTAGCATTATTATTTTCTTCAATCTATGCTTCAGTTACACTATACTATAAATTTCAATCCATTTTTTTGTTCAACTATAAAAGTCATCTGCAGCAAATGCAGTCCTTTATCATCTATTCACACACACATTAAAAGCGCCATCTATATGTGAAAAGTATGCAACGCCATTTGCCATATGCCAGGACAATAATTAAGAACTTGATAAATTTCATTGCCACGTGCTAAAACTACATTAAAACAAGTAAAGTAAGAGAGAGAGAGAGAGTGACCAGACGAGATGAAAGTCGACTGCGAAATACACTTTTAGAAGTTTATTTTAAATTTATGGCATGTGATAAATACACAATTAAGATGAAATAATGTAAAGTATAGTTAAGAATATAGTAAAATAATCAATCTGTTGCCATATATAGATTTATTGAAATTTATTTTAAATTTTTGAAACTTCATCTATCCCACTTATAAGTCTATTAAACACAACTTTATATCATAGTCGAAATACCCATTTCTACTTCGCCGCGTATCAAATATGACATTTATTGGCGTTGGCAACGTTAGTGGTAGTGGACACACACATACACACACACACACACACACATGAACACACATCAACACACACGGCCCCAACTACTTAAGCAGGTGCTGGCGCTTCTGGTCAGGACAGCAAAATTCATCAATAGACCAGGAGCTGCAGCCAGTGGGACGCCAAACAGGGCGCGCTCGATAGTTGTTGTTGCCAGCTGGCGAGAACGAACGAGTTAATGCCGTTGAACAGCAAATCGAACTAAATTTATGACACACGGTGAAAGAGAGTACAAAAAAAAAAAAAAGAAGAGAAGGTGAAAAACTATAAAAAACACAAAAAAAAAAATATAAAAAAAATGAAAGGCAGGCAACGTATATGTCCTCTGTGCATGTCCTTTATGCAAACAGGCGGCAAACAGACGGCAACCGCCGACGACGCTGACAGTCACTATATGCCACACAGCAGCAGCAGCAGTAGTTGTTGGCGCTGCAGCTGGGACTGGGCGCGGGGGCCATGGCTGATGCACTGATGTGCAATGAATTAACTTTTCAACATATTTACACACGCTCAATTGAATGGTGGAGTGAGTCCACAAGCTACTGTGTATGCAGGCGATTGGAAAGGGGCGTGTGGAGAGGGGCGTGGAACGAGCGGCGCAGCTAGCGCCTGAAGCAACAAAGTTGCTGAACAAAAACGGGCCATATAATGAGGCGCTGACGTCGCTCATTGTTGCCGCCGTCGCAGCAGTTTCGCAAATGAGCGGAAATTAAAAACTGATTTAGTACTGGAAGGCTGCCAGAGTGTGGCATGGATAAGGAGCTATTATAGAGGAGTGTTCGTACATGTGAGATCAGCTGAGACGTATCGAGAGCTGTCATTTAATTATAATAAAAAAAAGTAGTTCTTTGGCTTTAATGTACATTAGCAGAAGGTAAGGTGTAAGCAGCAGTTTGCATAGATTTTAAATGAATCTAATTAGTTGAATGTTTATTCTAGATAGTTAAATGAACTGTTATAACATTCCTATATGGAATAGTTTTATGGGATGGGACTCAGCGGCCTGATCTCACATCAACTAAATTCAATTAGATTCAAATTGAAAAATGTAAGCTAAACTTGGGCAATAGATGCTGAGATAACATAGCAGAGAACTGTATAATATATTGATGAAAAATTAGATTCAACTTCGTATATGATCAGCCTTATAGCTTAAACTTAACTTTTAAAATGCCAAAAGCTGAATTTGCGATTGCTGCTGAAGCAAGGTAAATATTTTGAAGCTTAGTAATAGTTAAGTGCATATAAAAGTCTCTGCATTATAGACTCTAAAAAGAAAGAATAAAATTATAAGTTTAAATATATTTTTTAATATATAGTAAAACAATATCTAGAATAAGTATTTGGCTATATTTTGAATATATGTTATAGTTGAGTATATATCAAAGACTCTGCATTACAGACTTTAAAATAATATATATAAGAAAATTATGAATTTAAATTATAATAAAAAAATATCTAGAATAAGTATTTGGCTATATTTTGAATATATGTTATAGTTGAGTATATATCAGAGACTCTGCATTATGGACTCTAAAATGATACAATAAAATTATAAATTTAAATATTATTTATATAAATATATTTATTTAAATATTATTTATTTATATTATTTATATATAATAATACAATATCTAGAATAAGCATTAAGCTCAATAAATCTATTTGAAGTTTATATAAAAAAAATTGCCAGAGCATAAGCCTATTGCCTCAATATGCTTTGCATTTCTTGCCTGCCGTAAATTCTCTCATTCAATTTAATATTAAGTTCCATATACAAGTTATATGCATATTCAAAGGCCTACTTGTGAAATTCATCATTACCGATTCTACCGCCTATCCAATTGCGTCTGTCTCTTTGCGTTAATAACTCAGTTGCGAGACGCCTCAACGTATGCAATACAAATGCTCACAAAAGGTAACGCGCCAAATTTATAGCCACGCCAAGCCTCGCCACGCCACGCCACTTGGCCAGCTGTCCAGTTGGTAGCATCAGCAGCATACACACACACACACACACACACACACATGAGGCTTCTTCTCACTCTACTTCTTACTCACAGCACACCTCGGCAGCACTTGAAGCAGCCGAACGATGAATGTGCAACAACTTTTACTTTTTGTTGTTGTTGTTGTTGTTTTTCTTTTGTTTTGTTTTGCTTTTTGCGACGCCGTCAGTTGAAAATAAGTCAAAAAATAGAAAATGAATTGAATTATTGCAAAAAGCGCGAGCCGCGTTGCCGCACCAAAGAAGGAGTTCGAGTGGGCGGCTGGGTGAGGCTGGTAGGATGCTGGGCACTTGACAGGCCCAGTGATAAGCAAAAGCCCCGGCGCGAAATGGAAATGCGATGGCGGCGACGGCGACGGCGATGGCGATGGCGATGGCGATGGAAACGGCAGCTTTTGCTTTCTTCTTATTATGCGCCTGGCACTTTGCTCTGTGTGTGTGGGTGTGTAAGTGTGCGTGTATATCCTATAGCTCTATGACGAAAGGGTAGCTTCTATATGCATATTTATATATTTATAAGCAAACTCAACTCATATAAAATATAAATATAATAAAATTAATTTATACATTAATATATAAATATTTAATTTAATTTTTATATATTTTTAAATATTTTTTAGAGAAGTTCTAAGACATTATTCATGCAATAAAGTGAATAAATATTTATATAAAATTTTTGTATATACAATTCTTTTTATCTACAGCCAAGAAAACATTTGGAAAGCATTCATTATGGCATTACAGGGTAACTCAGTGCCATTCACTTTGTTTTAGCATACTTTTGTGTTTTTGTTTTGTTGCATGCTTTTGAGCGCGACGCCGAATGCGAAATTATAATTCACACATGTGACCAGGCCGAACGACTTGTGGCAAGGGGACGGCTGGCATAGCTCTTTGGGTGGCTGAGTGTGTGTGTGGGCAGTCGGGGCTGTACTTGGCCATTTGCAGGGTGCGCGTACGTCGGCTGTTAAAAAATGCAATTGCCAAAAAGTAGCCAGCAAAAGTAAAAAGAAAGCGTCGACGGCGCCGCTTGTTTGCTTTAATTGCAAATGGCATTTTTTGGGGCGCACTCGCGTTACAAGCTGACCAAACAGCCAACCGGGGACCATCACCTTGCCCACGCCCAGCCCCCACCACCAACGCGAACATGCATTTCTACCGAGTCGTGGCGGGGGGGAGGAAACAGGCTCATAAATTGTCGAAAAATATTTGACTTGTTCTATTTTTGGTCGCCAGCGACTGCTGCTGCTGCTGCTGCGGCCAGCAATATGCTACATGCTTGGCCCCAGCCCCAGCCCTGCCCCCATAGCTGCTACCCTATCATATATTCCTCTACACCCCCTACTCACAGCCCTGTGCTTTGTTCGTGTGGATACAAACATTTTTGGTAGCTGCAATGCCGCTGCTGCTTGCAATCCGCACCGCCCCGCCTCGCGTCCTCCTCGGCTTGCTGCTGACTGCACTTTTGCATATTTAATGTTTTGTTTAATGCAAATGTACATAATTTCATCATTGGACATGCCTGCGTATGTGTGTGTGTGTGTGTGTGTGTGTGTATTTCTCTGTTTGTGCATAGTTTTCTTTTATTTCGACTTTTGCGTGTGTTAAGTCGCTCAGAGATGTGAAAATATTTTTCAATTAATATTTATGTTGCCTTTTATATGCCTGAATTAATAATTCCCCAAGCCCAACTATATAACCAAAAACGGCTTGACCATGCACAGGTTTGGGGGGAGGGCGTGGCTCGATTGTAGTTGTAATGCACCCGAGAGTATGTATGGTTAGTAGGTTTCAGGGAATATCTATAGCAAGGATTTACTAATTATTGCTTTAAATCAATTTTTATAAATTTGATTCAACTTTTGTTGAGATTTTCATGATTTTATATATTTTTATATGTAATACATATTTTATATATAAACTATATATAAATTAATTTATATAATATATATATATATATAATATATAATATATAATATATAATATATACAATATATAGAACATATAATATATATGATATATTAAGGTTTATTTTTCCTTTATTTTATTTTTTTAAATTTTTTTATTATTTTTTTTTTTTAATTTTGCTGTGAAAAATTTTATAATCTAAGCCTATTTTGAAAATGACATATCAGGGTATATATTTTCCTTTTTTTATGAATTATTGGAATGATATACAAGTATCCAACAACCTTTTAGACAAACTTAAGCTCAAAAGAAATTTATTATATAAATTTGTTAAGCCTTAGCTTAGGCATAGCTTAGGACAATCCATTCAGCTTAAGGTGATTGCATTATCAATCTATATCAATCTATTACACTATCTATCAATTATCTCATAAACTTAAACATATTCTTCAAATTATTCAATTGATAAATCTAAAATTCCTTAACAATTCAGTCTCCAACTAATAATACACCTTTCTCAATACAGACTGCACAGCCTCTCACAGTCAACTTCGCCTCGCCTGATTAACTCCTAAACAATTGGAGTCAGCCGTGTGCTGTGCACTGACCAAATGCAATGAACTGCGCCAACACCAAAAAAAAAAAAAAAAAAAACGAAATTTGACACAGAAATAAAGAAAACAAAAAAAAGTCAATAATAAAGCAGACAAAAACACCAAAAAAAAGAGGAGGAAAATGTGAGCCGCCATTTGCAATAGCCGAGCGATTTCTTGCACAATTTCCTCGACACACAGTGTGAATAAAAATGTAAGCTTCAGTTGCAGCCGAAACCAAATACGAGTACAACAGAGTCGCACTGCCACACCCACTGCCTGCCTGCCTGCCTGCCCCGCAGTCCAATCAGGCAACAACAAACAAAAGCTGCAAGCTGCAGACATTGCAATTTTCACGAGCATTTGACCGGCTCTCTATATACAGAGATATATATATGTGTCTGTGTGTGTGATATATAGGTAGGCAGCGGACTGGGTAGCCCCAGTCGCAGCTGACAGTCGCATGGCGAATGGCCAAACGAAAACAAAAAAGCGTGCAAAACAACAGCGAAACACAAAAACCAAAACAAAAATGTGTAAAAAATAATGGAGCCAAAGTGTGGAGCGAGTGCAGAGCGCATAAAAATGGAACAAAACACAGCGCCAACTGGCGGGAGAATTGGGCACTAAAGACTGGGCAACAGCCTGCCAGCCGGCCAGCCTGCCTGCCTGCCTGCCTGCCTGCCTACCAGCCTGTCAGCCCAATCCCTTGGCCTGGCTGTGCGAGGCTCGGTCCAGTAGTCCGTGGGCCCATCAAATGCGACGGCAGCAGCGACATCAATGGGCGCGCCACTCAATCAACCCCACGCAGCCTGCAAATTGTGTGTGTGGGGAGGGTTGGGTGGCGTTGGCTGCTGCTGCTGCTGCTGCTGCTTGACAACAATGAAGGCCAAGTATTGTCCAGGCCAGGCAGCGTGTCCCAACCCCAGGCGCAAACCCAATTTCTTCCTTTTTTTTTTATTTATTTCGCTTCCTACTATTTTGCCGAGCATTTTTTTATGCGCCGCATCATTTAATTTTTTCTCTTCTTTTTTTTTCGTATTCTTTCTTGCTGTTTACCTTTCTCTCTCTCTCTCTCTCTCTCTCTCTCTCTCTCTCTCGCCGTTGGCCACTTTTTTTTATGGCCTGAGCGCCGCGTTTGCCTGCTACAACTTTCTGACTGCTTGGTCGCTGGTCAGCCGCAGTTATTCTTGGGCCCCTCTCGATGCTCGGACGCTGGTCAAACAAATGCTATTATCTGCACGCCGCCCCCCCTCCCATCCACTTGCTTTAAGCTCTCTCTTTCTGCCCTGCCCTGCCCTGCCCTCGTCCCCGACATTGGCAACGCCCTGTGTATGCGTTTCATATGCGAAACTTTTGCTTGATTTTCACTTTTGGCGGCACATTTCTTTTTTGCGGCCCAAAATAAAAGTAAAAGTTGCAGCACTCACACACACACACACACACAGGCACACACGCACACCACCTGCTCTCTCTCCCACATGCTGTTTTGAGTGGTCAGTTGGCGCTGCTGCCTCCACTGTCCACTCGCTTCTTTCATTTCGGGCGTCTGTCGCGGCATTTATTGCCACGTTGCAGCCCCCTGGGGCGGCTGCTCCGTTTGACTCAGCTGCTCATTTACATCAAATTTTTAATTGGAATTGGTGCCAGAGCGTAGAAACGTATAGGCAAAAAAGTACGTAAGGAGAGAGAGAGTGGGTAAGGGCTAGCAGCAAAGCATAAAAGACAATAAGCCAGAAGCGGCTTAGAAATATTGATTGGCTCCTGCTGCGCCCCTTTGCAACAAGCCTTTGATTGTTCAGCTCATATTGCGTATACGCAGTGACGTGCAGTTGTTGGAGTATGGCAACTCTCTTATACTATGCCTTACTTAAGTTAACTCTTGCTGAAGTCGGGTTTTGGCTTTATATGCTAAGCATGACTCAAGTGAAAACTATTCTTATTTAGTTTTATCTAAAGATTTCTAATGATCTATGTAAACTAAGACGAATCGTAGAGGGTAGCAGACATACTTAGCGACTTTAGCTTAAGACACTTTATAAACATCATTCTAGACACTTCCATTAAACAAAACATTGAAGACGAATCCCACTTCAATCCATACACTTAAGCTCTCGCATATGACATTAACTATTCTTCCATAAGAGTTCTATCTGTATTAATCTATATAGGATTCTATCTCTATTAATCTATCTGGAATCTATCTCTATTAATCTATCTAGATTCTTTCTCTATTAATCTATCTAGATTCTTTCTCTATTAATCTATAAAGGATTCTCTCTCTATTAATCTATCTGGACTCTATCTCTATTAATCTATCTAGATTCTATCTCTATTAATCTATATAGGATTCTATCTCTATTAATCTATCTGGACTCTATCTCTTTTAATCTATCTAGATTGTATCTCTATAAATCTATCTAGATTCTATTTAGACTACTTACCCAATCGCATATTATAGACCTTCGAAAGACCACAAAGATTTAGGTTTGCTTTAGCTTTTCTCTTGCCCTACTCTAACTAAGTTTCAGCAAAGGCTCACATAGCTTGAATGACCTTTTGAGATCATTGCAGGCTTTCCTCTCCCTCTTTTTCTCTCTCTCTCTCTCTCTCTCTCTCTCTCTCTCTCTCTGCAATTTGTTGATCTCTTGACCTTATACCTACTTCCATTCACTATACAAAACTCATATTTGATATCTTTTGCTTAACTTGGCACATTCAATATAGTCAACTGCAGCTTATGCTTAACTCTCAACCCTCAACCCTTTTCTACCCACTACGTCACTTGGCTGCTGCTTTGTCACCTTTAGCACCCGCCAGCATTTTTTTTGTTTGTTGCTAACGCTTTGCCACGCCACCCTTTATCCCACTTCTCTGGGCCGCCCTGCCCCCTTGGTGCACTTATGAACAGAACTCTACCCCTTATGAAATGCATTTACCTCCAAGCCCAACTCCCTGCTCGGCTTGTGCCTGTTGTCTGCTGCTACTGCTGCTGCTGTTGCTGCTGCTGATTCTGTTTCTGTTTCGGCTTCTGTTTCTGCTATTTTTAACAATTTTTTCATACGCAATTTTTGTTTACTTTTTAGCAATGCCAAACCCCCTCTCCACCCACCCCTTGGCCATTGCTTGCTGTTTGTCTGTCGTTTGCTTTTACTTCTTGTTGTTTATTGAAATTTTTTGGTTGATCTTGTTGCTGTTGTTATTCCTGTTGCTGTTGCTGTTGCTGTAGTTGTTGGCGTTGCGTATTTTTATTTTAGGCGCCCGTTGAGAAAACACAAAAGCTTTGCATTTTTATGCAATTGTTGCCTTCTTTTTGGGGCACACTCACATGAGCTATGGGCTGTGCCTGTGCCTGCCCGAGAGTCTCTCTGTATGTGTGTTGGGCAACGCTTTTCTCTACACTTCTCATTCGCTGCCGTCGCTGCGTTTTTATCAAGAAAACGAAAAAGTAGCGCTTGTGTGCCTGCTGCTGATTGGTCCCGTTTCGCTTCAGCGACCGAACAGCCCTGCCTTTCCCTTACCCTCGGGCCGCCCTCATATATAGCAGCACAATGACAACTGCAGTGAAACATTTTTGTTTTAGCCGTAGAGCAACACACCCATTTTATTGTCATATTGTGCGATGGGGCTCGGCGACCATTGGAGCCATTCCCTGCTCCAGCGCCTGACATTTCATGTGTGTATTCCAGCGATTGGCCATTAGCATGGCCTGAAATGCCTCAGCCTCAGACGACTATAATAATAAAGACACTATGCATAGCACCTTAATGTGTTATAGTATAAGAAAATCCTGAATGCTTAATCTTAACTTGGAGTTGATGCTTGGGAAACTAGTTAAGCTAAGTTATAGTTGCTTTAAAAAATCTATAAAAATTATTTAAAAATTTTCAAATATTATAAAAACTCATTTACTATTTGTTCAATCAGCCAATCCTCATTTTCTATATTTCTCTTTAATGTGTTATTATCTAAGAAAATCCTGAATGCTCAATCTAAACTTGGAGTTGATGCTTGCTAAACTAGAGAAACGAAGTTAAGCTAAGTTATAGTTGCTTTCAAAAATCTATAAAAATTATAAAAAAATTTTCAAATACTATACGAACTTATTTACTATTTGTTCAATCAACCAATCCTCGTTTTCTATATTTCAAATCTAATTACTTTGCGCTGCATAGCTGCAGCATGTCTCATGCTAGTTCAGAGCATGTTACACTCAGTGTTGTCCCTCAGCGAGCGCCTTGACGCTATAACGCTTTAAAATTAATATTCCTATTTTTCAATTACAACTGACACTTGTCTATGGCAGCCGGGCCCACCAGCACACACACAAAAAAAAAGGACCACACCTCCTCCCCACTGGCATAGAGAGAGCCTACCAGCCACATGAATTGCAATTGTTGTTAGTTGGACGTCGACGTCGTCATCGTCGTTGTGGACGGCACACACCCAATGTAAAATGTCATTATCGTTGACATAAATGAATAGCTGCATTCATTGCATTTGGCAGTGGTTGGGCCAATGGTGCAGAGCACACTCTCCACGAACAGCTCCTCCAACCGTGCAGGTGCGCCACGAGCTTGTTTTAATTTTGCATTAGCGATTAGCTGATTAAAGCCAAGAAGCGGCCCACGAGCCAACGTAAATTGTGGACTCATTTGTGCGATCTAATGATAAGACGCAAACAACTAACCGACTTCTATAATTGTGGCTGGCTTATGTAAAAAGGCAACATTTAGATTACAATAATTCTTGACAAAGCTAAATTATTGCCGCTTAATGTATAAATTTAACCTTTAGCCATTTGGGCTTGATAATAAAATTAATTTGTGACAAATGATTGAAATTGAAATGCATATTAGAGATTAGAGGCATATATTAGCATAGAAAATATAAATATATATAATATAAATTTTTATAATTTAGTTAATTGATTATGAGTATTAAGTTAGTCGGCTGAGACCTTTGGCTAGGCGTTTAGGTACAGAAGCCCAAGACTCAGACGCCGCTCAAGACCTACAGCATCGGGTCTTCAATTATCAAGTATCAAATATTTCCTTGAACTTTAACTATGATACTTAACTCTATCTGCCTCTGAGCTATGCGGCTGAGAGGTTTGACTAGGCGTCTGGGTACTGAAGCCCAAAGAGCTGCTAGAGCTAGCAGAGGACTCAGACGCCGCCTGACTCAAGTCCAGACCTTGACTTAAAATCTTAATACTTAACTCTTTCGCAGCCTTAAAAAATATATTTAATAAACTTCTGGTTAGATCAACTTCTCTAAGAGCTAGCAGAAAACTAAAATATATCATAAAAGAACAGAATTTATTCTTAAAACTTAAATATAAATATGTTGTTTAGCTGCAAATGGGTAGCTGGGCATAGCTTTGGTCTCTCTCTTTCTCTCTCTCTCTCTCTCTCTCTCTCTCTCTCTCTTTCGCTAATTCTATCTCTTTTTCTCTCTCTCTCTCTCTCTCTCTCCCTCTCTCTCCCTCTCTCTCTCTCTCTCTCTCTCTCTCTCTCTCTATCTCTCTCTCTCTCTATCTCTCTCGCTCCCTCTCTCTCTCTCTCCCTCTCTATCTCTCCCTCTCTCCCTCTCTCTCTTTCTCTCTCCCTCTCTCTCTCTCTCTCTCTCTCTCTCTCTCTCTCTCTCTATCTCTCTATCTCTCTCTCTCTCTCCCTCTGTCTCCCTCTCTCTCTCTCTCTCTCTCTCTCTCTCTCTCTCTCTCTCTCTCTCTCTCTCTCTCTCTCTCTCTCTCTCTCTCCCCCTCTCTCTCTCTCTCTCCCTCTATCCCTGCTTGTCATCATTGAACACTCGAAAGTGCACATTTAACCTTAATGTTGTCTAAGCATGGCCATAACTGACCAGCATATGGATAGTCCAGAAACGTGCGCCTCATGTAACATTTCTAATTAAAATTTGGTAGAGCCGCCCTCAGTCCATGTTCGCAAAAGGTTATTAACATATTTGCCATAACGTCGCCCATTTAGTTGAGCCCCAACCTCATGCCCATCCCCATCCCATCCCCATCCCTCCCACCTCAGCTGCTGTCTGCGTTATTTACCAGCATATTTGTCCCAAACTGTTGGCCATTAGTTCGCATGCAATCGAGCAACTTGTCCGAAAAACCATGAGCTGCCCAACGCAGCTCAACTAAGTAGGAAAGTTCTATAACCAGATTTCCAATGCAAACACACAGAGAGTGCGAAAGAGAGAGAGAGAGAGAGGGAGTATGAGACTTGGGAAAAACAAGGAGCGCGATAGGTGGCGACATGCATGCATGCATGGGCGCCTAAGTAGCTGCGCTGTCTTCATTAAAAATCGCCCCCTTTTGCCGTTGCTCCAGCTTGGCGACAAGGGCCCATCGTCCAGAAGCTAGGACCCAGACCTAGACCCATGTAACGTTAGAAGTTGCAGCAACAACAACAACAACAACAGCAACAACAAATCGAGCTTCATTCCTAATTTAAATGCAAATGAGATTCATTTGCTAACGTCGAGGCGGCAGGAGCTGCAACATTGGACAAGCCAAGCCCATGGCCCTGCGCTCGGTCAAAGCCACAGTGAAGCACTCATTACCCCCCCAACACAGGCTCACACCCCGTTTTGTTTTTGGAGTCGCCTACCTTGGAGCTCAGCTCAGTGGGTCTGCGCATTTTCTTTTGATGGGGGTGCCTGCTGCTGCCGGCTGCCTGCTGCCGGCTGCCGGCTGCAGCTACATTTATGCAAGTAGCTTAAATGGCTACAAAATGCGTTGCTTCGGCGAGATTTGTTGCATACATTAGGGCCGACTGGCCGACTGTTGGCAACGCTTAGGCGCAACTTAAGCCCGACAATGTGAATGAGCCAGACACTGGCCCCGAACCGGCCCTGAACCGGCCACTGGCACTGGCAATCATGGCTGCCAGTTCGTTGTCTCCCTGCCGTCTGTCTCTGTGCAGGTGTCACGCCGCCACCCACATGCCACCTGCCGCCTGCCGCCCACCCACTGCAAATATAATCAGCCCGAAAATATGCTATGCTTTTTGGATTTCTTGATTAGTGCTACTGCCACTGCTGCTGTGGCTTTGGGGTTCGGCGTCTACGAATCTGTCTGGCAACTGGCAACTGGAAGCAACTGCAACTGCAACTACAACTGCAGCTGCTCTGCGTGTCCATTGACCGTCCGCTGAGGCTGACTGCACGTGAAATTACGGCCAAGAGAACAAAAGACATTGTCTGAATGTCCTCTGTTTGTAATTAGCACATCTAACTTGAGTTTATATGGTGTAAGAAGTTCTTTAAGAGCGTGCCAAGCAGCGATTATGAATAAAGGATTTATGAAACTTTGCAGAGTTGCCAAATGAGATTCATGTACAGACAACAGATCAATAAATTGTTGAAGCATGAAGACTTTAGTATAACATATAATTAAAATGGTAAAGATAGTAAAGATATCATATAAGATCGGGTAACCTGTAAGTTATCCAGCATATATAAACTCTATATAATATAAAAACTTGACAAATTGCATATGTCCCTTCCAATGACTGAAAGTAGTTTTCATATTCTCATTTTAGGTTTATAGGACTAGAATTTTAAGTGCATAAACCAGTTCAAATATCTATTTCAATAAATGTTGAGCTGGTTTCTTTAACTCTCATCCACTCTTCTTCTCTCTTTCACTGCATTGTTTCAAAACTATAAGAAAACTTAGTGACCGTTGTGTTGGTTAGAAGACTAAATAGATCTCATCCTCTGGAATTGAAAATAAAGACATTAAGCCATCTCCCTAGTTAAGGTAAATTTAAACATGCGCTATAGAGCTAATGACAAAAGCTGCAATAAACTGAACTATATTGATAAAAAAGAAAACAACAAAAAGTCTATGGAACCCAACTACATACAAAATTATAGATATCTTAAGATGCTTATACATTTAAGATTTTCATGCTATTTTAATCAAATTTCCTTGTTTATCAAAATTTTGGAATAAAAAAACATAGGCAAACCCATAACTATAATAAATATTTCAGTTGAAAAACAATTAGCTAAGCCCTGTAAAAATGACTTTATACCATAAGCTTTATGTGAATATAAAAAATTGTTTAAAGGAAATAAAGCACAACAAATTAATAAATAAATAAAAATAAATAGTACATAATAAATAAATACACATTATATATACATAAATACATATATAATAACTCATTAAAATATCTGAAAATTCAGCTCAAAATATATTTAATATATTTAATTTAGTTTTATGTAATGTAATCAAGCATTATTTCATCATAATTTCCTACAGTCGTTTATTTCATTGGGCGTAACAGCATTAGGTACGCAGATAGTCTGGCAACGTATTTGACTTAGAGCTCAATGCGCTATTGAGTCAAAAAGGCAAAAAGCTGACTGAATGAAAAAAAATGTTTTAGCATTGCAAAAAAAAATGCATAAGAAATCCAAGTGAAACTCAAACTTAGAGCTAAAACAACTTGATAACTAAAAACTTGAATAGCTTGAATAAATTGTTTATATTTTCTTTACTTTATTTTCTATATATATTATATTTATTATATTTATTGAGCAATTAAATAAATTGTATGTAGCTTTATATTTATATAACTATATATTTATTCAATACAAAAGCTGCTCTTACTACTTAATGTATATAATCTGCTATGCTCAGCTTTTAATATGTAGCAAAATATATATATATACAAGAAACTAGCTTTTGTCTATATACACAAGTATATGCTACAAATTTATATATATATATATATATAAATACAAATATCTGCAGGTATGTGTGTGTGTGTGCGTGTGTGTGTGTATAAATTTATTACTCATGCGCCACGTTGCACAGAGCACCAATCAATATGCAAGGCATCAAATATTTAAACTAAAAATGCAAAATAACAAAAATGGCTGCGAAATTTAACACACAACATCAAAATAACAAAGCAAGTGTGTGTGTGTGTGCTAGTGTGTGTGTGAGTGCGTGGAAAAGAGATAGAGAGAATGGCAAAAACTGTTGTGAGACACATTGACAAAAGTCTTCTAATTGAGTGCAATGGCATGCTGGCAGAAAGAGAGAGAGAGAGAGAGAGAGAGAGCTAGATAGCGAGAAAGATACAGCAATAGATGAGCATGTATGTGTGAGCACGGACAGACAAGTGGATAAAGACAATTTGAAGACGGACGGGTCCGAGGCAGCCGTAGCTCTAAAGTATGCAACAGAACCTAAAAACCAAACCCAGCCATTGTGGTCAAAATGCATTTACAGTTATGAATATACATATGCATATGTATATATATATATATATATATATATATATATATATATTTGTATATATATGTCTGTGTGTATCTTGTTGATTTTTCAAATTATCAAGCTTTCTGAGACAGAGTTTGAGTTCTTGTGGCTCTGCCATTTGTTAGCCATGTACTTGTGGCCATTTTTTGAATGAATTATTAAATGCTTTGTAATTTATTTGATTGTGATTGTGTTTATAGCAGTGTCTACGTGCGCACAAGTACACACAAACACACACACACATATACACATACACACAGTCATGTATTTATTGCACTTAACTGTTTTGGGTTACGTGTCTACGTGCAGCCCTCGACATCACATTCTGTTCCATTGTTGAAATCTTATGCATTTGTCATGAATTCGAAATATTTTCGGTTGGTTAAATGGTTCGGCTCTGAACTCCAATGACAAGACATAGATGTATGTGTGTGTGTGGGTGTGTATATGTATTTGAGTGTCCATCTAACTGCATTTGCTGCTGGCTGCCAGTTTGTCTATTTGTATTTGTCTTTGTTTTTAGGATTTTCATTGTCTTGTTAGTTTTTCGTATTGTTGCATTTTATTGATCAATACTTTAACTTAAGCATTGGCGTCATTAGTTACGCAGTCTAAGACATGGAGGCATTGTATATGAATACGTGTATACCTGGATATAGCAAAGCAGTTTGCTAACTAAACTTGGCTGAATCATTAATTTATGACGATTATCAAAGTAAATTTTCCTTTTATTTAATGATTTTCTTAACTCCTCTAAGATTCCAATACTTTAACTTCCCTTACCTTAAGCCCAGACATTATTTATGTATAAAAAAATGTATATAAAAGTTTTGAGCTATCAAATTTTATTTGCATAAATTAAAAGCAACTTAAGCAAACAATTCCCACACTTAAGCAGTTGGAAACAAGTTAAGATCTCAGACGCCATTTTGGTTTCAAATGACAGACATGATAGTTGTACACACTCACACACACACACACACACATGCACACACGCACACTTGTTAGCCGGCAAACATAATTAGATTGCATTATGTAAGTGTTGCCTAGGCGGCTAGTGACTACCCCTAAACACGCCCAACCCCTGGCCAGTGAAGCTCTTAACCCTTACCCGAGGCAATTTCAATAAAATTCGGCTCTCGAGTCTGCGACGGACTAAACCCAAAAAGCAGTCAAATGTCTCAGACACAAACCACAGCGATGTCTCGCCCTGGCATTATGCCTTGTCCAACACACACAGACACACACACAGGCACACGCTTAGACAACTGTCTTTCTTTCTCACTCTCACTCACTCTCTCTCTCTCTCACTCTGCTGCTGGATTTGGCCAAGGCAATGGCCTTTCAAAATTTTCGAATTTACGTAAATTTAACTTTCTTGAAATACACTTAACTGTAAAATTAATTATAAAAGGCAATTGTGTTTGTATGTGTGTGTGTCTGGGCTTATGCGCATGTATGCATATCTACATATATGTGTGTGTGTGTGTGTGTGCATGTTATACAGCCGCACACCCACTTAAGTTTGTCTTGGTCTTTGGCCGAAAAGGTGTTGGCATGGAATTTGCATAACCAACTGAACGTCAATGTCTTCTGCATGCGACCAGCATGTGAGCACATGTGTATGTGTGTGTGTGTATGTATAAGCATGTACAGTTGTGCGCGTCGACATTTGCATAGTCCACGTTGTATACATGACCAACCAGTTTCTATGTATGCGAAAACACACTAATTAAATGTTGAAGGCAGTTTATATTGATGCCCCCGCATGGCCAGCGGGCAGGCGAATCAGGCTGAGGGGCGAGCACAAGCACACAGGTAAATATATATATATACATTTGTACATATGTGCTATGCATTATATAATACTGAGAAGGTGAACTGTCTATGTGTGTGAGTGTGTGTATTGGCTTGCCTAAGAAAATCTATAGCCGACGAGGCTCAAACTCAAACCGCAACCAAATGTCTTCATTTTGTACATCAGACCAAATGCAGCCGCAGTTACACACACACACACACACATTTAGATATGCATGTGTGTGTAAGGATTTGTAATTACATTCGGCATCATTCGGACTCTGTCTTTGTTGCCCAGGGCAGCAGCAGCAGCAGACACATTTCTAATGATTATTCCATCTTTATATAAATCGAAATATTAAAATTATTTAAACATTTGTTTTTTTCTTAGCTTAATAATGCATTATATAATTGAGTCTAGCTGCAAGTTGATTGAGTGAAACTTTGTGGCCTTGCTTACCTCCTTGCTATTAGCCGTAATTATGCATTATGCAATGCAATTATCATTCTGACAGTTCGGTTAATGCCACGTGCCCTATGGCAATGGCTAACTAGCACCGACATCCCGACTCTGCTTGGCATTTTGCATAGTCATAGGCTATAGACAGTGGCACTAACAATAAGACAACTCGCTGGCTGTCTTGAGGCAACTGCCACCTGCCCGGTTTACACACGCAGACATTTTTAATTAAACGTAAAATTTTTGCGCTATTGATTAGTTTCCGAAGGCTGACGGCACGTGGGCCACCACGAAACTGCCCTTGCATGTGGAATTGGAATTGTGTAGCCCTAGTTATTGCCAACGCATTAGTATTAGCGCCTCAAATGACGTGACGCGAGCGTCTGCGGCGGCGGCGGCAGCCTGCAACGCGGCTCGGCTCAGGACTGACACGCAAGCAGCCAGACGGAGACGAGGACTGCGGCGAGGACTACGGCGAGGACTACGGGCTGTGAGCTGCGAGTTACGGCTCTGTCATTGTTCAGCTCGAAAGCGGGCGGCGTGTGCAAGTTTCGGTTGCCAGTTTGGCGTCTTTTTAACACAATGACAGTTAATTAGATTGTAAGGATAGGCAAAGGATATGTGCGAGTATAATTTTAAGTTTTCTATGCAGGTGCAATAGTTTCGCCCGCAAAACTTTCTGTCTGCCAGCCAAATGAGCCTAATTGACTTGGTTACGAAAATGGTTAGGACAGCCAACTGGCATTGATTTTGTAAGTGTGTACGATATAATAAATAATAGATTAGAAACACATACACACACTGCAGATATATATATATATGGTTTATCTATATGCAAATATATTAAAAAATCAATTTTATACTGTTAAATGTGCTCATTAAATTGCCAGCCAGCCAGCTACTATGGCTTCAGCTAATGAAATCATTAAATTGCAAAGACACACACAGAGAGAGAGAGTTATAAACAGTTCTATGTAAAATTTATGTGGCTAGTGAAGGCGATGTTTAGGCTACATATAATAAGCACATGCATACCCAGTCGAAGGATATACAGGCAAAGGACATTGCCTTGAGCCGGCTAGGACAACATACACAAACGGAGCTAAAGTTGCGAAGCAAAGATGCCAAACCAACCCCTTTGCCACTGCACCCTTGCGCTACTTAAACCCTTGCCCAAAACTATCCAACGAGTGGGACAGCGGCGGCGGCCAGACATCGAAAACATGATTTTAGTGTTTTCAAATTTGAATTTTAAACAAGTCATAATATAATTTGGCTAAGCAGCAAAGGCAAAGGCAACGGCAGCGGCAACGGCAACGGCACAAGTCCTAAACTGAAAGCCCCTCCTCGCCTGCTAACCTCTTGTCTGTGTCCACTTGCTGGGCTTTAATCCGACACAGAACCCAAACTATGCCCGTATAACCCAACCTAGCCTAGTCCGACAACCACGCAACTCGAGAAAATTAGCTTAAGCTGAGGGCCCAGCTCATTTTTCGCTTGGCGTTTTTCTTGCCTTACCAAATTGTGAAATTTAAATTAGATACAAAAGTATATCCCTCCCTCTCCCTCTCTCTCTCTGTCTCCATTATATATAGCTGTGTATATAAATTAAGTATATATATATATATATATATTCTATGTGGCGTGGGCGTGGTTGTGTAGTCAGGCAAACTATCTCACACGAAATATTGTAATTTTCTTCAAACTGAAGACGTAAACGGATATTAGCAGCAAATGTATCCCCACGTCATTCTGTAGTCCTTAACGATGTCCTGCTTTTGCTTACAGCAAATGGTAATGGCAGCGCGCCCTTTGTTATCGAATATGCTGATTAGTTTGAGCAGGGTAGATTTATTATCGCATGAAGCAAACTTTCAATTAATTGAGCAATTACAGCGAACAAACTGATCTAATAGCGCGATGTTGTTAATGAAATGAGCTACTCATAGTTTTGAATATGCATAGATAATGTGATATAATAATGTGAATATATACATTAAGAATGTCAAAACTATCGGTAAGCATTGAAGAGTTATGGCTGAATGATTCAAGAAAAGAATTTGTAATGCAAAAGTTCTATTAAATTGAATGAATTTAAAGATTAAAAGACTTTCTATCATTAACTAGATCAAAGTGAAGGGGAAATATATAAATAAATGAAAATATTTGTATAGAAACAAGAGAGTTATTATATTGTATTATTATTATATTATATTATAATTTATTATATTATATTATATTATATTATATTATATTATATTATATTATATTATATTATATTATATTATATTATATTATATTATATTATATTATATTATATTATTTTATATTATATTATATTATATATTACTAATATTATTTTTATTTTAATTGTTAATTTTTTAAATTACTATTTTTTATATTGTACATTGTTCTATTACTTAAAGTTCCACATTAATCTATTTAGAACTTATTTCCATGGGTTGCTGTATAGCAATATATAGTATTGAATAATTCTAAATTTAAAATATAGTAAGTTTATATATATAGATAAGTTTATTATATTTTATATTTAGAATTATTTAATATTTAAATAAAAATTTATTTATAAATTTTTACTAATTATAAAGTTGTTAAGGAATCGAATAATCGATCATCTTAAACCAAAAACCCATTTCTAATTGCTAAAGCTAGTGCAAACTATTGCTAAAAAGCTTTAGATAAATTTGGTTAAGATCATGTAGCATATTTTTAACTTAAAGATTATTCAAAATTAAATTAATATTGTATACAACTTTAAAAAAATTGTATTATTAAGTCGTTAAAGAATCGTAAAATCGATATACTTAAACCAAAAACCCATCTCTAAGTGCTACAATGTAAATCGAAACTGCTTATGAGGTTTGGAAACAACTTTTGGCTGCATGGCGACTGGGCCTCGACTGCTTGCTCAAAAGGACAAAGCCCATATATATATATTATATATATATATATATATACATATATATACATAAGTTACTACCATATATGTAGCAGTTGCGTCGCTGGCTAAACTTTAAATATGCTTCGTTAGGCCAAATACGAAGCGTGGGCGTCGCATTTCTAGGGCGTTGTAATCGTCAACTCCGGTGTGCATACATTTTCCATTCTAATTTCTAATTATTTCAATTATGTGTGTGTGTGTGTGTAGCTTGTAGCTGTCTGACCAGCTGGGTGGGCTATGTCCTCGACCTGCTGTATGCTCCCCTAGTCTTCCGTCCCCCATTCCCCATCCACCGTCCCCTGCTCAGCACATCCTGTCTGTCTATGCGAATTAATTAAGTGTTTTCGTGCGCGGGCAAAATCCTTTTGCGGTTCAGTCGCCCTGTGGGCTGTGTAAAAGTTGTTTGGGCTTAGCCAAGACCAAGGCGCTCTGTCCATGTGTTTACGTGCATATAAATGTGGAGCGGAGAGAAAATCAATTATAAATTAAACATTTATTAAAGAAAGCATTGACTTTGCCTTTTGCATTTGCCATTGCGTTTGCCTCTGCCTTTGCCTTTGCCTTTGCCCAGGCAGCGCAACTAGAGCTACGGCCCACTATGCCTATGCAAATCAAGAGCCGGCATAAATAATGCGACATCATTATTTAGGCAGGTAGGCGAAAGAAATACGTATAAATGCTGAGATGCTGGGAGAACGTTTGCTCGTGTAGCCAGCGAGGGCAGCCAAGGCATCGCAGTTAACCATGGCAACCAAGGCAGCCAAGCCATCCATCCATCCATCCATCCATCAATTATGTTGAAGTCGAGCTTTGCCTTTTGGCAGCTGCTTAAATGTGATTCCACTCATTTCGATTGTCTCTCGCTTGATTATGCACATGCATTTGGTAGACGCGCTCGTACATCAAACTCGAATAAATGCGGCCTGCATGCATATATATATATATATATATATACGATCTACACATATGCTGATAGATGTTGAGTATAACTGATTTGTGTGAGTATATCTGCATTGGTAATTTGCTATAAAGCGAATTTAATATGGCACGCAGTTCCCCTTTCTTACTCACTCTTCTCTATATAGTAAGGGTATACTTGTTCATTGGTTTGCAAGAGTTTGCTGCTGGTTTCCAGGTATTCACTAGTCGTGTACTCCCGACTAGAGCATTTTTAGTTTTGTTTTGTTTTTGTTTGCATTTGCGCATGCGCAGCAGGAACTCCACAGATGTTTTGCATGCAAGATGAGCAAGATTTTACTGCTCTTTTTCTTCTTGCTCTGCTATTGTTTTGCATTTACATCGATAAGTAGCCCGGAGACGATGGAACGGATAGAACAACTGTCAAAACGATAGCGTTTGCAAGTAGTACAACTTTACGAAAAACTTAAGATATGTGCATATAGAAAATCTGAGAAAAATCTTTGATGTGGGCAAAGTGATATAGAGATGAAATGGAAAATTGAAGATGTGTCAATTTAGTAAAGGTTCAAACTCTATCACATATTTATTAATTTTGCAACTGAACTTCAATTTAAAGAATTAGGAATTTGGAATTTTGGAATCCAAAATATAACAAAATTCAAAATTTTATAAGATATATACGAAACTAAGTGCAAAATTTGGAGACTCTAGCTCCAAAGACTCTAGCTCCAAAGACAATCGAACTCTAATTTAATAACTAAAGTTCGATGAGGCTTTTAATCGATAAATTTAAAGTGGAAATAATTATCGATTATTTGGATTAGACTTGCTCTTCGCGACATGGGAATAAGCAGACAGACGGTACCAAATCGACTCAGTTCACCGAACTGATCAAGAATAGGATAGATACTTTATGGGGTCTGCCAAGACTCTTTCTGAGTTCTATATGCATTTAAGCAAAATCATATAAATTATATATATATTCAGATAATTTGTAATATATATGAACATTGTGTTTCTTCAATGTAGGCGGCGATGTGTCTATCGTTAGTTTGAAGCTTCGGATTTGGATTTAGTTTTAGAAATCGGCAGTCTCCTTTCAACTCCGACGGCGACAGAGAAATATTTTTACTAATTTTTCCTTTTTGGTTTCTTGGAAAAATTTTCAAAATTCGTAGTATTTTTTTTGTCAAAACTCTTGTAAAATGTCGTTATGGAAACAGACTTTTAAGGGAACTCGTAGCCTGCTAGGACAAGCCCGTAATTTAGTCATGCACCAAAGCTATTCGAAGAAACACAATCCCACTCCGACGTGCATCAACAAGAGCAAGAAGGAGAGTGAGCAGGCTGGAAAGTGTGAAGATACACATCCCAAAGCACGAAGTGCGAAGAATATACGCGAAACCTTTCCTTTCTACAATCTTGTCGAGTTTAGTCCGGAATGCTGTGGTGATCCATGCGCGGACAGTCCATTTCCCTCTTTCGATCAGTGTTTCTATAAGGAGTCGGATAAGAACAAACGAAAGTATCAAGTCACATGGTCAGAGTGTCCGCCCGTGGCGATCATGCCGAAAAAAGTTTGCTGCTATGAAAGGGTCAAACGGCCACCCATTAATCGTCGCGCCAAAAGTGAGAAGCCAGATACCGCCTGCCCGCCACCGCCCTGTAAAAAGGCTACCCCTGCCGAACTAGAATGTCCGAGGATCAAGATGCCACGCTGCAGGCCTGCCCGGGTTCCACCCAGATGCGAAACTATCCGCTTTCCAGCAGATTGCGTGAAGGTAAAGGCTCCATATCCGTCTTTCTCAGAGTGTACGCGACCCAAATTGCGCAAGAAGCGCAGGACCGAATGCTCTTGCCTAACCATACCTATACCCGTGTGCGAGCTGAATAGAATCTTGAATAGGCGCCTACAAACCGGAAACACCAGCATGAATCCCTGCGAAAGGAAGTCCAATTCGTAAAATATCTTTTAAGAGACGACCGTGAAATAAATAAATTTAGAAATATTAAAAAAAAAAAGTAATTGACTTGCCATGGACTCGTTTCATGCAGTATCATTTTTATTCCTAATAAAGCATTGTTTCGTTCAATACATCTTTTGTCATTAGTTGCACAGAGTTAGGGGATTGTATTCCCCAATGAATTGACTGAGGATCAAACTTGTTCGACTTCGTCCTACTAGGTCGGAAGCTAGTCTGTTTGGCCTACACTGATTGACCAGTCCATTGAGGACCCAGATATATAGTTTTCAATGTGCGTAAAGCCAATCTACAATCAGCCAAAGTTTGTCATCAATTTTGTAAGCATTTTAGTAGGCATCAAAGTAGGCAACAAGAATATTTCGTAGCTTGATTCTGTTATTGTTGTGTCTATGACAGCTTTTTGTCACATTGAAAACAACTTTCGACTGGTTAAAACCTAAAATTCAAATTTTTATTTTATTTTTATTTACCATCTTTTTATTTATCCTTGGAAAAATTTCTGGCATGCAGTCTATGGCTAAAAGCGTTGGATCCATAGTCCAAATATGTCGTCGTTTCTCCACGACCACGAGATTCTCAATGCTGGGATCAGTGGGTGAAAGCTGTCAGGGACTGTTAATGAGGCAGAACATTGCACTCAAAAATATTCAAAAAGTGAACCATATAAGCAGTCCTCCGCCAAAGAATAAAACAATGTTCCGTCTAATGTTTCTAAGGCTCGATGGCAGAAAACAAAAGGGGACTAACGCAATAGCTAACGATGTGGATACTTTCTATGAAAATCAGGTGGATGAAAAGCCCATCGCTATGAGTCCTCACTCACCTTCCAAAAATGAGAATGAAGATAAGGTCGTCTTTATAAGTGGAGAAGTATGGCTCCCCGAAAAGCGACATGAGTTAGTTGCTCAAAGTGCTGAGGTAAACTTCAGTCAGCTGAAGGAGCAGGAAAACTCTGTCGATATAATGCCCGAGACTATCTGCAGAAAACAAAAGGATGAAAAGCCCATCGATCTAAAGAAGAAAATGCCTCTAGTCATGATTGAACATTTTTCCTACAGAAAGCAAAAGGAAGAAAAGAATGCCAGTAATCTTACAAAGATCTGCGGAAATCAAACAGAAGAAGAGATCTACAGAAAACAGCGCGAAGAAAAGCCTATTAATAAGGATTACGAGATCTCGCATACAGAACAAATGAATGAAGAGATCTTTGGTAGAAAGCAGAAGGAAGAAAAGCCTATTAATCAGGAAGACGTGGAAATCTTTGGTAGAAAGCAGAAGGAAGAAAAGCCTAGTAATCAGGATAACAAGGAGATCATGTTCGAAATGAATGAAGAGATCTTTGGAAGAAAACAAAAGGAAGAAAAACCTATCAATCAGGAAGATGTGAAAATCTTTGGTAGAAAGCAGAAGGAAGAAAAGCCTATTAATCAGGATAACAAGGAGATCATGTTCGAAATGAATGAAGAGATCTTTGGAAGAAAACAAAAGGAAGAAAAGCCTATTAATCAGGAAGACGTGAAGATATTGTATACAGAACAAATGGTTGGAGAGATCTTTAGTAGAAAGCAGAAGGAAGAAAAGCCTAGTAATCAGGATGATAAGGAGATCATGTTCGGATCGAATGAAGAGATCTTTGGTAGAAAGCAGAAGGAAGAAAAGCCTATTAATCAGGAAGACGTGGAGATCTCGTATACAAAACAAATAGAACAGAAGCCCTTCGAAATGAATGAAGAGATCTTTGGTAGAAAACAAAAGGAAGAAAAGCCTGTAGCCAGAATAGAACACACCTTTTCCAGAAGAAAAACGGAAGAAAGTCCCGATGAAAACGCAGAGCTGCCAAAATATGAAGAAGTCTTCAACAGAGCTCAAAGATAGGAAAATCAAACAACATAAGCGAAAGGACCAGGAACCGCTTTTCATGTACAATAAGGATATGGATAAAGATGAGAGAGTAACAAAGAAAAATTGGTAGTGCTAAATTAAGAAAATTGAAAAAAAAAATTGCATTTACTAAGTTTTCTGTGCTAACGATATATTAAGTAAAAAAAATAAAATAAAAAATAAACGGCGCCAGATTAAAAAATAGTAATATTGAAAATTCTTTTTGATTATTTACTGTATGTCTCAGCTTTGCTTAGTTATTTGTGCTCAGATCTAACTTGAGCTTAGCTATTATTCAATCTGCAAATATTGTCAATAAGAATGCTCCGTCTATCCGCTCATCTCTCTCTGCTTTGATTATGACTTTCCTATATCCATATCTTATCAATTCCAATTTAAATTTCTTTAATTTGAATGATAAAACTTTTTATTCAATCAACTTTTGGTAGCTTTGAATTAGAGTTATGCTTAAAACTAGCAATCAATAATCAATAAAAAATTAAAGAAATTTCGACTATTTCCTAATCAGACTACAGCATTCCCAATTCAATCCATAAAAGAGTTCGATTTGCTGCCATCATAGAAGCCCTTGAACGACAAAAAATTGCTCTCAACATTTGGTTTTCTATGTGGAATAGTCATAGCTAAAGTGCTTGCTGCCCCAGACCTTTCGGCATTGAATAAATTCACTTTTCGGCATTATTAACTTTTTTTTTTTTTTTTTTTTTGATAAATTCATAGTTTAAATAAAATTTTTTGGACCTGCTCATATCCTGTTTTGCAATTTTTGAAATGCTTTCACTTACTAAGAGATGTGGAGTGGGAAATTCCGCCAGAGTGGCTCAGTTGGCATACGTTCAATTGGCAAATCGGCCATTTCGTCATTATTCAGATAAGTGTGATGAAAAGAAAACAGAGTCGAAGTGCGGTCTTGTACTGAACGAATATTCATGTGGCATGAAGCCCACAAAGCCGCACGTTTCCAAGCCAAAGGCGAAACAACCGAAGTTAGTTTCAATGTGGACAATAGAAGGTTGTGAGCACGACACCTGCGTTATGGATCTCCGCTACGATATGAAGTATTATTCCGTTTCTGATAAGGAGAAGCGCAAGTATCAGGTAACATGGAATGAGTGCCCACGACTACTTATCAAACCGAAGAAAGTTTGTCTCTATGAGAAAATGAAGCGCCCGAAGATTGAGCGCCGTCCGCGGTCACCCATGACCGGAGGTAAACCTCAGCCGATTCCACAAACCCTTGATACGGGCAAAAGTGCGTGCGTCTATATTAAAAATGTCTGCTGCAAGACTGGTCGCAGGCCACCCAAGTGCAAAGCGGCATTTCCCACACTGGGCAACTGTGAGAAGCGCAAAACTCCATATCCCAGCTATTCAGAGTGTATTAAGGATCCAACAATACCATTGCCGCCAGTGGAGTGTGCCTGCCTGAACAAAGTGTTCACTTGCGATGCATGGGCGGTACTGCGACGACGCCTTGCCAGGGGAAAGGAACCAGCTAAACTATGCGGAGAAGCTTAGGACTGAACTCAACATCAGGTGCTCTACAGACTTGACGTGAGCGAAACTTTGCGGAGAAGCTTAGGACTGAACTCAACATCAAGTGCTCCACAGACTTGACGTGATCTAACAGTTTAAAGCTGATAAACGCAGGTGTCCCAGTGAGACGAAGGGTGCGAGGTGCGAATTATTTGAAAGAATGGCTGAGTTTTTGGCTATGGCCACAGAAGAAAGTATAGCGTGAAAGCGTTTAAGAAGCGCAAATCTTTTTATTATATATTTAAATTATTCACAAATTACTATAATAGATGATAACAGTTATAACTACTATCGAATTTACACTTTTCAATAAAAAAAAGGAAACATCCATGTTCTATATAGTCTTGTAATCAAACGTGTTTCTGCTCTCTTCTTGGCTAATAGAGTAGGCTGCATTGCCTGCATGAATTTCAACCTATGCTCGACGTGTTGCTAGTTGCTGTCATTCGCATAGGCTTTTTCGAAACAAAACTCATCAAAATTTTCTCAAAAATGCTACAAAATCAGGTATTGCCAGCCGGTCGGCACATTCTCTGGTCAACCGCACTGACTTGCCGACTCTGTAGCAAGGATGCGTCGTGTGGCAAGGAAACACCCAAGTGCGACTCGAAAAGCAAAGGCAAATCGTCCTGTAAGCGTACACCTAAGCCCAAGGAGTGCAAGAAAAGGCCAGCACCTTATCCCAGCTACTCCGAGTGCAAGAAGAACCCAATCGCACCAAAGTCGCCAAGCGAATGCGACTGCCTAAAGCTGGACAAATGATCGAAATAAATTGTTTTCCTACAACATAAAAGCTGAGAGCTAAAAAAATAAAGTTTCTATTGCGACAGCAAAACCAATGCGAACTGCCATCGATCTCTTTTCGATTGAAAAAAACAAAGTAACCTCAGCTAGTTTGTCGTTTTCAATTAGTTTTTTTTATTCATTGAAATTAAATTGACCGAGCCACAAACTTTCACTCTTTGTGAAATTTCTAGATAAATAGAACAATTTAAATTCTTTCGTTGTCAAAATTCTAAAAGCGAATATGCAATCGTTTAAGCAATTGAATGAATTTTTAAAATTAGGCAAGCGCAGCCTACACCTGGCTGCTAATTCGACGCTTTTGGAGAATAGCTGCTGGGATCTGCGGAAGCAGGCCCGCCAGTCTGAACAGTCGTCCAAGTCGAATCGGCACTCTAGATACGATCAGCAGTTCTATCGTCCGCGTTCACTTGACTCGTGGTTTTTCTCGGAGACCTGGCTGCCAAGAAAAGACGACGAACCATTCAACGATGATGCATTGGACAATGCAGGTATTGAGCCGGACAACAAGGAGTTGGAATACCTATCGAAGTCGGCCAGCGGACAACGTTTGGACGAGACCCATTACAGGCCGTTGCGGCTTAAGGATCGTTGCTATCATCGCACTTGGACGGATTTCGAGGATTTGAAAGTCAAGCAATATATACAGCCATACTTTCCGCTTAGACCTGCAACAACGCGCAAGAAAATCAAACCCTTGAAAGACTACAGACAGTCCATAACGGGCAAAAGCAAAAGCAAGAAATCATCGACTTACGGATGTGCACGCTGCAAGCGCACCCCCAAGTCTACCACTGCCTATTATTTTTAGTGTTTTTTGAGTAATTCATATCATGTCGACTATTGGGCTTCTTTCAAATGAGTATTATTATAATGAATCAAAAGCCTATTGCGACTTGTTGAGTTTTATTTGGGATAAGACCAGAATTGGAACAGTGTGACTATAGGAAAATTAACTTTTGGTTAAAGTAAAGAGAGTTTAAGGGTTTCATGCAATGTTCGTTCTACTAGCCAGCTGTCTCTCTATAGGGTCGAATAGTGGAGCAAGAGAATAGCCAGATTAAAGTAAAAATTATATAAAAAATATTTATGAAATTAACAGATTAAAAATTTAGGGTCATTAGAATTGCATTCTGCAGAACTTTCTTTGCTTTGAGCATATGAACTATATTTGGCCCTCAAGCAAATATTCTATATTTCTCCTTAATAAAGTATATCTCTAAAAGTATATCTCCAAACCGCCTATCCCAGCTAGATTTAGTTAAGCTCCTCAGACAAGTCTTAGAATGTCAACGAACCAACATTTTTTAGGTTGGCTTTGCTTTTCACTTTAAACAAATGTTAGTAAATGTTCGGGCGTTTGGAATAACTTAAATTAGTCGAAAATTAGGTTTACTGGGGGAAGTTTCATTCCGGAAAAAAATCATGAAAATCGATCAGTAAAATACAAAATTCATTATTTTTTTTTTTTTTTTTGGTTCAAGCCATTCTTTGGGCAACAAATTTTACTGACCATTTTTTGTTTGTTGTTTTGCAATTTGGGACTTTAGCAATGCAGGCTTTACGGAGTAGTTTTTTTCACATGACACTGCCAGCTGTACAGAAATCTTCGAAGCAATTTAAACAACAACTTTTTGCATCTTTCGGAATATCGAAGCGTGGCCTGGACACTCTATATGGCGCAGAGTCGTGTGAGGATTGCGTGGAATCGTACCGTATATCGCCAGCGCGAGAGAACTTAAAGAAGATAGAGACGCCTGATCCATTCAAATCCAAGGACCCCTGTTGGCAGTCTCTGCGCCGGACAGAGTACAAGTGCCGCACCGATCCAGAGTTTATGATAGACACATTCGTTAATGCAAGAAAGAAGTGTCTAGCTGATCCCTGCGCATGGGACGTTCCTCGTGCCGATCTACTCCACTACAGGCCGTCCGACAAACTTAAGCGGAAATATCCGCGTACATGGATTAAGTGTGTAATGAAACGGCGCAAGGTGAAGATGTTATGCGCCTGGAAGCCAGTTCGGGCCCCACGCCGCAAATTCAAGCCATTTGTGCCGAAAGATGCGTGCGAACGCAAACCCTGCACTTTGGGTGCCCCAGACCTAGAGCTCGCTCGATGCTCGACTAAAGCAAAAAAATCGGCCTGTCCACGCGTGACAATGCCCTTCTGCAAGGAAGCCCGGATTCCGCCAAAATGCACTGTCGGATTCAGAAAGCCAAAGGACTGCCGCAAGCGCTTAACCAAGTATCCCGCATTTTCTGAGTGCCTCATCGATCCCTTGCCGACCGCCCCACCCGTAGAATGCAACTGCCTCAAGACTCCTTCAATGTGCAGTGTTTGGGAATACTTTCGCAACAAAAAGTCGTAGGCCTGCTGGCCTATTGAAAAAAATTATATAAAATAAATAAATATATATGTATATATATATATATTTATTTGTGTAAATATATATTTAAAAAAAACTAAATAATTATGCGGAGCATATTTTGTGCTGAAAACTGTGCCTTTTTATAAACAACTGAATTGTAATAAATGAGATACAATTCGAAATATTCCGATATTTCTAGTTTTCTTTTGAATAAACTAATGAAGACCCCTCAAATTGCGTTTCGATACTATATTTTTTGACCGTGAGCTATGGTGGCTATTGCCTACTAGTTTATTATATCTAAAGAACTTTGAATGTGGGAATTCAGGGTATAATAGTTTTGTGTAAATGTATGTTACAGGCAGAAGGGGGCGTGGCAGACACCATAAAGTATATGTATTGTTGATAAGGGCGACGAGCCGACTGATAGTCTTGAAATGACCGTCCGTTCGTCTGTCTATCTGTCTATCTGTTCGTCCGTCCGTTCGTTCGTCCGTCCGTTTGTCCGTCCATCCGTTTGTCCGTTCGTCCGTCTGTTCGTTCGTTCGTCCGTCCGCCTATCCGTCTATCCGTCTATCCGTTCGTCTACCCATTTATCCGTCCGTCTGTCCGTCCGTCCGTCCGTTCGTCCGTCCGTCTGTTCGTCCCTCCGTTCATCCGCCCGTCCGTCTGTTCGTCCGTCCGTCCGTCCGTCCGTTCGTTTATCCGTTCGTCCGTTCGTCCGTTGGTCCGTTCGTCCCTCCGTGAATTAACCTTTTTCCAGCTGCTGATCAAAATGCAATCTCCACTTTTTTCCTTACAGATCTCTTTAGTTTTAAGTGTTTGATTTTGCTTTGACACTCAAAAATTATTGTACAAAATTCAAAAAAATGTCTTTATGCCCCAGACTAACATCAAAGTTACTGCTGCGGAGCTCATCTGCAATGGCCAGAGGCTTTATGTTTTTATTTAAACGTAACGCTCACTCGGAGAATTATGATGTCGACCCAGGCAAATGTTGTAAAATGCGCGACGCTGAATCGCAGAGATGCCTTGAACGAAAAATGGTTGGATGCAAGCCGAACAAATTGCCAAACAACTGTGTCAAACGTGAAGATCCGTCGTTTGTATTCTTAGAAGAGTACCCAAAGCATTTGCTTAGAATCGTGCGACCCCATGAGGTGAAATGTGAGCTAATCAAGCACGACATATGCCACTATGAGCCGTCGGACAAGCTGCGCCGATATCAACGCACTTGGCCCGAATGCCCACTTATTTGGCTGCGACCACGAAAGATCTGCTGTCCAGATGAGGAGACGTATGCACCATCTGAACGACGTCCAAGGAAACCGTCAAGCGCACCGTTGACGGTGAAAGATAAATTTGAACACAGTATGAAATTGTTATGCCGAGAAAACCGGGTGCACTTTAAGCCAGATCTGAAGTGTAAGGTTATCAGATCGCGCACAAAGTGCACGAAAGTAACGGCGCCATTTCCAAGCTTTTCCGAGTGCAACAAGGCCTTCATTCGACGCTACTGTGACACCGAGTGTGCCTGCCGGTTCCTGCCCAGCTTATGCGATATGTGGAAGATATATCATCGCAACTCGGAGGCAATGAAGAGTTGCACCCGAGCATTGGTCAGCCACTGTCCATATAAACGTCGTGCACGCCCTTTGCACTGAATAGCAACCCAAGGGGCTATAGATACCGTTTCGATAAGTCGAGAAAGATTTCTATTTTATGGATACCTTTCCTTCAACAAAGGCATTTGTAGTTATTTCAAAATTTGTATTCGGTCATGGAGCTAAAATTCAAAACATTTCGTCTGTTGTCCCCGCACGGGCGCCTCTTGACAGCTGCTTGCAACTGCTTTCATAATTTTCGTAATTTATCTAGTGGCAAGCTTCCACCCTTTGATCCGCCCTGCCAATATAATGATCCGCATTGCCATACCATCGACGACAATTGTGAGAAAGCGCGAAATGTTTTCAAACGCGTGCTGCCCTTCGATAAGAACACGAATGATATCAAACGACAGAGACAAGAGAACCTGCTAGAGAAGCCATGCTGTGTCCTACGTTCGGCGGCCAAGGAGCCCTGTCCGACAGCCTGGCGAAGGTGCAAGCGGGAGAAGGTGGAGAAGCCGCCCTTTCGGTCCATGTGGGAGCCACCCTTCCGAATTTACCAACCGTACTGCAAAGACCTGTTGCCCCGCTTCGATGCTATCTACTACCACCCGTCGAACAAGACCAGATCATATCAGCGCACGTGGGTTGAATGCCCGCCAGTGAAGGAACGCCTAAAGAAGGTCTGCTGCCTGGATGGCATTCAACCAGCGGAGGTGCTGAAACGTGTCAAGGTGCAGTGTCCCACGGTGACCTGTAGGTTCGACTACTCGCGCATGCGCCATATCTGTCAGAATGCCGAAATTGATCCTGAATCAAAGTGCTGTAAGACTCACTGGCCGTGCTGCAAGCCAGCGCGCTGCACTGTCGACTGTCGTCGAAAAAGAGAAGTGGAGCATTGTAAAAGGCTACGAGCTCCCCATCCATGCTACACAGATCTATATCGGCGCGACAAACCGCGGCGCTCTATCGAGTGCCCCGTACCCAACTGGTCAATATGCGATATATACCGTTTACAGCGTAGACGCGAAATCTATGGTATAAAGGGTTCTTACTGCTAGTACAGCTACGAGCCAAGATTAACGTATGAAAGCAGACCGCACGGCCTGTTGTATTGTTGATCTGGAGCATAGCTGTCAACTAGCAGGCATAGAGAGAAAGAGAGAGAGATCTGGCCTAAACATCACGACATAATCACAAATTGCAACAGTGAATATTATTTATTCCATTTCTTAAGTCTATTTTAACATAGTAAAAAAGACAATCTTAAAAAAAAACTAGTTTCGTGTATATTGATGAAATCATTTTTTAGGGATCTGTGATAATAATTTTAGCTGAAAAATAACCAGTCCCATCCTCCAGTCTCTGAAGTGCGCGCAGTAGTGCATAGCGCATAATTTGCTTCGAATGCGGATCATTCATGTTCGTGTCAATGACAGTTCGCCCAGATTTATTAGCAGCGCTGTCGCCACTGCTCATGCTCATATCTTGTTTCGTTTGACTGTCAATGTCGACCATTGACATAGCTGGTTGTTCGTCGTCCATTGCTTTGGGCATTTCATTCAGTTCTCCATCTGTTGCAGGCACTTCGATAGTCTGGAAGGGCTTGTAGGCGGGTATAAAATCTTCATTTATATTCGTTCGCTGAATCGGCTTGGCGTTCTTTGAGATATTTGAATCTTCGCTTTTGTTAAGGGCCAGAGCTTGAAACTCATTGGATAGTTGCTTTAAGCTTTCTCTGTGATTCATAACCTTGAGCATGGCATCATGGAGTTCACCAATTCGTCGCGATGCCTCGGTGAACTCGGTACTGCCCTTCATTAGCGCTGAGCTAGGCTCGGAGACATTATTATTGGTGTTCTCGAACGGTTGTTCATCTTGAATCGTGAACTGATTGCTCATCAACTCGCAGTCATGGACGCTTCTGAGCTGCTGGCTATTGTCGGTGATAGCTATTGCATCGCAAAGTTTTCCTTCATTTTCATTTTTATGGGTAAGAAAAAAGGAATTTCCCTTCTCGTAGAATTCCAATTTTTCGAAATCGGCATTGAAATCAAAATTTAAATTTGCTTTGGGTTGCTCATCGAATTCGACTCCTAATAAATCTGGGTTTGCCTTGCCGACATCTGACTCTCTACATAGCTTTAGTATGGACTCGATTCTTCGGCTTAGCTCTGTTTCCAGCTCATCTTCGCCTCGAGTATTAATAAATTCGTCTTGAACAATCTGAGAATGCAGTGATGCTTTAGCTTCCGCAATTTCATCATAGTTCATCGGAGGCTCTTTTGTGCTGTTAGATGAACCTAACTCAGCGCTCTGATCATTGATGTTATAGCTCCGACATAACACAGTAATATTCCTATCATACGTTTTGTTTGGTATTTCATTTGCACTACTATTGTATCTCGTGGATCCAATTTCCTCATGTCCAGTGCAATTCAATCTACCATCGCCATTACCTACTCCTCCATCCCGCGAACGGGTGTGTTCAGCGGCTACACACCATATGATTGGCATCCACGACGATGGGGCCAGGTTGCAACGACTTATATAGTGTAAGCAATGAGCTATCCCAGAAAAACGGGACATCGCAGCGGCTGTTAATTAATCTTTTATTATAACAATAATTTAGGTAACAAAAATTTGGAAATTGCCAAAAAAGAAATATTATTGAAAACTAAGCCAACTTGTATTATAAAATGGCAATCACAAATTCAAGATTATGAATACATTTACCCAACAGAGGCTGCTGCGATTAGACACGAACATTTCAAGTTCCCTTTACGGCCAATCTCTAAAAGAGTAATCCTTAGAGATTAGACAAACAGCTCAGGACTGACAAGAACTTCCTGATTCATGATCCACACACAAAAGAGGATCAATTCTCTTGGCAGAGCTGACATATTGAAGCATAGTGAAAGTGACGACATCATCAGATTGAATCATATTTATATTGTTAGTTTATATATTTCTAATAATCATACATGTGAGCACCACCAGACTTGCCTATAGAGAAAGCCCTTTAAAACTATATTGCATATTTTACGACTGCAAGTAAATTGTACACTGTAGTTGAAATTGGCTTGGTCTATAGGCAGTTGGGGCATTCACAGAATTTGGAATTGATCGCTGCCTTTCGGAGTCCGGCGCGAATGGCATCGCATGTGGCCGTCAGTTTTAGGCAACGACATTCGGGAGGACGCTCGGGCAGCACAGCTGGATCCAGTGGCTTGCATTCCGAATAGGCTGGATAGGGACACTTGGGCTTCTTGCAATCGCTCGGACGTTTGGTTCGATTGCAAGATGGCGGTACGCGCGATGCCCTGCAACAGGGCAGCTGCACTCGCGGGCAGCTGCCTTTCTTGTTGACGCACTTCATGCGGTCCTTTTCGTGTCCGGACGTGCACGCGCTACGCGCACAAACGGGAGAAGAGCGAGTCTGAGTCTCGGGCGGTAGGGAATCACACCAGCAGCAGACCCGCTTGGGTACCATTCGGGGACAGCACTCCCACCAGGTGCGTTGATATTTGCGGCATTTGTTTGACGGCCGATAGTAGAGCACATCGAACGGTGTGTTCTCACAAGATGGACAACACTCGGGCGGATAGGTCCACAACGCTAACTGTTCCTTTGTTGGGTTGACTGGATGCTCCCACATGGACTGGAACTTTTCCTTCTTCTTTTTGTACTCGGAAGCTTTGGGTGGCTCCTCACAAATATTCTCCTTAATCTTTTTGCTCACGCAACAGGAATATTTTGGAGGAGGTGGACAGTCCTGTTCGCCACAGGGACGCACAGGAGGACCACATTTACGAGGCTCAAGCGTTATGCATTCGTCTTCTCTCGGCGTTGGACAATCCTTTGATGAGTGTTTCTTGTCTTTCTTGTACAAGCAATTGGTGCCGTGGAATTTGGCAGTTGGCAGATAGATTGGGCCAATTTGCTTTGGCGAACCCAAGACGAGTCTTCTGAGCATAGTGCAAACTTACAAAGTCGAAGGAAATAAAAGAATAATTAAAAATTCATTTGGAATTTTGAACAATGTGTCCTAAAGAGTCTAAAGCAAAAACATTGTTGAATATCCTATTACATTGTTGCATATTCAAATCCATTTCACAGCGCCTACTTGACTCGGGGTTTTCCGAAAAGTCAAGAAGAGCAAAAGCTTAGATGAAATCTGTTTATTTTTATGGAGTGTTTTGCAGCGGGATCCTTCTGCCACGGTCGACTGTTGTTTATCTACAGTAAAGAGAATTCTTTTGCGATGCGACTACAGCCGAAGGTGGAAGAAGGGTCACGCTGCGGTATGACAAAAATTACGTACGACACAATTAAAAGTTTTGGTTTGTTTTCGACTTTGATTTCGAATTAAGTAGACTGTTGGCGTAGTTGGCTAGGGCCTGATAGCGAGCCTTCGTCTGGGCCACGGATGGGCTCAGTGTTGGCCGGCCTCGGGCACATAATTCAAGTGGGCTTTGCGGCGTCCTCAACCCAATGCAGTCAGCTATGGATCTCCGCGAGGCACTCGACAACATCGATCCTTGCAGGCTACCAATTCTGGGTCCCGCTTCTCGGGCTTGCGCATTGGTCCGCCCTGGGGCGAAACTATGAATATGATCGAATGCCTTGGATCGTTCCAGTATTGGCATTTGATATTGCTGCTCCGACGATTGCCATAACGAAAACTTGCGCTCCACAGGCACCGCTCGAGCAGTTGGTGGTGGTGCGATTTGAGGTTTAACTGCTTCGACTGGATAGCTGCAGCGCAAATTCCCGGTCTGCACCTTCGAGTAGCGTGTCAGGAACTTGGTCAAACGCTCCGCACAGATTGTTGCCAAAATGGGGGTGGCCGCCATTGAATCACGATGATAGACCTTTGAATCGTTTTAATGCCAGCTTCTAATCAGTTACACAATTTAACTAAAGATTTTGAAGATTTTCAACTGAATTTTATAAGTTTGTCGTCTCCAAATGTATACGAATTGTGTGTGAGCATAAAAGCAGTGCACTCGCTTGATAAACACAAATTAAACTGGAATTTCCAAAACTGATTTTCAACAATAAACTGTCAAAATTTTGAATGTTAAAATCAGTGCAGCCTTTAGAAACTTTGAACTGGGCAACTGAACCGAGAAAGTATCGACTTAACGAATCGAAACTATAAACGATAATTGATACATAGATTGTCTACTCTATTGGCTTCTTAGCTGGAATTCTACGCATCGACGGTGCACAACAACGCGGATAACAACAAACTGCGCATGTTTAGATTTAATTGAACATTTAGCTAAATTAAAATACATTTTATTACGCAGCCAAAAGAGCCAAAGTCTTGCAGTGAAATGCAAAACAAGGCAAAACGCTCGCGCGCGCGCCCAATCAGCCTAAGCAAACGGGCCAAAAAGGCTTACAGACAGCCGGAGACAGACAGGCATAGAGACAAGGACTGAGACAACGACGACGTGAACAGAAATCTCAAGCTTAAGCACGCAACGGTTTTTCGTATATTTCTCTTTTTTTTTTGGCTGTGAATTGTTGGGGTATTTTCCTATGCGAAATTTGGCACAGATTCGCAGCCATTTGAGACGGAACTATGAGCCAAGTGGCCAAAACTGGTTTGCGGGCGGGCAGCGTGTGGGGGGGGGGGGGGGTGGCGGGTGCGCTGCGGAAAGGCAGCTAACATGCGTTCTGCAATTGTTTAATAGCCTAATTAAAATGTGCGCTGGAACAGGTTAAGAGCCTGGAAAGTTGTACAGCACATGCAAAAAATGCGACAACATCCAGTCACAGCTGCTGTTGCTGCTGTTGCTGGCGCTAGTTGACAGCTGACGAGTCGCAGTCACTGTGTGTTGCAGGCAGTCACTGTCACTGTCACTGGCGGGTGGTTTGTCACCGAGTTTCTACTTTATTTTCAACTCATTTTTTCTCTGCATTTCCTTTTTTTTTATTTTTTATTTCTCGCTCGCAATTACATTTGGTTGTTAATTGCATTATGCATATTTATGGACCGGCCCGCCAGTTAGAGCGACTCGACTCGACTCCCGGACCCAGCACAATGCGGCTCATTAGCATACATCAGCGCGTTAAGCGCAGAATGAGTTGTTCAGCATGGGGATGAGACGCCAGTCTGAATGAGTTATATATCAGCGCTGTCTGTCTGCCGAGTGCTAGAGCATCTCTATGAGCATGAGAGTGTCGGAGTGAGCGTGAGTGCTGCTCTGCTGCTCTCCAGCATCCTCCCTCCATCCACTAATTTAAATTAAAATATGAAAAATACTCGAGGCGACAAGGAGTGCAGCAGAAAGAGAGAGAGAGAGAGAGAGAGTGCAAGAGCTCAGCGAAAATCAAATCTAAAATAGCTGCCGGACATAACGTAATCAAATTGAATATGTCCAGTCTCAGAGCACGAGAGGTGTGAATGTTTTCTCTTCTCTCTGTGTGTGTGTGTGTGTGTGTGAAGATTTGCCGTCAAACATGTAAATTTAATGTAAGCATTTGGCTCTTCTATGTTAGTGAAGCTAATTTATTGGATAAAGGCAAAGTCATGGGGATTTTAATGTTTAAAGACTTGAAAAATGAATTTTAAATAGCTTAAAGAAATATATGAAGATGTGAAATAATTTGCTTAGAATTACAAACAAGCTTAACATACTCAAAAAGTTATTAAAAGCAGCCAAATGTTGCTCAACATTATAAATTGTTGCTAAGCAAATCTGATTAGAGATTAAAAGAGTCAGTTGAACAGCCTTCTAGGGCTTTGCTTTGTTTTGCTGCTCAACACTAAAGCAACTTCAAACAGACCCTGAAGTAAACAGCTGTCACACAGCCCACATACCCACCCACACTCAAACACTCATACACTCACGCATACACACGCCTATGGGAATTTTCTTGGCCGCCAAGAATTGCCAAAGTACAAAGTATATACACACACACACATACCTATATACATTTATGCCTACTACTCTCAGCATGAGCGCTTCATGTGAGTGCCAGCTATGCCCATGCTCCCGAAGTGCCCGATGCTCGACTGGCGTTTGCTGTGCGCCTGCTACAACGCAGCGCTGTGCCGAGAGAGAAAGAGAGCATAGGACCAATAATGAGCACGAAATGGGCAGAACTAAGCACGTGAGTGCGGCACGCTTGGAAAGTCGCAACAAATGGCGGTGATAAATAAATATGCCAGTAACCCACTTGGAGAGCGGCGGCAACGTCATTTCCACATGCAAAAATATATACATATGTGTGTGGAAATTTGTTGAGGCGGCATTTGTATATCAATATGAGGCAGCGGCAAACTTTCTAATCGCACAATAATTGCAGGCAACAAAAACTCAAAAAAAAAGAAGGAGAATAAGCTGCTGCGCCAATAGCTGCCATGCTAGGCAACAATTAAATGTTGCTGCTGCAACATGTTGCTAAGCGAATCACCAGCATGTTGCTAAGCTATGCTAGAGCTGCCAGCGTGAACGAAAACATGTGCAAAAGACTAATTTGGTATAATTAAAAAATAATACAAATTTTAAAAAATTATTCTGTCAATTTATTGTTATTCTTTTAAACTTTTTAGCAACAAACTTTGACGCAAATAATTTAATATAATTTAAATAAAAAACTTTAATATTTTACTGATAATTGAAAGTAAAATTGAAGACAATTACAGAACAACAATGTTTACAAGTCCATTTGACAAGGCCACGACATTCTCACGCGCTCGCTCCGCATTGCTCAGCTCTAATCAGCTGCTAAAGGCATTTGCATTCACACCTCGGCAACATGTTGCCAGGCTAAGTGTCTGGCAACATATTATTGGCGATTGCGCGCGTCCACATTAATTTATATATTGCGATTAGGGGCAGCCCCAAAAAGAGTTTTAGTCCAACAACGGCTTTTGGTTCGACTGGCAATTTACAACTTTGACTAAATAAAATTTATTGTAATGACAGTCGCACGACATTTTATAATTAAGTCAAATTGTTAGCCAGCAGAAAAAAAAACCGGTTGGCCCGGCATACCATTTAGCCTGATCTGGCTGATTGATGTGGCTGCTCTCTTGCCGGTGCCCCATATGGGGACGCTCTATCGATGATCGCTAGCGAGAGAGAGAGATAGAGAGAGAGAGAGAGAGACAGAGAGAGGGGGAGTAGCGCAAGCTCAGTCCAGTCCAAGCCAATGCCAATTCGGCCGACCTTAATATCCAGGCAACCCCCTACCTCCCCCACCCAGAAGCCCGACCAGATGGGCAATTAAACGGAATGGAACGATACGAACGACCAGGACCCGCTGACGTACGCTAACTCGGGTCGGTTTAATTGAAATAATTACACATTAAGTGCATTAATTATTTTTTCACTCGCGTCCAGCAGGCACATGCAAACGTAGCGACGCGCCTGAAAGTCGCCAGCTCCTTTTCTCCGGCGCAATTATTAATTTAAAGCATACAACTCCGCTGGGTATCGTAGGATATAGCCACAATTAGTTGTTGTTCTAACAGTTGTAGGCATAACACAAAAACAACAAAAACAACGCCAGCCAACTGCAACTTGCAACTCGCTTTGCTGTTGCTTAGGTCATAATTATTAACGCGAAATCATAATTAAAACTATATTTAGTCGGGTTATCAAATATGCTTAGAGCCATGCGGAGCAACGACTCCTGCAACTGGAGCTTCAGTTCCTGCCTGGGTGCAGCAAGGCTCTGAACTGCAGGATTAGTTGAGTTAATTAACTTTCTAAGTAGTTGGACTTAAAAGTTTGCTAGTTGAAACAGGAAGTTATAACATAATATATTACACAAAAAGTAAATGGAAACTAAATTAGTTTTCAAATGTTTTAATGAAGAAAGCTATTTTACCTAAATAAAAATAATTAAATAATATTTATTATTTAATATATAAAATAATAATATCTTTGTATTTATATAAAAAAAAAAGCTTTTTTACATAAATAAAATTTAAAATATTTAAAATTTTAATTTAATATTGTTAAAAATAAGTATATTTATATTATAATAATATTTATATATATAAATAATATAAATAAATATTAAATAAATATAAATAATATTTATAATAATTAATAATATTTAAAATAATAATTTTATAATTTAAAAACTATTTAATTGAAAAAAAATACTAGTTTTTATTTTGTGTAAAGCAAGCGTTGATATAGAGTATTCTCAACGATTAAAAAAAAATAATAAATTTTTTTTTATATATATATGAGCTACATTTTAATGTTCAAATGTATTTAGCGATAAGACTTTGAGTGCCTGAGAATTTGAGTGAATCTAGAAAATGGTCAGCTTATTAAAACTAGCCAATTTTCTTATAATATAATATGATATATTTATTCATTATTTACTTCAAAATACAATAAATAACTTAAATAAAATATATATCTAAATAAAAGTGAAACATAATATAATTTGATATATTTTTTAAAGTTTTATTTAAATAAAAAATATATTTCTATGCAAAATTTTTATTCAAACTTTTATTCAAGTTAGTTTTTGATAAATATTTCTAGTTTCAAAATTCCAAAAACGAATAAGATATATTTATTAAAGAAGCAAAATATTATATGATAGTAAACTATGATTATTTGACTATAAAATATATTCTATATATAATATTTTTTTATATAGATTTATTGCAAATTGATTATAAAAATAAATATAATAAAAATTTCTGATTATATAGTTCTAAATATTATATAAATAAATAACAAATTGACTAATTATAAAAAGAAATATATTAATAATTTCTGATTATATAATTCTAAAATCTGCCTCAAAGCGTAAAATAACAAAAATTTAATATATTTACTTTATTTATTTATTTAATAAACTTTAATTGCGCAAATATTCTCTTCTTCCATAGTTCTAAACAGTTCTGCCCCCAATTGCTAGTTTTCTCTTCTAGAATACAACAGTTTGGCCAGACCAAGTAGCCAAGTGCTAATAGATTGTTATTAACTTGGATAAAGTTCCTTGCCAATTAATTGACAATGCCAGTAAATAAGTAGGTGAGCGTAGGAGTACTATGCAATTTGTCGCTGGGCTAATTGCAACACTAATGTGCATATGAGAGCGAAGACTTTTTAATATTTTGTTACTAACATCGACAACATTGTTGTTGTTGTTGTGCTTTTATGGTTGTCAATGCCAATTAAGTGAAATTTATGTGCTTCAATAAATTATGAGTGGCGCAGCTGACATATGCGCAGTGTCAGAGTAAACAAGCCAAACTTTTCGCCCAAGGATAACTGAGAAATTAGTTGGCTGATGGGATGATGGCTTTTTGGGACCGACACATGTCGCTAAGGTAAAATAGTTATTAGTGAATATATATATATATATATATATAGCAGAATATTTGAATAGAAGACACATGACACTGAAGCGCTGCACATACGCCACTCGTTGCCCCCTCCACACTCCAATCGCCCCACGGCATTGTACGAACTAATAAAACAATTGAAGTACTGCGATCAGGTGGGTATGAGAGAGAGGTTGGCACCAGGCACAACCCACAACAGTTGACTGCAATAATTATTCAAACAAATTTCGCTGGCGCCACGGCGAACCAGCAGGAGGCAAAGTGCATGCGGTGAGGACGAGGTTGGTTCATTTGGCAGCCGTCGCATCAAGCCAACGTCGCCAGGTTGTGGCCGCTGTTGACCCAGCCAACTGACTGGATAGATGACTATTATTGCGCACAAGTTAACCTGTTTTAGTAATTAATTTGGGTATTGTATGTTTTAATTAGTTGCACAGAGCTTCAGCAGCAACAGCAGCAGCAGCAGCACCAACGGCAACAGCAACAGCAGCTGACAGATGTTTGCCAGCAAATGGTCAGAGTATGAGGACTATTAGGGGGACTTAAACATGAGACTACGAAGTCAACCCAAAATATATATATTTTGCATGTGCTTCAATCGAAGATATTTGTTCATGCAAAATTAGTTTTTTATCAAAAATTTATTGGCATTTAATATTTGATATATTTTAGTACTCAATAATATAATATAATATAATATATAATATAATATAATATAATAATATTTATAAATATATAAAATAAATCGAATAAAATATCTAGAAACTAAAATGAGTTTCTATATTTAAATATAATTACTATTATAGTATAATTATTATTATTTTAATATTTTTCAATATATTGAAAGTAAAATTTTAAATCAATTTAAATCAATTTCAAAATCAGAAAATGCTAAATTATATGAATAAATATCAAAAGAAGTTTAATTGACCTTCATCTAACTATGATTTATTTACCTTAAACGTAGTTTATATTTCCTAATATATAGATCACTAAATTCATAATTCAAATTGTATTTGCCATTAACTAACCATAGATAAATAGTTAGATTTATTAGAAACGACTGTCTAAAATATGATGCCAGTTGGCACAACCAAAAGCCATTTGCTTCAAAATTTTCTTATTTGTTTTTTTTTGTTTTTTTTTTCTCTCTTTCTTTTCTCCATTCTGTTGCTCGTTTAATTCATTGCCTTCCTGCTTTTCTTATGCTTTCCTGCTGTACGTACGCCCATCTAGAGTCATTAAGCCAAACACAAGCTACATGTTACTCTATCGCATTGCCATTGTTTGTGAATTTGCTGGCCATGGACCACACCCAGACGGCAGCAAAGACTTTAAGCAAACAGAGAGAGGAAAAAAAAATTATGCATTTTCTTTTTCGAATTTAGTACGCCATCTGTGAGTGCATCTATGAAAACGGCTCCTCGAGCCAGTTGGCCTGCTCATAATAAACGAATTAGCGCCTCCAGCTAAATGGCCAAAGAATGCGCCTTTATTGCAATTATCGAGTTCGAGTTCGAGTTCGAGTTCCAACTGAGCAGCGCCAAGTTTGGCTCTCGACTCCACTGGGACTGTTGCATGGCTGGCTTGAATAAACAACCAAGTCTGTCCCAGTCCCAGTCCCAGTCTGTCACACCCAGCCCCCCTCCCGCACTGGCCCCGAATAATCACATAAAATATTAATGCTGGCTTAAAACCAGGTTCGTTTCGCTCATGGCCAATTTCTTTTGGGGCCACAAACGCAGCGCTAACAAATAGAAAAATTATCGCAATTGTGGCATCTTTTTTATGTTTAGTCGCCGTTTGTGTTGGTTTGTTGTTGTTGTTGTTGTTGTTCTTGTTGTTGTTGTTGTTGTAGTTGTGGGTTTTACCTTATGCCAAAACGAATGTGCATTTAATTTGTGACGCAGACGCGCAACACTTGAAAAAATTGAAGCCAACTAATTGCATATGCTTGACTTTGCTATGCATATATTAAAAGCAAAAGAAGTTACAATTATTATGCTGATGAAAATGTGGGCGAAACTTGGTTTTCCATAAAGCCAAAGTTTAGATACCCTAAGTGCAGTTGATCAAGCAAAGTATTCAATAAGTTCTATTCGACTGTTTCAAGAGACTTAGAAGTTCTATATCAATATAAAAACTGATTTTTTTATACTGGAGTATTTGAAATAATATAAATAAATATTTTTAAATAATTTTAATATGTTTCTAAATCATAATATATAATAATAATATATAATTATGCTTCAATTTCTAACTCTTATTGAGTTATTCCCCTGCCAGTTGTCGCACAGTGTAATCCATTAGCTTTAGGAAAATTGTCTCACTGATGCATAAAACATCAATGCGCTGGCCGGCCGAAGTGGTGCCACGTACGACTCCAGAGGCCGCGGCTCAAAAGAAGCGCAAAATAAATGCCGAAATGAAAAGCACAACAACAACAACAACAACAACAATGAAAGCAACAAATATTATGCCTTCTGGCAAGTACCAAAAACAATGCTGCAATAGCAACAACAACAGCTGCAACTGCAACGGCCACTCATGCTGCAGCTCACAGTCAGACTCGTACTCGTACTCGTAGTCGTTCAAACATGGTCATAATCACGCGTTAAATTAATGAGTTTAAATGCTATTTTTGGCTTTAACTATTGCTGGCTCACACACACACTCACATACAACAACAACACGAACCGAGGGGCATTTAATTGAGTGTAGCAAAGTTGAACCAAGCGACTCTAGCAATCTGCCACTCGGTTGCAAATTATGAGAGGCCCGCCAAGTTCAGGCTCAAAACGTGGCGCATGCGCAGCTCACAACTTGCAACCGGCAACTGGCAACTGCCAACTGCCAACTGGCAACTGGGAACTTGCAACCGGCTTGGCTAGCCAATATTAAATTTATTTTAATGCGCGCACGCTCATTGCATAGTCAGTCGCTTCCCGTCTCGTCCCGTCTCGTCCCGGCTCGCTTTCAATCTGAGCATCAAGACGCCGTCTCATATGGCCAGCGGGGCCCAGTTATTGTTGCCTTGATTTCCACCGCTCAGGCTTGTCGCGCAGACCTTAATGATTATATGCTGCTCTTTATGCTTTATTAAGTACAAGTATTTAGCCAGCCCAACGGCCTGACTGACTGTTTCGTTGCTTACTAATTATTAAGCCAGCCAGTTGGTTAAGCTGAGAGTTCAGCTCAGATAAAGAATTCAATACGAAGATCGTTACAAATGTCAGAGATGCAAATGCAGCTACATTCAATTAGTTGCTTTTTTGGGTAGGATTTGCTCTATGACTAAGCATAGGTCAGAGCTCACCTTAAAAATGGCTCCCAAAGGGCAATCAGCTGATTCATAATCCACAATATTCTCTAACTACCTACTTCAAACAGTAGCTGAAACTCTTAGAGCTCATTCAATTCTTTTACATTGCTTAAAGTTACAAATTATCAATTTGGAAAATGTATAATTGCCTTCAACTTCCGCTACACAACGCCAGGTGGCGCCCCTGCGCAGCAAGAGCAAACAACAAAACTACGTCAACAACTGCAAAAATGTGAACAACGTCAGCAAGATTGTTAATAAATTTTTAATATCCACCATAATTAAGAGGCAGACAATTTGCCATTTTTTGTTGTTGTTTTTTTTTTTGCTTGCTTGCTTAACTAAAAATGAAATTAAGGCACGTCAAGGCCCGCTGTATTACGTGGAGGTGTTGGCTGCTGGCGGGTTACAGGGTTTGTTAAAATGAAAAATGAGCTCAACGTCAGAAGAGTGAAACAAGACACACACAAAATCAACTTGCCATATAATATCGCCCCTAAATGCAGCGCCTGATGATTATTGGCATTACGTGGACGTGCATAAGTACGACTTGCATTATAATTAATTTATAATTAAATGCGCTGCCAATTTCAAGTTGCATGCAGCTGACGGAGTAACCGCAACAGTAACAGCAACAATGCAACAATACCGTCAACAACAAAAGCAACAACAACAACAACTGTCCGACACACAAATTGCTTTGTAATTTATTTGCAATTAATTTTGAATTAATACAAGAAAAAAATATTAAAGAAAACCACAAATTGTCCGCATGGAATTTGGGTCTTGTCTCGGCTGCGACTTACACCAACACTTACAGACCGGCGGCCGGGACATTATCCACATAAATACCGAGTTTTTGGGGCCAGCCGAAGAGCCTGTCAAATGTCAGCCATGTGAAAGCGACGGTGAAGGCGTGTCGAATGTGGGACTTAAGCTGGGAACCTGCTGCAGCCATGCAAACTTGAAAACTCAGCTGAGGATGCGGCGAGAGAGAGAGAGGATATTGTAAGCGTAGATTAATTAATTTTCATCCAGATAACTAAACATAAATTGATAAAAGTTGCTCACTAAACTAGATTTATAGCAAATAGATTGGCTGTGATATGAATTAATTATTGAATGTGATTTAATCAAAAAATTAAATTGATTATAATATATATAAAAAATTTACAATTTAAATTATTTCAGAGTAAATATATATATTGAATGTAATAAAAATTTATATTTTTATATATATTTATTATATATATTTATATTATTTATATATTTATAATTGAGATAAATTTATATAATTCATTTTAGATGTTTTAAAGGCTATAAATTTTCACTGTAATACAAATCATAAACAAGTTTTTAATTATTTATATTTTATATCTTTAAAAATATAATAATATTGTAAAAAATTAAATATCAAAAATACAAAAATATTTCCAAATTAAAATTAATTAGAAATATTATTTTTTATATTTATATTATTAAATATATAAAATGAATATATAAAATACAAAAATATTTCCAAATAATAATTAATTAAAAATATTATTTTTTATATTCATTTTATTACAATTTTTTCCAAATAAAAATTAATTATTAAAAAATATATATTTTTAAAATAAAAAATATATATTTTTATAATCAAAAAAAATATTTGAATGAGCTAAAGCCATAAAAAACATAACATAAAAGTAAAAAATAATAAATATATGAAAAAAATATGTATTTTAAAACAAACAAAAAAATACAAAAGCAAAATGAAATTTATTTTTAATATTTAAAAAAAAAATAGATTAATTAAATACTTGCAAGTCAATAAAAAAATTATATGGAATATTATTTTATAATATATATATATATATATATATATATATATATATATATATATATATAAATAAATAAATATATAAACTTTATTATTTCTCATCACTTGCATTCACATGAAAAATATCTCTCTCTCTCTCTTTCTATCTCTCTCCCTTGCTTTAGCCAATTCAAAGTTATTTTGCCAGTTGATTTCTTCATCGTGTTCACTCACTCACCTCATTTGCAGTCAATTTTCGCGCTGCTTGGCAGTCATAAAAATTGTTGCAGAAAACATTCTTTTTAATAAGCAATTATTGTCTGCTCCTTTTAAACGTTGACGCGTAGTGACTCTTAACTAATTACAACCGATTTACATGCCATGCAGAGTGCAAGACAGAGACAGCAATAGAGAGCGAGGGGGGGGGGGCGGGGGAGAGGCAGCACAAGACCCAGAACTGGGCCCAGAACCAGGCCAGGCCTCCGGTTCGCTTGTGGATAATCCCGCTTTAAATATTTGCAACATTTAAAGTAAATGCAGAAACCGGTTGCCACTTGGCTGCCAGTTGCTGTTCTTCAGTTCTGTTCTGTGCTCTGTGCTCTGTGCTCTTTGCCGATCATCGTGATGATGACGTTGCAGATGTGAATGCGAAAGCATATACACACACACACACACACTCTCTCACACTCTTACACACACCCACCAGGCAGGGCATTAAATCCGCTTGGCACACACGTAGCATGCAGCATGTCAGACCAACGCAGCAAAAGGCATCCTCATTGCACATGCGCAACATGTGCGCTGTAGAGCGAGTTCGAATCAGACTCTGGTCCGAGTATGAATATGAGTGTCAGTCCAGTCGTCGGCGTCGGCGTCGGCGTGTGAGTGTGAACACAGTATGTTAGCAATGTTAGCTAGCGCAACTTGTAATTAGCGACTTTTAGAGTTTAAATTAGAGTACATATGCGGACTGTGCTTTCACCAGGCCAAGCCTGCGGTGCGCCAGGCTCATTAGACGCTGCCGCTGGCTCGGCTCTATGACTCACACACAGTGGGCTGACTGACTGGCGCTGGCTGACGCCTTGGCCTCAAAAGCAGCATTGAAATTGCAGTGGCGCTGCCAAAGCCGTCAAATTGCGTAGCCAATGGGCTGCCCGACTGCCCCGATCATAATTAGCTGTAATATATTGTGGACTGCTGCACCCAGCCCCACTGTCCCCTGCCTTGTCAGAGCGCTATTGTATAGTTGCATAGCGTCAAATACTCTAACAAAAAGTTGCTCGACTAAGTGTGGGGGATTAAACAAGTTTACTTTGGCATATCATAATTTTTAATGATTTCTCTAATAATTTTATATTAAATTTATATAAATTTAAATTTAATTTAATTTATATATTTAATTATTTTAGTTTTTCTTATCCTTTTTAGTGTATGTAAATTTCGGTTTTAATTCGTTTCAGCTCTTTTTGTGTTTGCTGTGGCCTTTAATACGATCTTTATAGCACCTGGATTTTCTTGTTTCCAGTCGCCAATATAAAATTTATTTCTTTTTTTCTCGAGTGAACATGAGTGTGTGTGTGTGTGTGTGTGTGCTGATTATTTTGCGCTTATTATTTGCCTTTTGCGATTTTTTTGTTTTGTTTGTTGCTGCTGTCGTTTCTTTTTTGTTTAATTTTCAATAAATGTTGCTGGTTTATTATTGTCGCTCTTGTTGCGGCTGGTATCTCTATTATGTGTGTGTGTGTGTGCGTGTTGGCCAGACGATTACTCATTTGACTGCATGCACATAAATTTTATGCACTTTTTTGATTGCTTTATTTTTTATTAATTGCTTTTTACAACATTTTGTTTTGGCATTTTGAGCATTACAAGTCGCATTTGCTCAAGGGAACTCGACGGGGGTAAACTGGATGCAGGGGCAGGCGGACTTAAGTCCGCCTCAGAGGGTGTGTGTGTGTGTGTGTGTGTGTGTGTGTGTGTGTGTGTGTGCGTGTCTCGTGTGAGCTGATTGTGTCATTAGAATGAATTCGGATCGGACAGAGACAAAGCGAACAAAACCAAAATGCGGTCAAAGATATCGAATGTGCTTCTAATTCTAAAAATTTATTTTTTTTTTTGGTTACTGAGTTAAGGTATGTCCATCGGCAAGTAATGCTAATTTATATAGCTTTTATTATGTTTTAAGTGCAAAAATTGTGGAGAGTCAAAGCACATTTAGTCATATTAAGAAAATATAGATTTAGGCAGAATTTTTAAAATTTATTTAATTTTTTTTTTCAGCTATTTTTGGACTATGTTCTGAGTGCATCAGAGATAAAATAGATTTAGACAGATCAGAGTTTTCCTTAATTTAATATATATATAAATATATTTTTTTATTTGCAGACATTTGCACAGACATTCCCGAAGCTTGATTAAAAATTAGAGAAATTCTAAACAGAGAAAATAATTTAATAGCCGATTTAGAGCTTTATATTTGATGGATACAGTAGTCCATGACTGATAAATAGCTTGGAAAGTATGTCTCTAAAATCAGTTATAAATTTGCCTAAGAATTATGTTTGAAATTCATTTTTTTTACTGAATTTTTTGTAATTTTAGTAAAAGCTGTTGATACTACCCAATCAGAACCTACTACCTGCCTGCTATAGAGTTATAATATTTGCTTTAAAACTGAACATCTAGCATAGAAGCAGAAGAGATAAGCTGATGGACTCAGCTAACACTTGTAAAAGCTTAAATGAATTGCAAATTAATTAATATTATTTAATGATTCTTATGGAAAATAAAACAAATATATATAATACATATCGAAAATATATAGTATAATAAAATATAGTATAATATATTATAGTATAATATGGTATATATTCATTATTCTAATTAACGATGAGAATAAATATATATTATATTATACTATATATATTTTCTATATAAATTACATATATTTTTTATATGTTCTATTAAAATCTTTAATTGATTTACAAAGAATCATTAAATAATATCATTCATTTTCCAATTCAAGCAATTGAATCTTAGTCACTTTTCTAATTTTCTCATAATTGAAATAATTTTGCCCGCGACTCAAGACTTGAACACTTCATAATTTGATCATTGTGAATATTTCAAGTGTTTTTATTGCTGCTCGTTGTGGTAACCCTATCCCTTTATTTGGCCCATAATTTAGCACAATTTTACGAGCAACGACAACAAGCGCCTTAGACGAAAAAAATTAAACAAAAATAAACTTGAAACGACTGTGGCCACAATAAGCGATCCAAGCGATTCGGCGGCTATCATCGGATCGGCGTCTTCAATGCGGCTGCCATTGGCTCGCTGCTTTCTGCTGATTTGCCAAGCTATGAAGCTATGACTCTATGCGCCAGCAGGCACAATGCGAGAGCTCAGGCAAAGGCACAGCCAAAGCCAAAGCCAAAGCCAATGCGAGCCCAACTGAGCCAACCAAACTCAGGCCAACGAGGACATGCGAAATTTTTTATTTATTGCTGACAATTGCACAAACTTTTTTGTGATCTCATTTTTGTTGCTGTTGTTGTTGTTGTTGCTGTTGCTGCTGGGTTGTTGTCGCTGTTTTATTTCTGCTCAGTTTTTATGGTCATTAAAATTGGGACAAATATTTGACCGAGTGTTGCCGCCGCTGTTGTTGTATTAAGTTTTCGGCTTTTTGTTTTTTTTTTTTTGTTATTTATTTATTTTTGTAGCAATTTTTGTTGTTGTTATTGTGTTTCTCGTGCACGACATAGCTACAGCCTGCGGCTGCTTTATAACGTTTTGTAGCGTTAAAATGTTTGACGCCAAGTTTGCCCTTGACGCTCGGACGGCAGTCAGTTGCAGGAATTGTCACAGTTGTGTAGTGGCAACATTTTGCGGCAAGCTTGCTGATTTCATGATTAGCCAGTCGGTGCCGCAACTAATTAATGATCGCCGCGCCGCTTGCATGCTAATTAAATGCAAACCAATTTAAGAATTCAGCTAGAGATGCGCGCGTGATCGCGTTATTTGTCACGCAAATAGCAAAGCTTGAACTATTTTTGTAGGCATTGGCACACAGATATTTAGTTGGATATATTTTTAAGGAATTTAATATAATGTAGAAATATATATATAAATATATTTTAATTTTTATTTATTTATTTTATTTATTTATATTTTTATTGAATTACCTATTTATATTATTATTTATTTACTTAGGTAATTATTTAATTTCTGTGGCATTGCACAAAGATATTTAGCTGGATATTTTTAAGGAATTTTATATGATATAGAGAAATATATATATATATATATGTATATATATATATATATATATATATATATATATATATATATATATATATATATTATAATTTAATATATATTTTAATGTTTATTATTAATTATATATATTTTTTTATATATTTATTATTATTTATTTACTTAGGTAAGTTTTTAATTTATGTGGCATTGCAAAGACATTCTATATAGAAATATATAGATATATATAAATATATATTAATTTATTTATTTATATATTTATTTAATTACCTTTTTATTTATTTATTATTTATTTAATATTTAATTTTTTATTTTTTTTATTTAATTATAAATATATTTTTTTATCTGTTTGAGTATTTATTTATTTATTTAATTATTTATTTATTTATTTGTTTATTTATTTCATCAATAAATTTTAATTATTTTGAATAACTAATTAGCAACCTCAATATATATTCATTATTATTACAGAATATAGCTGATTAATGTTGACTCATATATGATTTATTAATTTGTCGTGCTGAATTCAGGCATTATTTCACTCAACATACAAAATTTACGATATATAGATCGTATCGAAGATACCCAAAAGCTGAATGTGAATGTTAAGACCCAACCTACTTTGTTAGGCTTATTGAGCTTAGGCTTTAAATAATTTGATAAAAAAAAAAATATTAAAATAAATTCAGTAAAAATCTTTAAAAAATTTAAAATAAAAATTTTGCTATAGAAAAATTTCATTTCATTAACATATGAAGAATATATAAATCTTATATATATTTTTAAGCAATCTTCAACTGTAATCCTTATCTCTTTTATCCGCCCCAACATAATTGCTCTTCATATAAATAGAACGCGGCTCAAGCCGTCGCTCATGCAGTTGCTCTGATTAGTAAATTCTAATTGGAATTGTTAGCGTTTAGCGACTCACCGACTCGGTTTTGATGTTGAGCGCCAGCACATGCGACGAGCTGTTCGAGGAGATCGATGGCGGCGAAGCGGGCGTGGCACCGCCGCACGGCGACTGCGCCGCAGCAACTGCCGGCGAGCAGCGGCTGGGCAGCGGACTGGCCTCGCGCAGTGGGCTGGCGAGCGCTACGCCGATGCCGATGCCGATGGTGCCACTTTGGGAGTAGGGCGAGCTGGGCGACTTGTTGGCATTTGTGGAGCAATTCGAGGGCACTATGGCTGCTGTGGTGCAGCTGGTTAGAGTGCTGGCCGACGAGCTTGACGAGGAGGATGAGCACGAGGAGGAGGATGATGATGAGCTGCTGCTGCTATTGGCATTGTTGTTGCTGTTGTTATTGTTGCTGCTGCTGTTGTTGTTGTTGCTGCTGCTGCATATCAATGCTTGCATTTTGGTATTGTTGTTGTTGTTGTTATTGTTGTTATTATTATTATTATTATTATTATTATTGCTGACGCTGCTGTTGTTGTTGTTGACACTGGCACCTGGCATGATGCTGCCATCGCAAAACTCCCGCTTCACAATATTGCTGGCAGTATTGTTGCTGCTGCTGTTGTTGTTGCTGTTGTTGTTATTGTTGTTACTGTTGCTGCTACTGCTGCTGCTGCTGCCGGGCGTCGCAACAATAGCCGCCTCGCAAGGCAACACCGTACCCAGCATCGTGTCGTGCTTATACTGTGACGTTGTGGATTCAGCGGCACCGGCAGAGTCCTCGCAGCCCTCGGCCATGTCACTGACCCCCTCGCATTGTGTGCGCCGTCTGCAAGAAAGGTGGAGGAAGTCAAGAGTTGCTTTAAACCAATCAGTTAAGCATCAAAGGGGTTAACTTAACAGGCTGTCATAGTGATAATGTAAGCATTGACTGCCAGCCCTTTGCAGTCAGTGTGCATCTTTATGAATATATAATAAATACTTGACTGCATGGCCAGAAGTTATAGGAGACTTGTCTTCTATCTTGATTTATTAATATTGGTTGCTTAAGCTTTCAGCGTAATTACTATTAGTTTTGGTATGTAATCTAGTCTGTGGTCAATCAGCTGGCTAAAGTAACCTAGTTCTCAGCTTGAATATATTTTTAACTACAACTATTAGTTTTTAATATGTAATATAATTCATTACATAACATGAAATAATTGACATTAGCAATTTTATAATTATTAACTCTGGCCTTCATACCCAAAATATCAATTTAAAGTATGTAAAAAACTGACTTCAAATTTACTCTCATAATATAGTAATACTAAACGATAGTTTTTATACTAATTGATCAATTAGATGTAAATTTTAGTTTAAGATATCAATTTTATAATAAATTGCATTTTTTTTTAAAAAGATGAAAAAGAAATATAAACTACTTTCTGCTTAGGAACTTTTATGTAGCAGAAGTTTCTCAAGAAACAGGCAAAGATATAGACTTAGTCATTTTAATTTGCCTTTTTATATTGCAAATATTATAATAGCTATTATGTTTATGTTTTAGTATAATTATATTATTTATTTTTAATTTTTACTATTATTATATATATAATTTTTATATAAATATATATATATTCTCAGTTTTTATTATAATTATATTTGATTTTAATATTTATTTTTTTTTTTTAAATTATTCTTATTGTTTTTGTTATAATTATATTATTGTGTATAAAATTTAAAAATAATTAATAGTTAATAAAAAACAGAAATAACACTTAATTAAATAGAAGCTTTATGCCAGTATTTTCTAAAGCCTTTCATCTAGTATGCATAAAAAATAAATGTTTTTATTAATTATAATATATTTAATATAGTAAAATTTGTATACTATAATGAAATATATTTTATTTATTATTATAAAAAAATTTCTCTTACTAATAAACACTTAATTAAATATATGCTTTATGCCTGTTCAGTATTTCTAAAGCCTTTCATCTAGTGTTTATCCTACATAAATGTTTCAATTATTATTAAATTATTTTATTTAAAATTATTCAAAAAATTCTGTTGCTAATTAATACCTAATTAAATATAATTCTTTGCCTGCTTACTATTCTCTAAATATAATAAAAAACATAAATATTTTCTTTAGCACATGTTTCTTTTGCAGAGTGTTGTTTAGTTTATAGCAGCTCTACGCAGATCTAGATCTACAGTTGTGTCAAAATAATGCAGTAATGCGGCAATTAATTGGCATTAAAATGCAGCCGGTTAGGCAAACAACCACCCAGTTGGCCAAAAACGGTGACTGTACCTGTGCCTGTACCTTTTGCCTGCTGCGACTCATAATTTAGAATTTACATTTATCGAATATATTTCGTGCACTTAAAACTCATGCCCAAGCGCATTAATTTCATTAATTATCCCTGTTGCCATCCGGTTGACCACAGCAACAGCAACAACAACAACAAGCAAATAACAAAAGGCAACAGCATAATATTTGGGGCAGGGACTCGTTGCAGGAAGCGTCGCACACATGCCGCATAATTTTGCAAATGCAAAACGTTGCTTCGACTCCGACAGCGAGTCCTCTCCATGTGTCCTTGCAAGCAGCCACGACGTCCAGCACTGGACTGGACAATGACTCGACAGAGCAAGAGGGAGGTTCGCCAAAGTAGCCACAGCGCTGCACAGTGGTTGCTAGGGGGTGGCTTGGGCTGTCGTAATCGAAAATTTTACACCTACTCCGCATTATAATTTATATGCCTGGCGGGACGTAACCAGACTCTGGCCAAAAGGAGTGAGTCACGTCTGGCAAGAAAGTTTTTTTGTTATAGCCACAAATACATATGTCTCCATATAGATATATATATATAAATGGGCGAGTCTTTTGAAGGTAGCAAGAGATCAGAGCATATACGAAACTTTCTTCATAAATCATTTAGATTTGGAGATTGTGTGACTGAGAAAGTTCTTAAGATATTTGCATTTAGGGTAGCCTAAATGCATTGTTAATTATGTAAATGATAAAATGAAATATAATTATTGTATGATTTTATATGTATAACAGCACTAATGATAATGCATTAATACATTGATGGGGTCAATAAATATTTTATATTTACTCAAAAATATAACAGTTTAAGTAGAAGATTTGTGGATATAATATTATTTTTGAGGCTTAGGTTCTAGAAAAGGTTTTCTTATACTGAATAATTTTAAAATAATATTAATTTGAAATTTAAAAGTAATTATTTTTATTCAAAATACAAATCATAATAATAATAAATACATAATAAATAACAATATAAATAATTAATTTAAAAGAAAGAAAATATTTTTATACAAGTATTAAAAATCGAATATTTAATATTTTTCCTTTAAAATATTTTTTTTTTTAATACTATACTTATTTATAAAAAATTACTATTTATAACAAAATAAAGGAAATATTTTTATACAATTAATTTAAATCGAACCTTAAAAATGTTCCCATAAAATATATTTTTTAAAATATATATTTATAGTTTATAATGCTAATTATTATTATTTATAATTAAATAATAATTTAAAAGAAAACAATAGTAATATTTTTATTCAATTATTATTATATTATTATTATAAATCCAATATCAATTAATTTCTCTAAAATTATTTTTAATTAAATATTTTATTTATTTTTTTTAATTTATTATTTTCATTCAATTATTTTATAAATTATATATCAAATAATTTCTCTAAAAATATTTATTTTAATATATTACTTAATTATTTATTTTTGTATTATTTATTTACTTATTTCAGCTAAATTCTAATATTTCTTAATCAACTTATACATTCATGCATACCTCTACTATAATTAAATATTATTTGCTACTAAAATCTACACTCAATAATGGCTTTATCTCAACTTTCCATTCCGTTCTCTATGCTAAGCTGCAAAATTGTATGAGACCGAAGCAAAGGCGCCTAAATGAATGCCCAACTCATTCGCTTTTACACTACGTTGACATTTCAGGCCAACTCTGAAATACACACACACTCACACACACTTACACTCTCTCACACACACACACATACACAACAAAAAGAAAGCGCCTGGTCGAAAATCGAACACTAAATGCGAAGTAGAGCTACGATTCTGGATGTGTTGTTGCTGTCTTCAGCTTTGCATGGCCAAGTACACAAAACGGGCGTTGATTTTAATGCATAATGCAAATGGATGCATGTGTGTGCGTGTGTGTGTATGTGTTTGAGTTTCTGTTCTTGTTGTTGTTGTTGTTGCTGTTGCTGGCAACTATGCAGGCAACTCGCCTACAACTGTCTGCAGTTGTAATAATGCAAAGCCGCCATGACCAATGCAAGCAGCAACAAAACGGTCGAAGCAACTGCAGTCGGAGTCGGAGTCGGAGTCGGAGTTCGAGTTGGAGCTGGAGTCCGAGCTGGGCAGCCAACAGCAGTCAACGAACGCACTTTTCCGGCCACGTCGCCGACGTCGTTGCTCATAATGAGCCGCAAACGGGCAGCGGAGTTGGGTGGTTGGTTGGTTGGGTGGGTGGGTGAGTTGGTTCTGGTTTGGTTTGGTTGGGTTGAGTTGAGTTGAGTTGGCTGGGTTTGAGTGCGATGCCTTGCAAGTTGTGTGCAGGACATGTAATGCCTGAGTCGGGGCAGTAGACGTTTGGGCTGTAGATTTTGGCCAGGAAGTGGACAGCAGCAGGAGCCGCAGTCCAAGAGAAGGAGTAATAATTAATTTTGTACATTGCATGCAAATGTCTGGGCCATGATTGTGCCCCACCACCCAGCCCAGCCGAGGCTGAGGCCGAGGCATGTGGCATATGCATAAGCAGCAAACAAAGCAAAACACGAATGCACAGCAGCTGAAGTACACAGCGAGAAAAAGGAGAGCACTTGAGAGAGAGACGCGCCTAGAACTATTTGTGTTAAGAATATGTTGTTAATATGTGATTTCGATGCGTGCGACAGAGACAGCTGCTGGGCTCGCGCTTAATGAGCAATTGTTGCCGCTGCACCTTGGCAACATGTTGTGAAAGTTAGCCGTAAATACGGCAAATTGCAGCGACAAAATATGCCAGCCAAATTAAGTACAATTTGCGCATATTAAAAGTCTGTCCAAATTGCACAGGCGAGCAGCAACATGAAGCGGGCAGCATGCAACAGCGCTTCCTGCAGCAGCACCAACAGCAGCAACAGCAGCAAACTGGCTGCAGCAAATCTAATCAATAACCGACAAACTGGTAGAATTTCATGTAGCACACTAAATAGCACGATTAATTATCGCTATGGCCAGGCAGCTAAAATTCAAATCAAGTGCTTGACTATATTTTGTTTTTTCTCTTGTTTTCTAAGTCAGCAGCAGCAACAGCGGCAGCAGCGGCAGCAACATGCAACATCTGCAACATGCGCTGGCCAATCGTTACCAAAACGCATTAGAAACCGGTCTAATTATACTCATTTTGTTGGCGCAACGCGCTTGCAACATGTTGCTGCCGTAAAATCTAGCTATAAATTGCAATCTCCATGCAACTTTCTATTGCTAAAAATTTATCATTTGAGACACTCGGGCCGGCCAATGTCTTGGCCAGCGTTTTGTCATGCCACAGCACACGGCGCACGCCAGTTCCTAGCCAATATTCAAATTAATAAAATCATCAATAATTTTGCATAGCTGCAACATGCTAAACATGTTGTTGCTGCTGCTGCTGATGTTGCTGCTGCAGCTAGCGACTTGTTGTAATTAATAGTCTAACTAAATTGTTGCACATTCTGCCATCCATTTTGAGGTAGCGCTTCAAATGTGGCACAAACCAATTTCTGATTGGAAAACTCGCGTCCGGCTTCAGCCAATTCCAATTTATACCGTAGGCCATTAAATTGCCTTTTGATTTGTAATTAGCACAGAATGCATATTAAAAGCCAAGCGTAGAAGCGACTTAACTTTAAGGCAGTGAATGTTGCACGAAGAGGAAGTGGAGCGGGAGCGGGCCTCCGGCTGTTGCAACTTTTTTGGCAGCTAAACTTTTCGAGTGCCCGCCTGGAAAATAATCAATAATGCGCCTCATGCCACAGGGCGGCCAGCACAACATTAAGTCATTCAGTTAAAATTATTTATGCAACATTTACTTACGCACACACACAGACAATAACACACACTCGCACACACACATGTGTGCTGAAAAGTTTTCTGTTGTTGGCCAATGCATTGTTTTAGGGTTGTTGTTGTCAGGGATGTTCATGCACTGGCAAAAATGTCCGTAAGTGTGAGTGAGAGTGTGTGTGTGTGTGTGTGTGTGTGTGTAAACGTGCAATTTTCTTAAAAATTACACACGATTACACATGAAATACAACCGTGAAGGTAGAACATTATGTAAAGTAGATGGTATGGCATGAGGCTATGTCGGGATAAGGAGCTTAAACCTTGCTGGTAATGAGAGTACGAGCAGAGCATGTTTTTTTCCTTTTCAAAATTGAGTCAGATCCATAAAGTTTTCTAGGGTGTAGTGGTAAACGGATTACGTAGAGACTTGCTGGGAATACTTGCAAAACTTTGTGAAAACTGAAGAATTTATTTAATAATATTTAAGTACAATAAAATTGTGAAAACTGCAGAATGTAAAGAAAGCTAAAATTAAAATATTAAAAATAAAAAAAATCTAAGGAATTTTTTGCTTGAAAATACAAAGCAAATTACTGAAGATCTTTTAGGTTTTCTAAATTATATTTCATATTATTTGACATACTAAATTCATCTTAAATTTAGTTCAACTTTTTGTCCTCAGCTCAGCTCTCAGTTGATCTGAGCCCAGCTGCAGTAATAGTAAACTAAGTTGGTAAAAAACAGGTTCAACTTCAGCTATGACTAAATAACCTTTGCTTAGAGCATTATCAAACGCATAGCACGAGCCATTACATTACATTACATACGTGATACGCTGGGGCCCTGCCGAGGCGACCTCCCTCCCTACTTAATGCAAACAAAATGCATTGCAATCCGGTCAGTGGACTATTTAACTGGGTGTTTTCCTGTTTGGCTCGGCTTTGGCTTTGTTGTTGTGTTTGGTTTTGTATTTTGTATTTTTTGCTGTCGACTTTTTCCACTCAAATCATTAAAAATAATAATAATGAAATTTGCGTGATTCAAATTGAGCACGCACTAGGCGATGCCAATAACACAACAACAACAACAACAGCAGCAACAGCAACGAATGCCAACAATACCAGAGGCGTACTCAATACAACAATAACAACAACGACAACAATAAACATGTGCAAGCTGAGCAGTCAGACGACCCCTAAGAGAAAGAGAGAGAAGGAGAGAGAAAGAGAGTGAGAGTGAGTGAGCGTATAGGAAGTCAAAGTCATGCCAGGCCAGGCCAAGCCAAGCCAAGCCAAGTCAGACGCGACCCAAACAGGACGAGGCTAAAAAGCAGCCCTCTCATAGCGTGAGTCCTGCTTCACACACACACTCACACACACGCACACGCACACACACCCATACGTTGCCCTTAATGCGACTCGTAATGAGTTATTCGCATTTTGTATTTGCATTAAAAAGCAAGCCCCTCCCTACCCAAACCCGCCTACATTTGGCAATTTTAATTCATTTAGAATGAAAATAATGAGAAAAAAGTAAAGAATTCTGGAATTGCATAGCATATATAGACCTTGAAATACCCTATTTAGAAGGGACTCAATTGTGAATACATTTTTTTATGGCCAACAAATTTATTAAGTCAAATTGGCTAAAGTCTTTAAAGAATACATAAAAAATATTATAATTAATTTAATAAACTAATTCATAAAGTAAATTTGCCTAAAATCAGTTTGATGGTTTATAAGCTGATTTTATGACAATTTATTTAAAAAATTAAATTTTTAAATAAAATAAAATTTATTCAATTAATTTTTATATATTTTTTATATATTATTTATGGCTTAAAAAAATATTTTTGAATCTTTTAATAATTAAAATAAATCTTGTTTCTAATAAACTGAAACTTAAAAATATTTCAAATTTTAAAACTACCTTATAATTGACATTAAGAATTATTTTGACTCCTAAATTACCTCATTCATATAACAAAAATATAATAAATTATAAAAAAATACCATATTCAGAGAGATTATTCGGAACAGTTTTATTTTATAGCACACGGCTTATAACAATTTATATAATTTATTATTAATTTAATTTATTTTATTTATGAATTGATTTATATACATAATTTACTTAATTAATTATAATATTTTTAAAAATATTATTTAAATATTAAATTAACAAAAAACATTTTTTTAAATAAATTTTAGTCTTGTTATAATTTAAATAAATCTTGTTTTGACTAAACTCAAACTTTCATCTATTTCAAAATTTGTAATTACTTTGTTTTAGATATCAAGTTGTACTTAGACTCGTAAATAATATCATATCATAGCAGAAATTATTCATAGGGTATTCGAGTAATAGGTCGAAAATTGCATGTCTCATTCGTGTTGCAGTTGTATAATAATATTGAGGGAGTTGGGCTGGCCATATGGGCGACTGCAACACGAATATATGTATATATATATATATATATATATATATATATGTGAACGCATACACGACATGACGAGAGCACAAAACATAATTTTGCTAAATTAGCGAAAAACAAAAGAAATGCCATGTGGGCTTTGTGGCAGTGTGGGCGGGGCTCTCGACAAGCTCCGGCCAGAAAACTCCCCAATTGAGCACGCACCAAAATCGTTTGCTGCAGAGCCGCTGTATTTTTTTTGCAGCACGGAGCGCAATAATCAACGTCTAAATATTTGGCAAAAAAGTGTAGAAAAAAAGTATATTTAAAACCTGCTGCTGCTGCTCGGCTTGAATTGCATTTGGTGCCGGGCAACGGGCAACGGCTTTAGCTTTGGCCAACTAATTATAAAAATTTTTGCAACCCCTTTTGGCCGCGCACAATGAGAATTATGCGAAACCCTTTGGCGAGTTGCATGTGACCAAATCGAAGGGTCTGAGGCCAAGTCCGGGGTAAGTGATTGTGTACGTGCTCATTATGGAAATTTCTTTCTCTTTTTTTTTTTCTATTTTCCGGCATTGCAAAATTAATGCAAATGCCGCCTGGCATGTTCAGATCGTGGTAGAACAGCCGGGCAGTGTGGGCCGTTAATGACAGCCCAGCAGAAGAACGGGAAAACATTGGTGGAACTCGGGCGCTTGACAAAGGTTTATTGGAGCTTTGGATTTGGCACTGGCGATACGCGATTATAATTAGAATTTAGCCGCGGGGCACACACAGGACAGGCACCGGCTCAAGGGTTGCTCTCCGTCTCAGGGGGTTGTAAAGTGTTTTCGAGCTGATTGCGAAAACTGCGCGGCCGACTGCCTCGCAAGTGTTGTGGTAATCGAATTTCGAATCGATTAACTGGCTAGCTGTGGATGGGCTTGAAGGGCACGATTAGATGATCAACACAACCTTCGGCCAACAACTTGTGCCATTCTTGCAGCTCTGCCAAGGCTTTTTCAGTTTTGAGTTTGAGTCATTAGCCCAGACCCCCAAAAAGCCATTAGGGAGCCGCCATAAAAAGTGTGCAATGTGCAACAGCAATTAATCGATCAGTGATAATTATCGATTATATATTAAGCACAATTATAATTTACATACACGTACGACTGCAAGTACCGGCAATTTAATGCAACTGTCCCCTGCCCCCGTCCCTGCCCTGCTTGCCACCTCACCTCACTAGTGGCTCTAATGAGCTGTGCACATACACTGTCACAGGCCTCGACACAGACACGAAAAGGCACTTGCACAGACAAACAGCGTTTAATGGATCGTCAACCAAGTTGCATTGAAATGGCGTCTTTAGAGCGCTTAATAAGCCGCGATTAAGTAGGGCATTGTGGGCAGCAGGAGGCGGACGGATCAGCCAGTGCAGTGGAGCACTTGGTAACTCGACTCAATGCATTAATAGTAATTAGATTCCTCTAGTTGGCAGTAATTAACACAAGTGTAAGCGAGATGGCAACACTGGCTGGCTGGCTGGCTGGCTGACTGGCTGACTTATGTAGCTAGCTGACTGTACCTAAACTGACAATTGTTGTTGTTGAGCCAGTAACAAACAATTATTTATTATTTATTTATTATAATTATTTATTTACTTATTGCAACTGGCAGCGCTTATTAAAATCAACTTAATGCATCGCTTGAGCTCACCGCAACAATGACAACACACACACATATGCCATTAGGGGCCAGGCAACGCCCCCGCAGTGGCCCCACCGTCCCAGGCTCCCGCTTAGAGCACCCACTGCAACATGTCCATGTCTCGCAATGAACTACGTCATAATTAACAACAGGTTGCAGGTCGAATACCCTGCTTTATGGAGTTGCAGTTGAGAGAGTATCGAAAAGACATGTGAATATGACAATAGCTGAAGCCCAACTCGAACTCCTTATAAGCCACAGATATATATATATGACTTGGAAAACCTCCATTGGCATTCCTAGCTCAACTCAGAGTATTTCCCTTGTCACTCACTCACTTGCATGACTCACAGCGCTGTCATTTCCACACAAACTTAGTCGCTCATAATCAAGCTCGAGCTATAAATTGACTGTCATATAAGCTGATTACAAGTCGATTGTGCTCTGGCTTTTAATTAAGCTTGGGATTTAGCTATTTAATGGGCATCGCATGGAATTGCATATGGACAAAGGGAAATTATATGAAAACAACTTTCGAGAAAATTGGCGCGTCCGAGTGGGTCGGGTTCATATGTAGTATGTTTGAACTCGTAGCATGCAAATATTTAGCTCTCAACTGGAGCGTTCGCTTGGCTAATGTAGAGAAATTTTTGATTTCAATTGAAATAAATTTCTATTAATATTTTTAATTGTTTGTTAAGCAAGGAAAGAAAAAACAACAACAAAATTGCAGCCAGAAAATGGCGAATGTGGCGAGTAGAAAGCGAGAAAGCAACAGCAAAATCGTTATATTTGTTAATTGAGATTTGACCTGATGATATAGTAAAATGAGCACACAACAACAACAACAACAACAACAACAACAGCAGCAGCAACAGCAACAATAACGAATAAAATTGACGTCAACGAAAATTGTCGCCAGAAAGAAAGAAATGCGCTGTGAAAGTGTGTTAATTAATTGAACGAGAAGCAGACAACTAACAGTACTATATAGAGAATATTTGTAGTGCTATAAAACGCTTCGCTTGTGCTAATGTCACAAGTGTTGCAAAGTGTCCAAAGTGCAAAGTTAACTTAAGTCTAAATGGTCAATTTTTAGCTTATGTAAATATTTTTGTAGATATTTTAACATAAATTTTATTAACTTTCAGTTTTTTTAAAGCGCTTTAAAAAGTATATAGTCAGAGTAAAAATATAAATATGGCTACAAAAAGTGAAAAAGTATTTTTGAAATATATAAAAACTCTATCAGCGAACTCTCAATATATGATTTTATATTTTATATAAATTTTATATAAATTTGTATAATCAAATATTTTATATAAATTTGTTTTAGAAGATAAAATGCTCAACTAAGTGGAAGCAAATAATTCTATAACGAAACTATATTTAAAATTTAAATTAAAAGTTTCAAATGTTGGATATAAGGTAATTAATATAAAATCAAATTTGAATAAGAAAAAAATATAAAACCTTAGTATATATAAAATATTGTTGATAAGCTAAATAAATCTTTGAGCTTTATCAATAAATAAGAAAAATGTTAATACAACATAAATTTCAATTATTATATAAAACTATAGAATGACAAATGTTGTATAAGAGAATAATATTAAAACAGAAAGTATATATTTAAAGTAGGGTCTTATAATGGTAAAGGAAGGTAAGACAAGTTAAATAAATAATTGTATTAAAAATTTATATCAAATTTTTTTAGTAAAAGAATTGCAAAGAGAGTTGTTATATATTAAAAGTAAACATAATAAATTTTTGAAATATTATTAAATAACGGAGAACAGTTTATTAGTAAAAAAAAAATTAATTAAAAATAACATAGATAAAAAAATTAAAACAGAAAGTATAGCTAAATATTTAAAATAGTGCTGTATAATATTTAAGGTAAAATAATTTAAATAAATAATTATATTACAAAACTCACATTTTCTTCAGTTCAAGAGTGTTCACAAATTGCAAAAAGAGTTGTAAAAAATAATATAATATTAAATGAGTACATAATATATTTTTTAAATATATTTAGATATATGAGAAAAATTTATAAGTAATAAAAAAATAATAAAATAAAAAATAAAATAAATTAAAAAAATAAAGCAGAAAGTATAGATAAATTTTTAAACTGTCAATTAGCATATTATCTCTGCCTTTACAGCAAAAGCTTATATCATAATTATGTTTCATAACATATTCAAAATCGTATTTTCGAGCCCACCTATGCAATTAGCCATATTTTGCTATTGAAGAGAATGTCTCAGACAGGCCAATTGAATGCCGTTGGCTATGCTGCAAAGACCTATAACTAGATGCCTAAATATGCGAGGCAGCGTCACATATCCATTTCCAAAATGAGCCCACAAAACGCCCCAATGTACAGCACAGACACAGCTCACTAAGAGTGTGCAGTGTTGTTGTCGTTGCTGTTGTTGTTGTTGTTGTTGTTGTCGTTGCACTTTCCTATAATTTGCGCTCATAGTGGCAACTGCAGCAAATGGCAAATGGCAAACAGCAAATAGCTAAAATCAAATGGTACGCATGAAATTAAAGTTTAGGCGCGCAAAAAATTTATATGTATGACGCGGAGCGCCAATTAATGTAAATTACGCGACGTCGACGACAGCAATGGCAACGACTACGAGCTGCAACGCGACACCAACAGCAACAGCAACAGCAACACCAACACCAACACCAATACTAAACAGCGACACCAGAGACGCCCAGCAATTGGGCGGTATGGCAACGCCATGCCGCGGGCCAAGCCGCTACAACTGCACGCATGCGTGCCTCTATCTGTCTCTCTGCCTTGCAAGCTCTGGCTGAGGACAATTTTGAAAGTGCGCGCGCTCTCGAGCGCAAACGCCTGCAAGAAATTAGCAGCAGCCGCGAATACACGCAGCGTAAATGATTATTAAATGCGCCAATTTGTTGTCGCTATCGCCCGCAGTCGTGCAGGTACAGTCGCCGCGTCGACTCATTAAGTGCGTGACGGCCCCGACTTATGCATAAATGCATGAGACCGAGATTTTTTGCCCAATCGCCAGCTAAACTGAGGCAACTGTACCGGGAATAGATACGGACTGACTTTCTAATGCCCAAAGTGACCAAAAGTTGATTAATTAAGTAAGAGAATATTGAAATTAAAATGTTTTTCAATTATTGTGTATTGAGAATGAAAGAAAAATGTGAGAAAAATCTAGAAAAAATAGTAGAAAATATAGATGTGAAATAAATGACAGAAATTATCAGAGTTATGCATTATATTGAAGGTTTATTATTGAAAAGCTGTTGGAGTATTCTTGAAACAATCTTAACTTATTGAAAGCAAAATGTGAGAAAAATCTAGAAAAAATAGTGAAAAATATAGATGAGATATAAATAATAGAAATTGTCAGAGTTATGCATTATATTGAAGGTTTAATATTGAAAAGCAGTTGGAGTATTCTTGAAACAATCTTAACTTATTGAAAGCAAAATGTGAGAAAAATCTAAAAAAAATAGTGGAAAATATAGATAAAATATAAATAATAGAAATTGTCAGAGTTAGAAAATATAGATGAGATATAAATAATAGAAATTGTCAGAGCTATGCATTATATTCTAGGTTGAGTATTAAAAAATAGGTGGAATATGCTTGAAACAATCTGAACTTATTGAAAGCTAAATGTGAGAAAAATCTAGAAAAAATATTAGAAAATATAGATGTGATATAAAAAATAAAAATTCTTAGAGTTATGCATTATATTCTTGGTTGAATATTGAAAAGCTGTTGGAGTAGTCTTGAAACAATCTTAGCTTAGTTCTTATCTTTTAGTTTTGTATTAATATACTTTTATATTTATATAAATTTTTGTTAAATGTCTTCAATAAATATGCTAAGATATACATATATAGAAAAGAATTGTCGTCAAATGGCTAAAAACAATTATAAAATACTTTATAGAGCCAGTTGGGCCTAGTAAACAGTTCAATTCTTTTTGGCTTCACACTATTATAGACTATTTATTATTATTTATTTGAAAAAAGAGGTAAATAGTCTTGCCCTTAACATTTTTATATATATTTATTTTATATATTTTATATCTATATTTTTTTTAACACTTCTTTGTCTACTTCTAACCATCAATGTCTTTAGATTTGCTAGACAATTTTAGCTTTCGCTTAGAGAAATATTTATAATATTTCCAGGCTGACCTTATAGCTTTGATTTGTTTGCTATCTATGAAATTATTGCATTGCCAAAAACTCATTTCTAGAATAAACTTATTTCTAGAATATTAAAACGCATTGCTATATCTAATTAAACTCTCAACTAATCCACAGCTTATATACCCAAATTCTTACCAAAAAATCGGAAAAACTAAATTTTCTAACGTTTGTCAGCTGCGACATTACCGACTTTTCGTCTTATTAAAAGGTTAAATAACTTTGCATTGAACTCGTTATCGCAATTGCTTTGGCCATTATCAACATCGGCAGCATCGGGGCATCATCGACATCATCGTCATAATAATAATAATGCAATGGCCAATCAACGAAATATATTTATTTAAATGAGTCTAAATTACGTCTCATTGAAAAATATTGAGAATGCGGCATTCATGTGTGCGGGGCTAGCGGGCTATGGCTATGGCTATGTGTGGCTAGTTCTCTGATTGGGAATCAACAAACAATAACAAAAATAAATAAAATAAAATCGTCGCTGGCCACTCAATACGTAAATTAATAAAAATCGAAATCAGTGAAAAACACTAAATGCTCAATTTATGCGACAATAATTGAGCCAAGGGGGCCTGCAAATGACGCCAATGAGCCAAAGAAAGCAAAAAAAAAACCAGCAAGCAACAAAAACGAACGGAACAAACAAACCAAAGCTCATAACCAATCAGGGCCATATTAATCAACTTTTAATGAAAGTCATTTAAATGTGTTAATTTTTGTACACATTCAAGTGCCATCCATGTGCGTTCTGCCTTTGTTCCTATTATGATGATGATGATGATGATGATAATGACAATCATGATGATCATGGCTGGTGATGATGATGTGTTGGTGATTTCTTAGAATATCGGATGCTGCTGGCACTTACATATATATGGGGTGAGAGAGAAGAAGAGAGAGAGAGAGAGAGAGAGAGAGAGAGAGAGAGAGAGAGAAAAAGAGAGAGAGAGAGAGAGAGAGAAGAGAGAGAGAGAGAGAGAGAGAGAGAGAGATAGAGAGGGAGAGCGAGAGAGAGAGAGAGCGAGAGAGAGAGAGAGAGAGAGAGCGAGAGAGAGAGAGAGAGAGAGAGAGAGAGAGATGGCGCAGCCACAGCTCCAGGCGAGTGCAAGCTTTAACTGCTGCAAGTTATTGTTAAGTCTCAATCCCTAGGGACATTATAAATGAAAATTACTTAAGTAGTTGATCAATGAGAGTTTGGAAATAAGCTAATGTTTGCGGTGGGCTGAGAGTTAGTTCGTTTTCAAATTATAAACAATGAATATTCTGATTGAATATATTTTATATATATTTTTTATAAGACTATAAAATATTTTCAAACAAAAAGGCTTTCACGTGGAAATAACAAATGTGAGACTTAAATAAAATAAGTGTAAGTGCAATTGTCAAGCTACATATTTATTTAGAAATTATTGGTTTTAAAATACAAAACATTTGAGCATAAAACACAATCAATTCGTTCCAAATCTTACTCAATATTTATAAATATTTAAACATAAATCGGGTTTTCTGTTTGATTCTATTCTAATCTATAAAGGCATATACCTTTATTCAAGCTCATATTTACAAATATTTAAACAAATATCTAGTTTTCTGTTAGAGATCTATTCTATAATGACATATAACTTCATACAAGCTTTAACAATTTTTTCCCCAAATTCTAACATATATTTGCAAATATATAAAAAAAAGGTTTACAGCTTAGAATATATTATATGAAAAAAATATATTGTGCAATATTTGTAATAGATTGACAAAGGAATTATAAAACAATAACATTTTTATAAATAACAGAATAACAAGACTGCAAAATTATTAAATATATTATATATATTATACATATTATATATATTATATATATTATATATATTATTTGCTGCAATATTTATAAAACTTTATTTCATCTTTTATATTTCCTCTTTTATGCAATAAACAAATAACCAAAAATATATTTCAAATTTATATTATCATAAACCAAATTCTAATTGTATATTTGAGCAATCGAAAATCTCGTAAGTAAAAATTTTATTTCATTTAAAAATATTATAAATTTCTCCTTGAATAGCCATCAAAACCCTAGCAGACTCGCACTCACACTCAAAGCGAAAACTCTTCTAATTGTCTCAGTCGCATTTCAGTTGCTCCCCAAAAAAAATTTTTATGATTTACTCAATTTTGAGCCGTGCTTCAAACTCTTTTCGTAGGATGCGAGAGTCAATTGTTTCACGCGTCACAAATGACGCAATTGAAAGTGTTCGATGCTGACGTTGCGGCAGGCAATAATGCCAATTAATAAACAACAAAAGCACAATACATATTTATTAATAATAAGTTGAATAATTTGCCCAATTAACGGCGACAGCATTCCGACTGCCTTCCAACTGCCAGCCAATCACAAATCTCAACGCGCCCAGCCAGTGGTTGTTGTTATTGTTGTTGTAATTGAGTTTTTCCTTCCAAGTATTTTCTCTAAATGATCAACGCGCTAAGCGGCAATTGAAATTGAAATACATTTGCTAGCTTGACAGATTTAATTATTGTAAATAAACACACGCAATGGATAATTATGTGGCCATGATTGGGCTGCGACCCTGGGGACACAGCTGCTGCCACTGTCTTCCCACTGCCTTAAGTGGAGCGTGTATATATGGCGGGGCCACGAGAATAAGTTAAATAAGTCACATAAATTTGCTTTTGTGCAAATTTATAGCCAGCTTATCGTTCGCCCAACCTGCCAAAGCAGCAAATACACTGTGCCAATATTTTGCAAGTTTATAAAGATATAATACTGATTAGACTTTTGGCATAAAACTTGTATTCTTTTTGGGTTACATAAATATGACTTTTATATATGAAAATTGTATTTGTATAAATAAAACTTATATTTTTTTTTTATTTTTTTGTAACCATAAATTTACAAAATTGACAAATTATATTTATTTTGGCGAACTTTCTATATTTAAATTTTAGCTTTAAGATCATGAATTGATTGATTACTTATAAATACTAAAATAAAATATGAGCTTTATTAATTATGACAAAATAATACATTTTTGTTATATATATATTGAATATATGCCAAAATATAGTTCTTTTGAAGCTATTTACACTCCAATATCCACTTCTGCTTACAATGAAACATTTATTTATAAGCAGCTGGGTCAATTGAGCTGCATATTGTGTGTACAGAAACTCCCCTGACCAAACAAGAGCGCTAAAATTTGCACTCATTTCGGGCCCATAAATTGCAGGCTAAACTCGAGCGAATAAATTCGAATGAAGCTTGTAATAATAAAAATCAGTTTGATGATCGCTCAAAGCAAAAAATGTGATAATCACAAAAAAATTATTATATATAAAAAATATTCTATAAAAAAATATTATATAAATAATATATGAATACCATAAAAAAAATATATTTTTAAAATATTTATTACATTATTTTATATATTAAATATTTATTATAAATATTAAATAATTTTATTTTATTAATAATATATGAATACTATAAAAAATATATATTAATAAAATATTTATTATATTATTTTATTTAATAAATATTTATTATAAATATTAAATAATTTTATTTAACTAATAATATATGAGTACTATACAAAATATATATTTTTAAAATATTTATTATATTATTTTATATACGAAATATTTTTTATATATATGAAATAACTTTATTTTATTCCTGTATTGTAAGAACATTTTATATTTAAATTGCATTTAATAATTATGATATAAATTATAATTTAATAATATTTAAAAATATTAAAAATTTAATTTATTAATTTGTTATTTTAATGCAATATATTTTAAATATTTTTTTTTTTTATATTTATAAGCTTTCTTTACGCTTAATTCTGATTTATGTATTATAAAAAATATTATTATATTATTTTTTTAAATTATTTCAGGTTTGAATACTCGTTAGCTTAACTTAACTTGACGATCATTATCGAAAATTCTTACCCAATTGAACTGCAACTCCTGCCAATTTATCAATTTATGAAATAGTTCATACTGTTGTAATACAGTCTACAGTCTACGTCATTTGGGTTTTTGTTGTTTTTGCATTTTTGAAATTATGGTAAATTATAATGCAAGTGGTGGCAGTAATGAAATGTCGGTCGATTTGTGGCTAGCACGGCAATCGCAGACAATTTGCATTACTTATACGCAATGTTGTGCGGCGGTCGTAATTGCATGTAATAAACGACCGGCGCCCATTTAGATAAGTTTTTACCTTTGCCGTGCCAAACTGTATAGCTGTAACTGTAACTGGTTGCTTCGACCTGCTAATCGGTCACATCAATCGAACGTCGGCCATAACAAACCATAAATAAGGCACGAATGGGACGCCAAAAATGGCGCTAGTTGTTGTTGTTGTTTTTTCTTCTTCTTATTTATATTTTTTTGTTGTTTTTGTTTTGCTTATGAATGAAGCAAGCAAAGTTCATGAATGGAAGGCGGCGACGCTTGGGGAGATTGCACAGATTGCGCCTAAGTTTGTATGAAAAACACACTCGACACACACACACACACATCGAGGCAAACAGACACACACACACGCTGAGTCGTCGTCGCCGCAATAACAGCAGCGCAGCAAACGGCGGCAGCAGACAAACAGAAAAAGCGTGCGAAAAATCGACAGCAGCAGCACGTGACGTCACTTGGCTGACGAAGATGCGCACAAAAAGTAACAGCAACAACAACGACAACAACAACGACGACAATAAGGAAAGAAAAACAACGACAACGAGGAAAGAAAACAACTTATAAAGTTGTTAAAACCTCAAATGCCGCCTCGGCTTAGACGTCTTGGCCACGGCCATGGCTGTGCGCTGCCACCCGCCCGACCGACTCGCAACTCTATCTTAACTTGGCCAACAGTTTGGCGCAACAGGCGGCTGCGGCGCCTTCGCTGGGTTACTTGGCTAAGAGCAGCAGGCGCTCAGCTTTGAAAACGCGCAGCGCCAACGCCAACGCCAACGCTGACGTCGAAGTCGACGCCGACGCCGATGCCGACGCTGCTGTCGTCTTAATGTGACAGACGCGAGTGTTGGAGTCGTTGTTGTTGTTGTTGTTGCTGTTGGTTGTTGGTTGTTGGTGGTGGCATAAAAAGCAGCTGGAAAACGCGTTAAAGCAAAACTCCAAACACAAAGATAAGCAAACTACAACAAAAGTTAAGATACGGCGTTTGCTAAGGGAATTATTAAATGAGCATGAAGTAAAAGCAAAGAATTTTTGGATATAAAATATAAACAATATATAAAATAAATATAAAATATATCAAATAAACTCATTAATTAAAAATAATTTTTTTGTAAGCATATAATAAATTAATTAATTAATTAATAATAAATTAATAATTATAAATATATAAAATAAATAATTAAATTAATAATAAACTAAAAAAATATATAAAATAAATTAATTAATTAATAATAAACTAAGAAATTTATATTAAAAAGCGAAATTATTTTTTGGTAAAGAATAAGCTGAGTTAAGGCAAATCCTATATATTTTAAATATATTTTTTTTTTATTATTTTTTTTTTAAAAATATTTTAAATTTATATTTTTAACTTAGAAATTACTTAAAATTTGATAGAAAATATTTATATACACATATATTTATACATAAATCATACACAAACTATAAAGTAGTAAAAAAAGAAGTTTGCATTCATTTTTTAAATATTTATATCTAAAAGTTTTAATTTGTTTGACTGTGAAAATATCAAAAAATTTGGGCATTCAATGCCAAGCGTTTTTTATACAATATGTATTAAGAATATATTCATATATATGTATATATTAAGTATATAATTCTCTGTTATTATAAGCTTCAGGTTAAGCCAACATATTTATCAAAATTTTAATTCTATTTCTATTCAATTAAAATTTTTGTAAGCTAAACAAAAAAACAGTTTTTAAATGTATTATATTGAACTTTAAAAATATATTAAAAAAAAAAACATTTAGACTTAGGGAAACTCCGCTGAATAATTTCTTTTTACATACAAATGTAAGCTACATCTCCCGTTGGACAGCGGCTCACTCCACTTTAAAGAGCACACTTCAAACGGCAATTGTAGCTGTCAAGTCAAAGTGTATTAGTACCTGACTCGTTCAGTTACAGTTCTTGACCTTCAGCTTCAATTTCAGTTCATATGGCAGAGCTCCTGCATACCTGCCACCAACTGATTTCTCAACTTGCCACTTGGCAGCATTCAAGTGGCCCATTAGGCGCACTTAAACGCCCACAGTGCTACACACCCACGCACAGACCGACACAGACACACAAGTCAAATAGGAAAACTCTATTAAAACACCCACTAAAAGAAAAATTACAGACACTTGGCAGGCAGCTCAAAGAGCAGGACACCAAAAGATTTCACCCACCTCGCTGCGAGCGCCACGTTAACAAAACTTTAACACAAAAGAGGCAACAAAAAATAAAAAAGGAGAGAAAATAAAAGTGGGCAACGCTCCCTGCTTCGTGTTGATGTTTTAACATATAATTTTGGCATACGACTTGGGCCAGTCCTCAGTCCCAGAACAAGACCCAGACCCCAGCCCCAGTCCCAGCTCCAGCCCCAGCCTAACATTTGCTATGAAAAAAAGTGCTGGCACTTTGGCAAATTTGTGCTGAAATATGCAACAGGTTGTTTTGTCCTGCGAAACAGCTCCTTTTGTGGGTCTGTCTCACTGTTTCTGTGTGTCTGTGTGTGTGTGTGTGTCCCTTTTTGTGAATGAGCTCATAAAACGTTTTTCTTTTCACATTGCCTGGGTGTTGATGTCGTCGTCGTCGTCGTCGTCGTTTGTCTGTCCTCTGGCTGTGTGTCCCTTTTCCTGACTGGCGTGCGCCCCAAGTTCCTCTTTAGTTTTCAATTTTTTGCTTTTTAACAACAAAAACAACAACAACAACTAGATCCTTCACAGTATCTACGAAACGCTTTTGTGCAACTTTGGGTTAAACATTTTGCCATAGCCAAGGCAGCCTTTGATAGATACGTCTGCGGGATAGACCTGCCTCGGCTATTCAACGCCCTCTGGCCTCTGCCCCCGCCCCTTCGTCTACTACGTCTACTGCTGCTCATTTTGATTAAGTGCGAAACAATTAAGGCTACTGTTTGCTGCTGTTTATGTAGTTAATCGTGGCCAGGCCATGGCCAAAGCCTGCAGAGCGGAAGATGGCTACACGCCCACAAAACAGCTGCTGGCCCAAACCACGAATGTGGTCGGTCCGTGGGGGGGGATACAATGTGAGTTCTGAGATGACTGATTAAAGGTAGCCACTGTTTATACTATGTATATGAGAGTGTTGGGAGAGACAGATATTATTAACAGAATAAACAATATTTTAGGCTGTCAATTAAATTATTCATATAAAATGATATATTTAATATATGTATATATATAGAATATATTATAAAATAAAATTTTAAAAAATATTAAAACAAATTAGAGGAAAACTCGACAAATTTTTAAGTTTTATAAGAGTTTTGGGATAGTAAAAAAAAAATAATAGAGCATGAAAAAAGAGGAAATCAAACGAAAAAAAAATAAAAATAAAAGTTATTTTTGACACTAATAAATTCAAAACAAATAAATAAATATTTAAAAAATATATATTCATAAAATAAATATAAAATAAAAATATATATTATGAAATATATATTAAAAAATATATATCTAAAAATATGTAATAAATAAATATATAAAAAGTAAAATAAATAAAATATGAAAATACTTCTAGTTGGATTTTATAGCTTCTAAAATAAATAAATAAATAAACAATTATAGCAGCTAAGGAAGCTGAATAAATATTTTAATAAACCTTTAAATATTTTGATATTTCGTTATTTAGTTAGTTTTAAGATATTTGCTAAAGCCCATATAATATATCAAAAATAATAATATGATATTAATATTATTAATATATATTTTAATAATTAATTAATGCATAAATATTTCAAATATTTAATAACTTCATTTATTAATATGGGTGGGCGCAGCAACACCTAGTTTTAGTATAATTAAGACTGGCAATTCGCCAATCCATCGCATGTAAGAGAATTTGCATATCATTAAGAGATTTCGGCAACTTGTGCCGTTTTGCTCTCCGCCCTTTACACGCACAGTCGTTCTCACGACGCAGCGGCTCAACCTTGATAAGCCGGCGCTCGTAGATCAATCGGAGCTGAGCAATTTAGGAAGTCAAACTTGGATATCGTTTAGGCAGTTGCTCGTGCGCAGCAGCTCTGCAATCACACACATACAAATATGCATACAAACATGCATTCAAGCATACTTCACACATACGAACATATATACATATAGAAACAATTAACTAAACTGGTGAACATAGAAAATATACTTTTGTGTTCTATATAAAAAACTATTCGAGAAATCTCGATAGCTCAACAAATATTAAAACAAAATATAAATAATATTAATTATTTTAATATTAAATTAAATATTTTTGGACTTTTTTAAGGTAATATTTAACCAACTTACTCTACATCTCGTTCTTGAATAATTAAATATATAACTAAAATTATTTATATACAATTGAGACAAAACTTTGGCTTAAATGCCTTGCATTCTTCAACTAAATTAAATATATATTTATAAAATACATAAAATATTGCCTAAAAACTTGCCCAAGCCTTCTATTACCTTTTGTTAGCCAATATCTTAGTCACTTTTTGGTCATTTAAGGCAATTTATTTTTAGAAAAGTTTCGTAGGTAATTAAGTCCAAAGAATATATATATATATATTGTTTATAAGCCCCTTTTCATTTTGTTGTTTTGTCAATTTCGTCTCACGATTTTAGTGTTTTTTCGTTTAATTTTTGTTAATTAAACGCAATTAAAACTGTCGCTCCTCTTGACACAGTACTACTGGCCATCTATATATATATATATATATATATATCTGTAGAAGTAAGCGTGAGTCGGAGGAGAGGCTAAAGCTACCATCTGCCCAGTTAATGAGACATGTCGCAGTCGTCACATGCTATGGACAACTGTTCAGCTAATTGCGCAATTAACTGCAAGACACGAAATAATGAAAGAGACAGTGAGAGAGAGAGAGAGACAGAGAGAGAGGGAGGGAGGGTGAGAGAGAGTAGAAAATGACCCACAGCATGCCACATGTTGCATGCAATGGGGGCACGGGTCACACTGCAAATTTGTTTGTATTAAGTGTTGCAAAATCTCAAGCACTTAATTCACGCTTTACTAAAGGTGTTGAAAGGCAGCCACACTCACCCACAGTCCGAGAAGACCCCAAAGGCTTTGCCACCAGCCAAGTTAAACCAAATGCGAAAACCGCAAAAAAAAAACACACACACACACACACGGACGACCCACTCGTAATGTGTGGTCCTTTTTTTTTTTTTAGCTATGCATAAGCATATCCTGCAGTCCGCAGCTCATTTGGACTTTGGGCTTGCAGAACAAGCTGCTTATCCTGCTGCCTGAGCCAGGGCAAGAAAAATGTTAATTACCCTTTGTGTTTTCAAATAGACCCACATACAGTGCACAGACCCACATGAACACGTTATCCTTTGGGCACACATGCCTGGCCAGCAAAAAAAAAGTAAGGGTCAAAGTCGTTGAGCAGTACAGAAAAAAAGGACTTTGTGTTATTTGAAGCAATTAAAATTATTATTTTAATGTCAACACTTTGGTGGCCAGGATAATGCATGTAAAATGAAAACATTGCCAAACGCCCCCAAAAAGCCAACCGGGCCCCAAATCCGTTAAATGTTTTTAAAGATTTTTTGGCACAGCCCAACTCGCCCACTCTCTCTACTCTCTCTACTTTCTCTCTCTCTCTCTCTCTCAGTTTCCTTTTGCCATCGGCGACTTTAACGACTTTGCTTTGGAGTTACTTTGGTTAAGTTTCGGGGTTGATTTTACGCCCGTGCCATGGCTTACCAGGCGTTGAGAAATTCCGTAAAGTGTTTTTACGGTATTTGCGCCAGCTCCAGTTGGGGTTAGGTCAGGTTTATCATCCACCCCCACCCCCACCCCCAACGTATGTATATACTTTTTTTCCCAGCGCTCTCGTTTGAGAAATGTTTTCGGTTGCTTTGGGTTTGCTTGCGGTTTAGTTTGGGGGTTTTTTGTCTAAGGTCCGGGCTGTTCGAGTGTGGAGTGTAGAGTGTGGAGCTGCACTGCAGATAAGCAGGTGTTACATTTTTATGGCTAAAGTGGCTAAGCAGCTTGTGCTGCTGGGCAATTGGGGTGCTTGACTAAGGGCCAAAAAAAAAAAAAAGGAACTGAGCTCTTTATTAAATTTATTTCTCTTTTATTTATCTTTCAAAGTGCTAATCTTATTTTGATGCTTGTTGAGTGGAGGAGATATGGGAAAATACGTGAGTAATGTTTTGTTGATATTTAAATTATCTTATATTATAAATATATTATTGTCTTTTGAATCATTTGATATAATTTTTAATTGAATTCTTCGAGATATTTAAATATTACTCAAATATATTTTTATGTTATCTCACTCTCTCACTGCTAACCTTTTAATTAGCTGTAGACCCAGCGATCTCGACTTTGTTACAAAACGCAACATGATATTTATCTGCTATCCATCCATCAAGCAAGTGGATATCAACCCCTAAAGAATGTCGCTTTTGGACTGTTACCAAGTGCGTTGGGCACTTTGATACACGCAATGGCCTATGAACAACTTTAATTACTAATTGAGCAAAACACTTTTTGGCTACAAAGCAACAACAACAACAACAACAACAACAACAACAACAACAATAGAAATAGAAAACAAAAATTAATTATAGTTTCATGTTTGGTTTTAAGGTCTCGTTCATTGCTGGAATGCGCTAGAGTGAAAACGCAGAGCATAAATTATTTAATTACTAATTAAGAATGAGCAAAAACAATAATAATAACAACAACAACAACAAAAGCTAGAGTAAGTGTAATGAATCGAAGGCATTTGCCGTTCTAGCGTGTGACAATTCGCATTAATTATAGAAAATGGCTCCAAAAACTAAGCCATTAAAATAGTTCGAAGGGGGCAGCCAGGCCCCGAAGGGGGCGCCGTCGAAAAGCGATCAAAGCAATGTAAGCAGGAGCAGGGGCAACAGCCCGGCGCTAGTTGAAATGAAAGTGCGCATCAAGATGAACAGAAGAAGGTCTCTTCTCCTAGCTACGCTGCCGCCTCAGCTCACTCTCGCGTGTTTGTCGTCGCATGGTCAGAGAGTGAATAGAGAGACAAGGAGAGCGAGAGAGAGAGAGTAAGCTCCTCTTACTCTCTCTCTCTCTCTCTCTCGCTCGATCCTCCATCGGGGCCCGTGTGCCGTTTCCATTTGGACACTTGTGACATTTTCTTAATTGAAATGATGCGCGTTCGTTGATAAAAATTCGTTTGCGAACTGCGTGTGTATTGGTGTCTATCTCGGTGTGTGTGTGTGTGTGTGTGCGTATCATTCTCTCTTTGCACGTTTTGTGTTGATTATTATTACTGTTCATTATTGTTCATTATTAAATGAGCGTGTGTAGAAGTGGACTTTCTGTGCATTTAGCACTTTGGATCGTCGCCGTATGAATTTTTGGTATTTTTCGTGTGGGCTTTACAAGGCATGCGAGTGGAGCACGTGGATGGCACGATTAACCAAGACTCAACTCAATTAATAAATTACATATGCGCTAAATGAGCTTACATCAATCTAAGAGATTGTTATGCTAAACAAATATTTCTAAAATAAATCGAGTGAAAATTGCAACGAAATTATTTAAAGTGCAAGGCAAAGCAGACAGAGAAATTCTATGCTAAATTATGACTGAATCCAATATTTATATACATGAGATAGGTTTAATGTATCAAAGATGTCATTGGTTGTAATATTTACTCAAATTGATATATACTAAACCAGTGCACAAAACCCAATTTATCTTTCTGTTCTATTTTATATTTATAAATATCTGTATATTTGCAAAGGCCAGAGTCTTGAAAGCTTATGTTTCTAGACTTGTTTTAGTCAAATATTTTATAATTAAAAACAAATTTTGGCAATGAAATTACAGTTTGAATACACACTTTACATACAAAAGTCAAATGTCTTTCAAATATATTTTTAAATTTAACTTCAAAATAACCCCGAGGCATATTAAATTGTATGTACTTTTTGCTTTTATCAATCCTTCGCTTCAATTTATATATATTTAATAACAAAACATTTTAAATATTTAATATATCTCATATATATCAGTAAGCATTATATATTTTTGCCTTTTATCCCTCAGTTCCTCAGTTCTATATACTCAGTTCTATATATTTAGTATTTAGTATTTAGTATTTATATATTAGTATTATTAAGATACATTTTCTTTGTATAGATTTAGCCTATATAATATCTGTTTATAGATTTAGTTTTTTTTTTATAAAAATTACAAGTTATGTTATATATTATATTATTTTAAGTAAATATATAAATATTTCGTATTTATCACCTAGGAGCAACTTGAATAATGTTACTAGAAATATTATATAAAATTTTAAAACTAATTCTTTGCTGAACTAATCTCAGAGCAATATTCCTATTTCGTCTTAAAAGAGCTTTATTATCTTATTTATGTATACATATTTTGTTTCACATATGTAAAAACATCGTAAAGCTAAACAAACTTGTTCACGTTTCAAACCAATTACTTGATCAAAGCTTCACATACCAAATATGCAGAGTTTAACAAATTAATAAATTGGAAAAGTATTCATAGCAGATGAACTAATGCTTTCTAGACAACTAAATTATTGAGATCATATTTTTAATAAAAAATGAATAATATAAATTAAAATAATAATGATAATAAACACTTAAAAATATATATATAAATATATATTGTAAATCTTTTAAGACTTAGTTTTATTTATTAAATTAGCCAAAGATTTGAATTTCGAGCTCTCAAATATAATCCCAAAATACCTTACTACATTGCGAATGCTCCAACTTATTGACAAGTTAATTTGCTGTTTGATTAGGCCAGCAAATTCAAAATATAATTATTTATTAATCATATTGGTTAGTCTCCATTCAAATATACTTATAAAGCAAATTAGCCAAGCAGCAGCAGCTATTCATATTCTGTAATATATGTAACTTAACGTCTGTTTTATGGGCTTTTCCTAATTGAAATGCATTTCCTGTTCGCTGTAGCCGTAAAAGGCAACGGCAAAAGCATTAAGCGCACCGAACTGCCAATTGGCTGCACATCAAAAGCCGAAAATCCTTTCAAGATGCCCCCAATCCTGTCGCCCCGCACCGCTTGCATCGACTCATTTGCTTGCGTTTCAATGCATTTACGAGTCGTAATTATACTCTTAATTTTGTTTAGACTTGTGCACTTGGCCAGGTTGAGCAAGAGAGAGAGAGACAGAGAGACAGAGAGAGAGGAAGAGAGAGAGAGAGGGAGAGCGAATGCTCATTAGCTGGTGGGCGGCTTTGGCTGCAGCTGCATGCCAAAATATCTGCACATAATTACGCACTTTTCCTTGGCTGGATTTTTATTTTATTTTTTTTCGGTTTTTTTTTTTGGTTTTTTTGCAATCTTTTATTTTGTTGTTGGCGGCTTTTACGATTTGCCTACTTAAAGTGACAACGTGACGTCCCATGAGAAGGCGGACAGAGAGAGAGATGGGGGCTGGGCGGGGGGATCAGTTGAATGCAGTTGGAGGCAGGCGAATTGCAATTGCCGCTGGCTTTTGGTTATTTTTAATGTTTGCTTGGCTGCTTTGCTGTTTTCTTGTGCCGCACTTGCAGCATTTTTATGCGTTCGTCATCCGTTTGTCATAAAAAAAAACCACAACAACAACAACAGCAACCTGAACAGCAACAACAACTTTTAATTTTAATTTAATATCTAATAATTGTTGACTTTTTTTTTTTTTCTTCTCCTTCTTTTCGCTTTGTAAATTTTTCGTGCAGCAATTTGTGCATTAAAAAAACTTGGGAACAACATACGGTCTTAATGGATTTCTCTGATGATGCGCAATATCATCAGAAATATCTATTCAAAATATTTTAATCAGGCTATATGTATGTAAAGTAGCATTTACATTGACTTGCAATATGGCTAGATGCGTTTACGCCTATGGAAGATAAATGGTAGGGCAATGTGATTTTTGATGTGATTATTGAACTAGTAAGATATAGCAAGAGACTCTGGAATATGTAGGTTATTCATCTGGCTATACACTCAGTCAGTTCTCAAGATAGCGCACTCTTAACATTATCTGTTTATTTTGAACATTTTCTATATCATTCGAGCTATAGTTCTGCAATTTTTACCTTTAAGACTTTATACTAAAAGAAAATTAATTTTTGTCTTATTTCATCAAATATCAAAAACAAAGTTAAATAAATCTTTGAATTTAAATATATATAAATATCATATAAATATAAATAAATATTTTAAAAATATTATATAAATATATATATTAATATTATATAAATACTTAAAGAACATAAACATATAATAAGAGATCAATTAATTTGAATGCAATTATCATTGTACAAATCTGTTTAACAATATTACTAAATTTTTTTTATAAATTGTTCTAAAAATGTTTTAAATTATATTATTTATTATAATTTTATTTTATAATATTATTAAAGGTAAACAAATTTACAAACAGAAGAAAGAAATACCCAATTGTCTAAAATAACCATTTAAATCCAACTATTGGACCGTTCACTAAATAATTTTGTTTTTTTTTTTAGTGAAATTTAAACACGATTTTTTCTAACTGCTTCTAGAGTTCAAACTTAGATACAGAAGAAACAAATACCCAATTGTCTAAAATATCAAATTTAGTCTCACTAATTTTTTGAATAGCTTAATCTATAACTCAAAGACTAAACTAAAAGACAGCAAATGGCAATATCTAAGTCAACTGATAATAGAACTGCGAGGTTCTTAGCTAGAGTGCTAGCTATACAGACAAGCTGCACACTTTTTGGCTGCTCATATTTTATTTTTTATTAATGACAATCAATAAGTTCAATAAAAGATTTAAATCAATAAAATTATAAACAAACAAAATCATTCAATGGGTAAAGGGTATAAAAAAATTAATAAATCGTTAAAAACCCATTGAAATATATTTCATAATAATTTTAGCTTAAAAGAAGTTCCACTGCAGGAACTGATGTAGAAATCGAGATAATAGTTGAAGCTTCATTATAACATTTATACATAAAATATATTTCTACACTAAGACGAGGCTCAACAAGATTTAGTTTAATAATGGAAAACCAATAACCTATATATTAATTAAATAATATATGATATTACAAAGCTTTTTTGGTTCTCAAACAACAATTTGTACATGAAATTTTTAGTTTGCTAATACAAATTTTTGTTGCAATCTTATGTGATCTTCTTTATTACAAAACAAATTATTTTCTTTTGACTAGACAAAAGCCTAACTAAACTCAACTGTAAAGGCTATTCGAATCAACAGTCTATACTTCAAAAAGTAATTTTTAATCACTTTATTAATTTTGATACAAATTTAACAATATTTTCCAATTCAGTTTCATATAAAACAAAAATTTTTTAATTGTTTTATTTTTGTACAGATCTGAATATTAAACAAGCTTTAAAAGTTTTTCTTTTTTTTTCATGTGCATTATAAATATTTATTTCGATCTCTGCAATTATTTAACACTTCACCGACGGCTTTTTACCCTCGATCTATTTGAGATCACATGAAAACACAAAAATGTTACATTGTAAATTTGAATCGCTTAATTAGCGTGGATGAAAAACAAAAACAAATGATTAACTCATTAAATGCAAATGTTTCGAAAATTCAAAATTAGTAGATTCCACTGAATGTCATTGGGATGCTAGCAAATACTATATATATGTATATATATTATACTCATAAATTTATGTGCTACGAATCTGTAAACAGTCGTCCAACTAAATAATTACGCGATAACGAGCCGTGGAAAACGAGTTGCAGCAGTCCAAACTGCCCTATGTGCTCCCCGGTCCGCCCCGCACCCCTTGGCATGCCGACCACTTGGCAACAATGCAAACTAAACTCTGTATTAATTTGCAATTAATGCAGCTAATTATATTTAATTAAATGAACGAGCCAAGCGGCAGCAGCGACCAGCGAACAATGCAAGCGGAGCTCGAGTCGAGTCTAGCCCCATACCCTCTACAGATACTTTGTAGCCTAGCTACAGATACAGCAACAGCAACAGCAACAGCTACAGATACAGATACGGATGATAATTTGTGGAACTTGGACACACTGGGAAAAATGTAACGCGCAGGTTTAGCTGCGATTGCCGAATGAAACTGATTATTACTAATGCCATTGTTGTTGTTGCTGTTGTTGCTGCTGCTGTTGTTGGTGTGAATTGCTGCTTATTGTATCTGGCAGATACATTTTACAAGCGAACGGCGCGCGCGCATTTTGCAAAACGTCCGCGACTCATTCAAATGGCAATTGTAATATTTAGATATCTATTAAGTAAGTTTTTTTTTTTGTGGGGTGGCATCATTTGCAAGGCTTAGCACATTAAACTATTTATGTGTAGAGTTGTATCATTTTTTTTTATATCTATTTTTTTTTAGTATTTTTATTTTAGTATCTCACAGATACATTTCAAGCGGCTCATTGTTGCAAATTGCCCGCGCTGCGGCCGTCGCTAAACATATGATTAGTTTAGTTTGGCTGCCTGCTTTATTATTATTTATTGTATTTGCTTTTATTATTAGATGGCTGTGTCTATTTTTGCCAGTTGGGTGCGGGCAGAGAGCAGAGAGCAGAGAGCAGATTTTTTCTTGTATAATTTTCAGTGCCTCAAATTGCAGTCGCTGTCGAGAGTTAATGACGCGAATTGTTGTCGCTGCTGTTGCTGTTGTTGTTGTTGCTTGTAAAATTATGCTTAATTAATGCTATTAACGCTCTTATCTCATTGCATAAAAATCACATCAATTTATTGTATTAAACTGCACTACGATGTCAAGGCGAAGATTTGCATAAAACGCGCATTTGGCGCTGCAGTTCTTAAAGTGCGTGAGAAGCAAATTTCAATTTGACTATGAAGATACTTCAACTAATGGTATTCTATAAGAGTGGGCTGTCGATTCGAACTTCGATAATGCTAATGCTAATGCTAATGATGTTGCCTAAGATGTTTCAAGTTGACACTTGGCTCAAGAGTTTTTCTTTATAGAAAAAACTAAGTGGAAAATGTAATTTTTTTATTTTATTATTATTGTAATTTATTGCGCTATTAAATTTGAGTTCCGAAATTTTGTTTATATATTTATTTACAACTTTACATAAAATAAATTATTTATTTTTTATGGCCACATCACTTTCACATCTGAAATATTTCAGGATGCATTTAAAAACTGGTTAATTTTATTTTTATGAATTATATTTAAAACATATTCTCTTTTAATATTTCTAAGCCAGTTTCAATCAAAGCAGAAACTTCGGAGTAATCAATTAAATATTTTTCAAAGCAACTCACAATATATATTTTATAAATTTAAATTTGCAAACCAGTTTACAAATTTGTATTACATTGATAATAAATAAGTGCTCGTATATATATAGAAATGCATGTTTTAAGATAAGCTAAATATAATCACAGAAATTCTAATTCAAGTTACTTTTTTCATTTATCAATTTCAATTATTGACAGCTCCCAATTGGATATCAGATATTACTTGTATACTATCTGTAAATAATTTAAATAGATAATGAAAAAAGTATGATCAGAATTAAATATATTTTAGATAGAATTAATAGATAATATACAAATAATATCGGTTATCCAAATGGGAATTAAGAGATTTGGAAGAAGTAGAACCGCAAGATTTTTCATTAAATATTTTCTATTTCTAAAAGAATTTCTTCAACCTGTTTGTTGCAGCTTTAATTCTATCTAAAATATATTTAATTCTGAAGTTACTTTTTTCATTAATCTTTTTAAATTATTTACAGATGGTATACAAATAATATCTGATATCCAACTGGGAAGTGTAAGATTTGGAAGAATTTGAATTTTTAGATTTTTTATCAAATATTTTATAAATTTTTAGCTGCAATTTTATCTAAAATATATTTAATTCTGATAATTTAATTTAATTTATTTGCAGACAATATACAAAAAATATCTGATATCCAATTGGGAATTGTCAGATTTGAAAGAGTTGTAATTATAAGATTTTTTATCAAATATTTTCTAATTTGAAGTGATTTTCTTCAGCCAGTTTGTTGCAGCTTTAATTCTATCTAAAATATATTTTATTCTGATAATTTAATTTAATTTATGTGAAGAGATATTGTCAGATATGGAAAAATTGTAATTATAAGATTTTTCATAACATATTTTCTAATTTTTTAAGAATTTCTTCAACCTGTTTGTTGCAGCTTTAATTCTAACTAAAATATATTTTATTCTGATAAAACTTTTTCTAAGCGTTTTTTCATTTCTTTATTTAATTATTGATAATTACTAATCAATCAATAATTAAAAATTAATATAATATTTAAAAAGGTTTTTTAATTACCGTCTTTTTGTTGTATTAAAGTTGAATTTAACAATTTTCTTGATGATTTTTCCTTTAGAATTTTTGTCAGAACTTTTTACAGAATTTTGTTTATTTATTTTGTTTTTATTTTCTTTTTTTTCACTTCTAAGTTTTAATTTAGAATAATTTGATTTAATTTAGTTTAACTTTAACACTTTTTGAGTTTTACAAGAATTGTAGATCAAAGCTATAATTTGATATATTGCCAAAGAGTATTTTTAAGGGGAAACGATCAGAGTGCGATCGAGAGTTATGTTTTTTGTTGTAATAAATTGATGCACTTTTTGAAACACACACACACAGTTGCTGCAGTTGCAATTGCAGTTTATAGTTGTTGTTGTTGTTGTTGCTGCTGTTGTTGTTGATTAATGTTTGTTTGGTTTTGTTGTTGTTGTTGTTGTTGAGCCACACGCGACGATTTCTTGAGATAAGCGCGCGCGAAATCTTTGGAATACTTTTGCTCAGGTTGCAGACTTCGGTTGCTGTTGCAGTTGCAGCTGTGAAATGTTGCTGCCTGGCACACGCCGGCAATGGAATGCAAAAATGCACACGCGTTGCTCTCTGTGTGAGCGTTAATTTGTGTGTATGTGTGTGTGTGTGTGAGCGAGTGGTGTGTGTGTGTATGCGTAAGTGTGCGTTCGACTGTATGGTATAGGCGCGCTCAGTAGCGTAACGGTGCGTGAGTGGTACGTACAGGCGCAAAGTCGTCCACAGACTGAATGAACGTGTGGCGCACAAACGGCGCTTGGACCCCCAACAATCATCAACATAAGTAGCAAAGCGCGGCCACAACAACAACAACAACAGCAACAGCCCACGACAACTACAACGATGACGACGACGACGACGACGACGACAACGACGACGACGACGACGACGACGACTTACGACAAACACGAGCAAACAAAAATGTTGCCGAAGCCACTGCCGAAGCCGAAGCAAACGGCCCAAGCCTCTGGAGGAGCAAGCGAGTGCGACACAGCACAGTGGAAGCGAGAGCGAGAGAGACCGAGTGAAAGAGAGGGCGCGAAAGAGCGAGAGAGAGCGAGAGCAAGAGCGAAAAACCAGACATAGTCAAACTGACGTCGACGCCAGCAGCGAGTGGTTGGTTGGGTTGAGAGCGAGGGGGTGGCTGGCTGGCTGACTGGCCTGTGGTCTTGTCTCAGCTAATATGTGAAACAAAACGCGAGCAACGTCAGCAGCGCCGCCGACTGCGCAGGAGCAACGCACACACAACATGCACCATTGAAATGCTCGCACTCGTTGTCGTATTTTACTGCGTCGCTGCCCCGCCCGCTGCCGAGTGTTGTTAAAATAAAAATAATGACGTCATTAAGCGCACAAATGAGCGCTGCCGCTGCTGACGACGACTGCAACGGCAACAGCGACTGCGACAGCAACAGCAACAGCAGCTGCGACTGCGACGTGGGCAGCATTTATAACTGTTTTCGGTGCAGGAGAAGTGAGCACTTGACGAAGCTCCGGCCCCCCAGACTGAACGAGACGGAGCAAGCTCCAAAGAGTGAGTCCGACCATCTGTGTGTGTGTGTGTGGGAGCACTGAGAGCAAACGCGCGCGTTTGCAGTGTGAGCGCAAATTTGAGCAATTATTGTTGCTTCTCAATGCTTTTGGCCGGCACTCGGCGTGGCGCAGGGGCTGGTGCTGGGGGCCGCATTGATGACCAGTGCGTTGCACCTGGGGGAAGAGGAGAGTGTGTGCTTGGCGAATTCTAATTTATATTTACATATTATAATTTTTCTTTTTTTATTCTTTTTAGTTCCAAAATGTTTTGAGGTGTGCATTGCGAACGATACAACGAAAAAATCCCATTTGCATTCTTAATGTATGCAATGACATTTGGTTAGCAGAGGAAATTTTACTTATTTTCCAATTGGAAATGAATTAAAAGGAATTTATACGATTACCAGTTTCCTATAAGATTAAGCTTTTTGGGTGTCTTTTTGACGTTTGTAAATTATTGAAGAGTTTTAAATTGTACAAATATTTTTGATTTTTAAAGAATTGTCAAGGAAATTTATTCAAACATATTTGAAATAAATATTGAATATGGTAAATATTATTTATAGTAATAAAATAATAGTAGTAAAAATACAAGTAAATAGGTATTTCGTTACTTTGATATCTCATAAATTATTTTATTAAATTTACCTGACCAATATCAATATCCCAACAGAGTTTTCTTACAAACAATTTCCATCAATTTTCCATATTTTCTCATGGCATTTCTGCTTCATTTCTACTGCTTAGTCAGGTCAAACATTATATATATATTTATGTATATTTCTATATATTTTCATACATTTTCATATTTTTGTCTACATGCTTTTGCCTTTTGCTTTACTTATTTAAAATGAAATCAAATTGAGTTGCATTTTTGATGGAACGAGATTTCTGTAAGAGTCGCCATTTGTCACTTGTCGCCGCATTCCAAACAATTCGAATGCTGTTCCTTTTGCCCAGAAATTAATAATTAAAATGCCAATCCGCAGTCGGAACCATCAGCTCATTCATACTCATCACAAGCTCTCTATATATATGTATATATATTTAGTCCCCCTCTTCGACTTTGGCTACGACTCGACTCAGTTTGTCAACTATCTCCGATTGCTCTTCCGTCTGCTGCTGCTTCTTTTGCCTCACCCACACCCACACCCCCAGCCACCCACTAGCCACAGCACAGACACAAGCCGAAAAGTGCCAATAAATATGGAGCATTTGCGAAATCCAACCGACCCCCACCCCTACCCCAACCCACCCTTTCGACTCCAACTGCCAGCTGGTAGCTTCTCCTCGACACACTCCTTGCTACCTTGTGCACTAATTCACATTTGATGTTTTGTTGTCTGCTGCGATGTTGTTGCATTTGTTGCTGTTGCAGCTTGCATTTTTCTGGTCAATGAGGTTACAGCCAAGTCACTAGACAAGCCAAACTAAACCAGCGCACAGCCAAAGGAAGCCAGCCCCCGCCGCTCTAGCACAGAAGATGCAGCAACGCCAACTCGTGCGGTCTCTCTGCAACCGGTCACTCCCGATCTCAGTCAGAGCAAGAGCCATAGCCATAGCCATAGCCAGAGACAGAGTCCGAGTCAGAGTCAGAGTCTAGTGTCCAGTCACAGTCGCAGCCGCAGCCACCCACCCAGCTATCGCTCAGCTATCGGAGGTGTCGATGACGTCGACGTCGACGTCGTCCATCGTCCATAGTTTCTCGTCTCTCAGCTCTCGTCTGCTCAGTCTGTCGTCTGCCCACCGCATACTCTTTGCAGTTGTTTATTGTTGTTTGTAATACTTAGCTAGGTGGGTAAAGTATAAAGACTTTGTCAGCATATTTGTACACTGCAAAAACATGCAAAATCCATAGATTGCTAGCTAAAATAACTATTTAAGGCTATATCAAATTACTCAGTAAGTGAAAACCTTTATTATATAAGTACTTTTGAGGAAACTAAAGTTATTACGAAGATATGGATATTTCTTTAGTCCGATATATTGAGTTGAAATACATTGTAAAAAGTCAAATTTCGTAATAGCTCGATATATAATTTAGTGTACCAAGCATAAGGATCGTATGAAGTGCCATGTATTTTATACTCTAATCCCATTGAATATGGGAATTCAAACTATAATTTTTGTGTAAAATATATATAAAATTTCAGTAAACATGTATGAAACAGACAGAAGAGGGCGTTGCCGACCACGTAAAGTATATACAATATTCTTGATGAGGAAAACTCTAGCTGAGCCAATCTACTCTAGACCATCTGTGCGCGTTCTGGTGTTCTGTCCGTCCGTATGATCGTAGCAATATTCTAAGCTACAAAAGAATTTATTATTTGCTCATTTTACAGTACATTTAAATTAAGCATATATTTATTCATTTATTTACCTATTTAAAAAAGGATATTGATAAAACGAGAGTTAACATAAAGATAAACTAAGCAAGAATATTGTTTAGCCTAAATACAAAACTGAAAAATCATATATATAATATCAAATATAAAGCTTTTTTTTTTAAATTTTCAGCTTTTTTAATTAACATTTTTCTTTGTTCTATTATATGAATATCTTAAGCAAGAAAAAGTTTACTTAACAACTTCATTATACTCATAAAGTAATGTGTTCGAAGTAAGTAAATGGGACAAACACTAAACACATTATATTTTCCACAAAATGCAACTTTTCGTTTTATATCTTTCTTCTATATTTCAGTTTTAGTGTCCTTGAGCACTTAGCAAAGAAATGCAAAAAAGTATTGTAGTTTCTTTAAAATTCTTTGTATAGTCCTCGAGTTATTTCTAAACCGTCTAAAGGTCATAGTCAAGGCATAAAGTAAGCATATCAATCCAAACTAAATTAATTTTAATATTTTTGATTATTTTTAAATACTTCGTGCTTTGAAATAAATAAAAATTCAGTTTCCAAAACGAATTTATGAGTTTTTGAATAGGTTACACTTCGAATGCCTAAGCCTGTATAATTTTATTTTTATAGCAAAGTTTTCACAACTGTATAATCGTTATATTAAAACAATAGTTTCGCTATTTATATACTTATATATTATTAAATATTTATTTATAATATATTATATAGGTTAGTATATGCTAATACCATTTTGAGGACAGTATTTTATTAATCAATCAACAACAATTACTAAACAATTCAATACCTCATCAACTCTCATAAAACAATTTGAGATTCTTTAACAAGTTTGTCAACAGATTTTCAGAGTTTAACATATTATGTTATTAACATAGCAAACATAACAGCTCACATAACATGGACTCTGCTACTCCTTCAGTAAATGCCTCGCATGCCTTAAAGAATGGATCACTATAATATAGCCATAAACTAAAAGTCTCACGATTCTTTTAATGAAATGTATGTCCAGAGGCAGCTTTGAGTTAGGCAAAATGAAGCCTGATTCCAACTTAACTTAGACAAATCATCATCATCATCAAATCATCATAACTACAAGAGCAACTTAAACTAGAGCAAGCCTAATTTCCACTCTCTTCATGTTATTCAAAATCGAAAAGCAATTCAATTAGATATGAACATTTCTCTACAATATATATACAACTATTTAAGTGCCTCTATATAGAGCATTCAATTATCGCCAATACCTTTTGCTTTACTACCCATTATGCTGGTTGTTTTCAGCCAATTTTGGTCAAATATTTAAGTGCTGTTGCCACTTCAGGTTCGCTCTTCGGCTCGTCGTCGTCGTCGTCGTCGTCAACTTGGACTTGGACGGACGGACGGACGGAGGGACGAGCTCTCTGCACTGCTTCTGGCAGCCTGGCTTCTGGCCGGGCTCATCAACTTAATTTTCGAAATTTTCACGTTGTCTCTCTGGGTATGTGGCCCCCTTTGCTGGCCGCCTCAGCCTCAGTCTCCGCCTCATTCTCATCCTCAGCCTCGTCGTCTGCCAGTTGCATTGCACACACATTGCTGTTGTCTTTATGTCTAATTTTTGTGCATCGTTTTACCGGCAGCTATAAAATTGTATTACCGTTAAATGCAGCACTGGCGAGCCATCGTCTAATTTACGTTTGCCAACAGCCTCGGCCATGGCGAAAGGGAGGCAGTGGGAGATGACGGGGCCCAGCTGCCCACTTTCCATCTTGACTTGATTGTCATTCGTTACGTTGCCATTGCCGTTGCCCGTTGCCGTTGCCGGGCCATGGCCAACAAACTGATTAAATTCAGCACGCGCCCTGCGGGCATCTTAGAAACTTCTTGCTGCAGACTCGAGCTCCAACAACAACAGCAACTGGAAGGGGGTGGAGCAAGTAGCCGAGGCAGCCGAGCAGCATCTGAGCCTCACTCAGCCAGCTACAGCTACAGCTACAGCTCCAAGCCTCATCAGCAACTGAGAAGGAAACTCGACGCTCTACATAAATTTGAAATTAACGTTTTCTAGCACATTCTCTCCCCTTCTCATCAGCACAGCTCTCTCTCTCTCCCTCTCTCTTTCTCTCTCTCTCTCACTTTATCTAGCTTGCCTGCTTACTCTGGCAATTTGTATTCGTTGCTGCTGCTTGTCATGGGCTGTCTGTATGCCTTCTCCTTATGCTGCCCGCTCCCCCGCCATAGCCATTTCCCACTCCTACCAAGTCCAAGTGTTTACATGCTTTCTGTAATTATCATTGCCATTCCATTTGGCATGGAACACACACGCAGCTCCCAGCCGCAGCTGAGTGGCTTTTCGGACTGCGTCCATGCCCCCGCACTCTGCCCCGCACACTAATTAAATGCAAATCTTCGTCGCGTTCATGTCTAACTAATATATGGCCAAAACGCCATGGGGCTCATTTTGGCCACAATTTCCAGCAACGCACGAAAACTTGTCAGCGACGTGAACCAATAAAAAGCCAAAAAAAAAAAAAAAAAAACTCACACAAATCAGCTACGAAAATCTCAACTGACCATAAAATATGATTTTAGTCAGTTTGAATATGGCTTTTACACTCTGTCAATTTGGCTAGTTAATAGATCCATTAAGTCGAAATTAAAGATAAATAATAAATGTGGGGCAAGTTATAGGAGATATTTATCAAATAATTATAAAAATTTTGATTACAAAAATAACAATAGATATTAAGTTTAATAATTAATAAATATTTTTAAAAACTTTTATTATTTAATGAATGGATTTATTTTAAATAAAATAAGTTTCTGATGTGTAAGTTTGGTTTGTAATAATTTATTATATTTATATGTTTTATATTTATTATATAAATATTTATTAAGAAATATATAATATAAAGTGAAAGAGAGGCATAATTATCTATAAGTTTAATACGGATATCATCATAAATTTTAAATTTTTGTAGCTTTCTCTTTTGTCTTTCCTCACTCCCTCTAGCCTTCTTCCTTTTGTTCTCTTTCTATCTCTATTTATCTCTTCTTGGGCTCTCTTCTGCCAACTCAATGCTAGTCTGATACTATGTTCTAAATCTCTTTCTCTCCTACTCTCAATCTCTCTCTCTCTTCTTTACCCTCTGTCACTATCACTCTTTTTCTCTCAGTTTTCTTACTCTATATATTTAAGCTTTCTCTCCTGCTCTGCCTCACTCTCTATATCTGCCTCTATTTTTCCCTCTCTCTCTCTCTCTCTTTATCTCTCCTTGGCTCTCTTCTGTCATCTCTCTGCTAGTGGTTCTTCGTCTGCTTATGGTTCTTCGTCTTCTTTACTATCTCTGACTATCACTCTTTCTCTCTCACTTTCCTTAATCTATAGATTTTTGCCTTCTCTCCTGCTCTGCCTCACTCTCTATATATTTCTTTCATTTGGCCATTCTCTCTTTGCGCCTCTTAACTTTTTCTCTGGCCTATCTGTCCTCTCTCTTTTTTCCTTCTCTTAGGCACTATCCATCTCTCTCTCTCTCTCTCTCTCTCTCTCTCTCTCTCTACTCCCTCTCTCTCCATCTATATCTACATATCTCAATTTTGGCATGATAAGCAATCTGATTTGCATTAACGACATCAACTATCCAAAAGTATACTTAAGCTCACTTTATGGCCTCTTTCACGCTCTCCTCTTACCAGGCGCATAAAACAAAATTATCACCTCTACTCGGCAAGACGGAAAAAAAAGCGATAAATAGCCAAATAGTCAAATGGCCAAATTGCCTCATGTGGGCCGCTCAATTTATGCAGTCGACTGATATGCATAAAAGAAGAAACTATGCAGAGATCTTGTTAAGTGAGAGAGAGAGAAAAAGAGAGAGAGAGAGCTGGTGGCAGAGCCATGATAATTAACTGTAGTCGACGCTACTAATTACAAAAGCATCCTGCAACATCATTTCAGATATTTTTCCATTAACCGACGACGTTCTTGTCGACGCCGCGCTGCAGAAAACATATTAAAATTAACCTGATTACTCCGCAGGCGCTGCCAACTCGGAGTCCGACTGCAGCGCCAAATGGGAGTTGTGTAGCTGTGGCTGTGGCTGTGGCTGTGGCTGAAGTAGGACGTTGCAAGGCACAAACTAATTTCAAATAACATAATTCATTCTCTTAGCCCAGGACCAGAGGGGGGGAGGAGTGCGGCGGCCAAAGGGAGGCAGCAACTGAGCCAAACTTTGAATGCCCCCCACCCCCCACACCGAAAACCAGTTCTGCACCGAAGCACCGAATTAGTTCGAGTTTAATCACAGCGCACCATTCGCAAGCAGCTAAACAAAACGCCAAAGCTGTCATAACATGCACAGAGGACGAGGAGGAGGAGCAGCAGGAGCAGCTGCTGCATGGATTGTGTGAAAGCTTCTGCAATAAAATACGCCAAATTGCCAGCCAAATGACCACTGTACACAGCTGCGCAGTCGCCGCAAAACTGGTCAAAATTAATGCTAATTATCGTTATACTTAAAGGCATTTGCCAATTGGCCCAACCAGAACTCAAGCCAAATATGTCAAAAACTATGTCTGGCTCGCGAAAATCTCGCACGCATTAAAATTTGTGATTATTGAATTTTTTTATTATTATTATTTTTTTTCTTCTCTCTTACTTGTTGTTGTTGTTGTGGTTGTTGCTTGCGCTTTAACTGCGAACACCGCAATTACAGCGACAAACGGCGTCAACAGCATCAAGAAAACAAGGTTTAATATGTACAGTGGTGCAAAGTGTAGTTGAAAATATATGAAATAGAGAGATTTTATAAATTTGTATTTTGGTTTTTGTTTTGTTGTAGTTGAAAATATATGTATTAATGAGATTTTTAAAATTTGTATTTAGATCTTTGTTCCAAAAATGTTGTAATTATAGATACAAATTCAAAATTTTATTATACAAAAAACAAAGTTAGGCTTTTGTCTCAAATATGCTGTGGATTGCCTATCATGAAATTAGGAACCTTCAGCTTTCAGTAGCTTTTAAACTTTTAAAGTTGATTGATTATATAAATATATATAAACATAGAACTGAGCACTGAGAACTGAGTTTTAAGTACATATAATCGAATGCTCTAAAGATATAGTAAAGTATAAGAATCTCCTTATCTAATATGAACTATTCAATATATCTGTGTATCCAGTCATAAATGGCGTTAATAATTCGATGATTGAAACTTTTGTATAAGAACTCTCTAAACTAATAACTATTAAAATATATATATATTTTATATATTTTTTAAACATTTTAACTCTTGTTAAAGTACTTTTTGCGTAGTAAATGATAGTTAAACGTTGTTAAAGTATATTTTGCCTTATTAATGTATATATATTATAAACATTGATAAAAGACTGAAATGATGATCTAAATTTGGTTCCATGATCTAATAATTTGAATATTCGTAGGTATTATATTTATGGTTTATCTGAACGTTAAAGAAATCATTATATTGTTTAAGCTAATACACCATTCAGCAGAATTTTTTAAATTTAGAAAATATATATTAGATCATAACTATATTCAAGATTTATTTTGACACTGATCTACCAATATGAGAAATAAATAAATTGAGTAAATACAAGTTTTCCATATAAACATATCTATTATATACTTTGTACCTAATCTGTCATATTATTACAATAATTTTCCCACTCTATCTCCCTCTCTCTTTCTCTCTCTCTTTCTCTCATCATTAAACCATTTTTCCACTACCCACACGACTAGTCCCACTGTACGCTCCATTCTGTGCTCATTCCAAGCGAGCCAACCAATCGGCGCGTGTGCATTGACTGCCTTGTAACTTGGGCTTGACTTGGGCCTAGCTCTGGGCTGCGAGCGCAGTCGAAGGCTGCTTAAGGAGCATAGACCTGTGTGTGTCTGCCGACTGCCGACTGCCGCCTTGGACTACCACACGTATCTACGTGGTAATTTTGTAATATCGTAAAGTATTTTTTAATTGAGCGCACCTCCTTCTGCAGGCGTCGGCCGCGTCATTACGGAACTGGATACGGGATCGGGTTTGAGTACGGACTTTGGGTGCTGGCTGCGCTTTACGAGGTGCCAGTGCTCTCTCTCTACTTTGTCAACTGACTAAGAGTTGAAATATTTTGGTAATCCATCGAAGCATTTATGATTAACTACACTTTAGCCAAGGCCAAGAGAAAGAGCGAACTGTTTGTGATTTATGCGCCAAGACTGGGGCATTAAAATTAGCTCTAATTATGACTAAAATGCATTTCTGCTTTGGTCAAGAACATAAATCAATTAAAGATTTATGAGTCTGTGCCAAAAGCAAAAAAGAATAAAATAAAATAAAAAATAAAAATAAAAATGCTAAAGCAACAATACAATAACCAAAACGAAGGCTAAGCGACCTAAGCCTACATATAATTTTTTATGATCAGTCGCTTTTCAATGCACGCTCAGCCAGTGAAAGGGGTATATGCGTGTTGCCTTTAACATGTATGACAACTTTAAAGGGAGTATAAGCAGTTGGAAGTGGAAAAAGAGAAGATTGGAATTGAAACATAGCAGAGAAGAGTCCATCAGCTCCCCAGTTGGACTCTTCAAAACGAAGTCTAAGCGACCTAAGCCTACATATAATTTTGTATGATTAGTAGTTCTTCAATGCACGCTCAGCAAGTGAAAGGAGTATATGCGTGTTGCCTTTAACATATATGAGAACTTTAAAGGGAGTCTAAACAGTTGGAATTGGAACAAGAGAAGATTGGAATTGAAACATAGCAGAGAAGAGTTCATCTGCTCCCCAGTTGGACTCTTCAAAAGCCTACATATCTTCAATGCACGCTCAGCAAGTGAAAGGAGTATATGCGTGTTGCCTTTAACATATATGAGAACTTTAAAGGGAGTCTAAACAGTTGGAATTGGAACAAGAGAAGATTGGAATTGAAACATAGCAGAGAAGAGTTCATCTGCTCCCCAGTTGGACTCTTCAAAAGCCTACATATCATTTTTTATGATTAGTAGTTCTTCAATGCACGCTCAGCCAGTGAAAGGGGTATATGCGTGTTGCCTTTAACATGTGTGACAACTTTAAACGAGAGTCTGGAACAGTTGGAATTGAAACTAGAGAAGATTGGGATTGAAACATAGCAGGGAAGAGTTAATCTGCTCCCCAGTTGGACTCTTCAAAACGAAGGCTAAGCGACCTAAGCCTACATATAATTTTTTATGATTAGTCGCTTTTCAATGCACGCTCAGCAAGTGAAAGGAGTATATGCGTGTTGCTTTTAACATATGTGACAACTTTAACGGGAGTCTGAATAGTTGGAATTGGAACAAGAGACGATTGCAATTGCAATAGCAGAGACGAGTCCCAGTTCGACTCTGAGCGTGTGCTAGACAGTCAGTTAGACTCGCTTGGGCTAGCTTAGCTCTGAGTTTTGCATAACCTTTGGCTGTCTTATAGCTTAGCTTTGCTTTGTTCCTCTTCTTAGAGGCCTCAGCTAAAGGCTCCCTTCTATATTTCCCTAATACCTGCCGGCTGCTGCCCATTCATCGCCTGGCAACATATCGCGTCGCATTCATTCATTCAGGCCAGCCCTAACCTGTTAGGACTCACTCGACTCACGACTTTATAATTAGGCACAGTCGTTGTTGTTGTTGTTATTGTTGTTGTTGTTGTTGTTGTGGCTCAGTTAATGCATTCATAATAATATTTCTTTTGCTGTTAAATTTATGCTTTTTGCCTCGTTGTAGTCTCTCCTCTCCTCTGCTCTGCTCATCGTCATCGTCGTTGCTTTTTATTTATTTTTGCCAGTTTTAATTTTCTCGCTTCGTTCGAGTTTTGCGAAGAGCCGCGCAGAAATCGTTTTGCATTCTTAAACATAATTGCATGTGGGCGTGGCCACATATGAAATTTCTTTGATTAAAGTCGATTAAAATCGCAGCCTGTTTCGCCCGCTGCCGTTGTTCCAGATGTTTTTTTTTTTCTTTATTTTTGCTGTCGACTTTACGGTCAGGCATATCCTCAAGTTAAATGAGTTCAAGGATTAGGGCGGATATAAAGTGAATAAAGTACATTTTTTTTTTTTGGTTTTGTTTAATATAATAATTTATTTAGTTTATTTATAAAGTGAAATCTTAAGTAAATAAACAGTTTTTTGGCTTGATTAAAGTATATGTTAAGGCATTTGGGAGAGTTATGAATAGGAGTAATAAGTTTTGCATGTGGATTCGAGTTAATTATGAATTTGTCAGAGACATTCACCACTCTTATCTATGCTCTCTATTTATGTCTTAAGTTCACAGAATAGAAAACACTTTGAAATTGAAACACTTTGAAATTGAATTCGTCAGAGCGAGCACACTCTACGATCTCATTAGGCTATTGAAATTGAAACCAGAGGCGAGAATTTGAGTAAATTATCAATAGGAGCAATAAGTTCGGTTTTTGTACTTGAGTTAATTATGAATTTGTCAGAGCAAGCATACAGCATAATCTGCGCTCTCATTAGGCTCTGCCTTAATGATACAAAACTCATTTGAAATTGAAACCAGAGACGATCGGTTTTACTCGTGCTCCCAGGCTGAAGAAGCCGCAGCGTCGCTGAGCGCAAGTCAAGGTGAGCATAAGAATAGACAAAATGAGATCATTATAGAGTAATAAGTATTTATAATGAGAGCGGCTTTTGGAGTTGGTTTTTGGTGCTCGCTCTCTATGTCTTTGGTTTACCGCTGCTCACTCTCTCCTGCTCGCTCTCCCTCTGTTAGTTGACAGTGCGCTTCCCGCAGCGGGGCAATCGAAGCATAAAGTCATTGTTAAGCTGAAAGCCGAAGCGAGCGGTTGTGTCTCTGCTGATAATATTTTTGAACTTAGCAATGGGCAGACGAAACAAATAGCATAAGAATATAATAAAAGCATAGAATATGTAGTATATAGAATATGAATATTATGAAGGCAACACCTCAAATCAAAGCATGAAGCCAGGTTTGAATACCAGAGAATTGATTTAAAGATCGATATGCTTTCTATATAGCTAAATTATAATAAATATCTTATCATTAAGGCATACATACATACCCTTACTATTAATCATAGTTTATTATAAAAATTTCCTACATATATACTTGTATATATTAATATATAAACAGATATATATATATATATATATATATATATCACATGATTAAGTAAAAGAAAACACTTAATAAAAATATAATATAATATATATATAAATATAAAAATATAATATAATATATATATATATATATAAAAATATATATATAAATAAATAATATTAATCTAGAAATTATTTGTTGCGCTCAATATGAACATTCACTAAATAGTTAGAGGAAAGAAAAGCAATCTCTTGGGTATTAATTTACATTTAATTACTATTAATTACAATTTAGCTTCTAGTGTAGAAAACTTTTGTGCGCTGACACAGCTAGTTAGAGATTCAGGTATGCGATCTAGTCAGCAGTTCAAGTATTTTTCGCATCTTCTATTGAATTGAGATTCAAACGACGCTAAATCTGCTAACTTAGCCTCAGCCTTAGTCTCAGCTTCAGCCTCAGCCTCAGCCTCATCATCATCATCAGCAACGACGACGACTGCGTGGCCTGCGAGCCACTCCCTATTGCTGCACCACACCGCACTGCGCTCTAGAGGAACGAACACATGCCGCTTCTAATCTGCACTCAAGTGAATTGCAAATTACGTGTCTTAAATTGAAGTTTTACGAGTTGCTACTCTAAATGTTTGCACCAAAGTGCTCGCTAGTTGTTTGCACAAGACTCGCAGCTGAGAGCCGAGTGGAGACTGGAGACTGCATCTCCATCTCCGTCTCCGACAATGGACCAATTTCTAAGCCAACGACGGCTGCGCACACACATGCCACATGCCGGAGCCATCCTCATTGGCAACAGAGAGAGAGAGAGAGAGAGAAGAAAAAGAAGATCTTCTTGGCTTGCTGCGTGTTTAGGCCGAGTGTTGTATTTCATGTTGTTGTGCTGCTGCTGCTGCCCCAGCTTTGTGGCTCCGTTGTCGTCCACTACTTCTGCTTGTTGTTTATGCGATGCAGGATATGATAATAATTACACCTTCGCCGTTTGTAGCCTCCACTTGCCTCCACTTGCTTCAGCTGGCCAGGAAGTCGCCTGCTTGCCTGTTAGCCCGTTTCGCCTTGCTTCTCGCTGCTCGCTGCTGGCTTGTCCCGTGTTTGGCTTCGTGCAACATCGCAGCGATTAAAAATTGATCTCATTATAATTATTTTTTATAATTTATGAAGCCTTAAAATGTGTGTTGCTTGTGTTGCCATTGCCATTTTACTGCTCCAATACGCGGCTACAAAGTAGTCATTATAAAAGCCATAAATTTGGATCGCCTCGAGCCCCCAGCCAACAGGCCAACAGCAACAGTTGGCTTTAATGAGTGCAGGACCATCGCGAACCATGATACCAACAAAAAAACCTTTTGCAAACTGTAAGCTTATGTCTAAGCTCGTCAAAATTTATAAGGATTAACCGCGAAGAAATCTTATACTAATATTAAGCTGATAAAGTTTATACTAAACTGAAAGTGTTTCTTGGTTCTTTGTATTCAAAAAAGGTTTTTATTGAAGTTTTATTGTTTGTTTTTGGACTTTAAAGTTATAAAAACACTTTGAATAAATGTTTTAAACTAAATGTAAATGTAGGCTAAAGCAGACTTATCTTACTGCTATAGGTTTCAACATACTCATTATATATTAATCCCATTGAGAATGGGAACTTAGGGTATGATGGCTTTGTTTATTAAGAGAATGGAAACTTAGGGTATATTGGCTTTGTTTTTTATTAGATTTCGTTAGCTTTAAAACTTATATTTGAATATATATTTTTCTATGAAATTAATAGAATTTTTTATAGCTAAAATCAAGCAATTTGGTATATATATAATAATTTTAATATATATTATTATAATATATATAAAATATATATTATAATAATATATATTATAATATATATAAAATAATACATAATTTATACAAAAAATTAATTATTGGTTGTGAAAAAAATTAATTTAAAGTCAAGAAAGTTATTGATTTTAGTGAATATCAATAAAGAACATTCACAGTTATTTTTCTTAATAAAAGTCCTGCCCTCTGAATTGAGACTAACTGTTAGTAGAACACTCACTGCTAGAACGCTACAACATGTTATTTAATTTATAATCTAAAGACTAAAATTATTGCTTAGCATCAAATTACTGATCCCAAAAGTTTTATATATGTCGTTTGCTTGGGTAGAAATTTGAGCTTTAACTTGTAAAGTATATTTGCTTCACCTTTCATATGCATTAATTCATAATAACCAAAGACTTGGCAAACAAGTTGATAGAAATCAAAAATCATATAAAATATTTTGATTTAATAAATTTTAACCTGCCAACATGTTAAATGTTTTAAATGCTTTCCTTGTATTTAATTATACGAAAAATGTAAAGAAAATATAATGTTCATATAAATAATTTATATAAGTCATATTTGAGCATCAACTAGATCTGTAGGCATTGCAGACTATTGTGTATATAGTTTAAAAGTTATGCAAATTAATATTGACTAAATATTAATATTTATTATATTTATAAAAAACTAAATATTTTCAGCTTTCATATGAAATTTTTACTAATTCCAATTCATACAAATCCAAGGCGTTGACTACAACTACAATTGACTACGATTACAACTCAAGTTGCGAGTTGCTGCTGCTCTCTGAGAGCAAAAGTTAAGCACAACCAATCGCTGCTGGTTTCAATTTCCAAGTATTATAAATCTGTGAATTTGTGACACAAATGAGGAGCCTAATGAGAGTGGAAAGTGCTCTAAGATGCTCGCTCTGACAAATTCCTAATTCACTCAAATACAAATGCCGCTCTTATGGATCTTATTGATAAATCACTCTAATGCCTTAACAGTCCCCTCTAATGTTAACTTGCATAACTTTTAAACTATATACACAATAGTCTGCAATGCCTATAGGTATAGTTGCTACTCAAATATGATTTATGTAAATTATTTATATATCAATTTATACAACTTTCTACATTAGTAAACTCTTACTTAGCTGCTCTGCCTTTACTTCACTTCATAAATACTTAAACGGCCTTTAAGTATATTTAATATTATTATATTATTATTATATTATTATTATTTTATATATTATGTCACACAGCTATCACTTTTAAAGAGCTAATGCCAATTTCTCTAAAATCTGTCAATTTCTCTATCCAAATGCAACTCTTTCAAAAGGTGTATGTCTTATTTGCAATAGCAAAAGGAAAACGTATTCAGCTTCATTCCATGAAACCGCAAATCTGAGATAGAACGCAGCAAATATTATGCATAATACATATTCGCACAGCTGGCCATTTATACAGCTCTCTAAATACAGATACACGCAAATGCACAAACACACACACACACACACACACACACTCACACACACACACACTCACATATAGTGCACCCGCACTGAGTGTCTGACAGAGACCGGACTTGAGGTTTGCTCATTTTGCATTTTAGTTTGTAATTTAGTTTCATTTATTGCGATTTTACATTGACGCCTGACACGCAAATTCGTGTAATCCTGGCGAAGGCGATGGCGATGCCAATGCCGGCAGAACCCACCGACCATGCGCCACACAAAGTCCAATTAAATTATGAGGGTCCACACGCCAAGACGTCGACGTCGACGACGTCGCATCGACGGGGCAACGGGACGAGCTGACGGGGGGCTGAGGCAACGCTACAACGCGAACTCCAAGTAGAACCAGTTAAAGGCAACGTCTCTGCAACCGATTTGCGATTTCCAACTGCTTATGCCTCACTTGAGTTTGGCGTTGGCTCATTTTCAGCATCGCCATTTGGCCATTGGCATTGCCAAAGCCAGTGCCAGAGCCAGAGCCACAGCCAGTGCCACAGCCAGTGCCAGTGCCCAATGCCAATGCCATTGCGGTGTAAGAGTAATTAAAATCCCTTGATTAATATGTAAATTTAATGAGATTACGAATTCAGCGAACAAGATTAGGAATGCACGGTCTCCAACAGCCTGCCGACTGCCGCCTGGCGACTAGCGACTTGCAGGCAACTGTCATTGGCCAAGAGTCTTTGGCTTTGGCTGTCGGCCAGCTCACAGTTTACGTCTTCAACGCCGCACACACAGCTGTAATTTTCACTTTGTTAACAACAGCAATGTGTGTGTGTGTGTGTGTGTGTGTGTGGATACGAGTCCGGGCTTGTTAACGTTTCTGTGGAAAGCCGCAAGCTTGAGCTTGGCGCTGTGAAGCCACCCAAAAAGCAAATCGACATTGGAAAATTGGAAGCGCGAAATAAACTTGTACATAAATTGTGTGAAATGGATTTGCTTGCAGTTCAAAAGGTTGTCGATTTTGTCGTCTCTGCTTCTTATTTTGTTGTTGTCGTTGCTGGTTGTTGTAGTTGCTGTTGTTGTAGTTGTTGTAGTTGCTGTTGCTGTTGTGGTCAGTTGGAGTCGCCAGCGAACTGATTTGGTTAATCTGTCAGCAAAGGCATTTACCAAGCGCATGTTTATGTTTTGATCTTAATGCGATAAATTCTCATTAAACTAGCAACATTTTAGTTGCATTTCACTCGATTAGTTGTCGTCTGAGAGATAATTAAAATGAATAGAAAGTGAAATATATTATAAATAAATAATATTAAGACATATAGTCGAAAAATAAATGAAAATAAAAAAAATAAATAGGAAATCAAATAAAATTTAAATAAATATATTATAAATAATACATATAGACGATAAAAAAATAAAAATAAAATAAATAAATGGGAAATACGAAAACAAATATAATTTAAATAATATTAATACTATATAGACGAAAAATAAATCAAAGTAAAATAAATAGAAAAACAATTAGAAATTTATAAATATTACAAAATTAATAAATATATTAAGCCGAAGGCCCTAGTAGCCAGTGCTGTTAAAATTAAGTTAGATTTTAATTTTAATTATATCTAACTTTATAAAATAAAATAAAATAAATATATTAAAATCAAATTAATAAAAAACAAGTAAGAGTGCTCTAGTCGAGACGGCTCGACTACGAGATACCCTGAACCCTGCGAAGAGCCAATCTTCCCCACATTATATTATTATTTTACATATACAAATATTTCGAGCAACACACACACACACACATGCATACGCACGCACGCATAAGCACGCGCTCTGCTGACTGCGCAGTTGACGCAGCGACTGCGCTCGGGCTGCAATGTGCCTATTGTATGGGAAATTAAATGCTTAATAACTTTTTTTGTGGATGGACTTTCTTAATCAAACTTGCACAGCATAATCATGTCATTTATATGTGTGTATTTGCCAAAGCACAAGGTTCTAGTATTCGAAATACGATTTTTACAAATTGGGGGCGAAGGGGGCGTGGCATCCAAAATCAAAAAATTACAAAATGTCCGCATTCATTACACGGATCTACACAGTGAATTTGGAGTCTCTAGCTCTTACGGTATGCTTAACCGAAGAAAAGTTATCGAATTTTATCGATAATAAGGAAACGGGATGAGTTATCGAAAATCTAAAAAAAACTCGTACTGCGTAGGCCACACACGAGTATACTCTGAAAATTTCAGATCTCTAGCTTTTGTGGTTTACGAGATCGCTGCGTTCACACGGACGGACGGACGGACGGACGGACGGACGGACGGACGGACGGACGGACGGACGGACGGACAGACGGACAGAGCTATTTCAACTCAGCTCATCGAGCTGATCAAGAATATATATACTTTATGGGGTCTGCGATGTCTCCTTCTGCCTGTTACATACATTTCCACAAAAACATTATACCCTGATTTCCCATTTTCAATGGGTTCAGGGTATAATAAAAAATTAAATAAATTAAATTTACTAATATAATTTAATGAATTTCTAACTAAAGTAATACAAAATATTTCTTTGAGACTTAGTTATTATTTGAATTTTAATAACAACAGTATAGAGTATTCACTTCATGAATGAGTATACAAAATCTACTCTGCAATTAGGAACAGGAGGGAGAGAGAGTGGGTTTCACTCTCACTATTCATTGTGAATAGTTAGAGTGAAACCCACTCTCTTTTCCTCCTGTTGATAAACAATTTCAGAGTAGATTTTTCTTTAACTTGAAATATACATTCAATTTTTATTATAATTTTTAGTTTTATTTTAATCAATTTTAATTTTATTTAACATAAAGAGAGATAATTTATGAAAAATTTCAATAAACAAAGAGGTTTACCATATAAAAAGTTGATTTTTTATAATAATAAATATCTGTCTATCTGTCTTATTTGAATTTCCATGAATCACATTTAGACTCATTTGCTAGAAGATGTTTGTAAATCGCAAATGTACTTAATATGCTGATATAATATGATATGCAGAGTTTATATTTCACATTTCATAAAGTAAGAGATATATTGCTACATACTCACATTTAAGAATGCAATAAGATAAGGGACCATCTATACAAAAATATAAACATATGCTTATTGAAGTTTCAACCAACTTCCAAGACATTTATAATACTCCAGACATCAATAAATTAAGGCACATAAACTATGTTAATCAACAGAAAATGTTTGAAAAATATTATTAAAATTATTTGGTCTTCACTTCGAATTAAATAATAAAAAAATAGAATACTTTTTATATTAACTGAATATATCTTAATATAAAAAAAAAACTTAAAAGCTAAAAAATTATTATTATATATTTTTTAAAACCTTTTCAAGTCAAAGTCAAGCATTAATTGAAGTCAAATGCAAATTATTTCTGTTTATTTTCCAATTTCTGTTGTCATTTAAATCGCATTCATCCTTAACCAATTGCATCATAAGACACAAACTAAGCAAATCACCGACACACACAAAAAAAAACAAGGAAGAAACCATTGCCAGCAGCAAAGCTGAAACTCAACGAAACTCTTATGCGCCCCAGCAATAGCAAAGCCAAACAACAACAACAAAAGGCATTGAAGCTACAACTACAACAACAACAATCAGATATAGTCGCAATAACTTTTCTCGTTTTGCCCTATTTCCTCCATTTACTTTGCCCATTTCATCCCCGAGTTGCTGCCACAGATGCTGCCGCTGCTGTTGCCTCTGCTGTTGCTGTTGCTGTTGCTGCTGCTGTTGCTGCCTCCCTACTGATTAGCAGCTCTGAGCTCTGCCCGACTTTTTTTCTCATTACCGAAAAACGCGAGCGCGTTTTTTGCCGCGCCAATGGCTCCACTTGGCGTCTGCGATTGGGTCGCCAGTTGCCGCCGATGCCGTCTGCGATTGGTGGGAAGCCTTTTTAGGCGCTTAGTTAACACAGCGTTGGTTTTTTTTTTTCAGGGGTTGAGTCTGGGGTAGCTCTCCGGGGGCTGCTCAATACGATTATAGTTTAGTTCTGAAACTGAACAATCTTTAAATGAATAATGGAATAGAATTTGAAAGGATTTATTAAGAGTTTGGAAATGAAAATAGAAAATGAGAAAAATATTTAATTATTATTTTTTTAATTTTAAATATAAAAGAAAATAATTCGCAAGGCTTTAATAAATTTATAAAAATTACAAAAAATATTTTTAATGTAAAATTAAATCTTAAAAGCCTGAAAAAAGTCACAAAGTTGATAAAAAAAATTAAAAAAGAAAAACTTGAGCATTACAAATTATTTATAATTAAATTACAATTAAATTACAATTTAATTACAATTAAATTACAATTAAATTACAATTTAATTACAATTTAATTTTAATAAATTTTTATTTTTGATTTGAATCTCAATCTTTATTTTTGCTTCAACAAGCTGACTTTAATTTGAATTGTTATTGAAATCATAGCTTAATAAATGCCTTATATGATGCCTAGTAGCATGAGCATAAGACGAGACTATATTAGTTCAAAATATAGCGTTTAATGCAATTATTTGCACACCAGTAACATGAGTTGCTCGAGTTTGCCCGCAAAAAGGTGAACGAAAGTGATTTGCAACACAGTCAAACACACACACAAAGGGGGTGGACAGAGCAAGGCAGACACAGGCTACATTGTGGAAAGAGTCGGCATAGACAGAGTCAACGAACCAGTTGTTGGCGCAAAGGCAACGCCAGCCCCAGCCTTGGCCCTGTTGAAAGTGTTGGTCTTTGGTACTGCGAGAGGCAATGCCAAAAATGCAAGCTCACATGCTTGCTGCACACTGCAAGGGGCACGCACCAAGCGCACACACAAGAGTAACATGGACACTCAGCACTGCAATGTGACGAACGTTTTGTGGCATCGAGAGTGGCTGGCTACTCGGTCAGTCAACCATCTAGTCAAGGTCGTGGGCGAAGTCGTTGGCACGTTAAAGCAGGAAATCAAAAAGAATGTAACTGATACCGAAAAAGCCGCTAAAAGTCAACATGCAGGCCCACACACACACACACACACACTCACATACACTTAGAGAGACGAAAGACAGGAAGCTTGCAAGAACGAACGTTCGTTCAACTTTATGGCAATCCTTGCTCAGACACACACACACACACAGACAGACAATCAAAGGCATATTTACATATAGAGACTGTCTGAGCTTAGACGCTGCTTTTCAAGGACTTTCACCCGCACACATAGACAAAAAAAAAAACAAGAAAGAATAAAACGAGAGAAAAAATAAAAACAAAAACCGGAAAAAGCATAAAACGTAGCATACTTTTTCGAGAGAGTCGCATGGGTTTTCCACGTTTGCCACGTCGCTTGCTGTCTCTGGCATTGGCTTGCCACTTGCCACTTGTTCTTTGGCCAAATGCTTTTGCCTTTTAGCTTTTTGGATGGCTACGCTCACAGATTCACTTGCTGCTGCTGCTGCTGCTGTCCCTCTGTACATGTGACTCACACTCTCCCTTCCTCCCTCTCTCTCTATGTCTCTGCCTGTGTGTGTGTGTGTGTGCAAACTTCAGCCACGAAGTATGCAATATATTTTTGGGTCTAGACGCTGCTCGTGCGACTGTCTGGCATCGTCTACGTTTTCAATTTTACAGCTGAGGGTCAACTCCGTCTGGTTTGAGAGGCACTCAACATGCAGCCGTTGGGCCCTGCCAAAATGGGTCAAGGTCTTCATATTTTTCACACTTTAAGCGCAGCAACGCTTTAAAATTGTTGCCCAACTGTTGCTGTTGCTGTTGCCCCTCGTCCCCCAACCCCAACCGGAAATGCAGTTACATTGCGTACGCTGGCCAAAATCCTCAACCTCAAACACTCGCCTGCCTCTGCCTCTGCCCCTGTCCCTGCTCCTACCCCTGCTGCTGGCTGCATGCCGACAGGCGCGTTTGTAAACACAACAAATAACACATTTGGTTTGCGTGCGTGTGTGTGTGTGTGTGCGTGTGAATATATGTGTGTGGCATATTTTTTGGCGCCTGGCAAAACGCATTGTAGTGATTTTCGCCTAGCCTAACTATAAAATCGCATGCGGCCCAGTTGAGCACCGATTGCGGCTGCCATGCGGCTGCCATGCAGCCCCGCCCCTCCCGCTTGTGCTCATGCGGCTTGTTTTGCGGATGGTCACTTGTCGTTATGATGATTCATGTGGGCTACGCACAGCAGCATTCAGCACCCAGTAATGCCTATGCCTGTTGAGCACCCAATTGGAATGCTAATTTGTGCTATGCTGCATTCCCACTGCACGCATTAAGTATACGCCGCGTTTTACGCAGTTTTTGATGCGATTGGCAATGGCCGGGCACTCGGGCTTAGACAAAGCCAAAGCGCCTTTTCCCTCTGAATACAACTCAAATGTTGTCAACTGCAGGCCGTTGAGTAACATTCAATAAAAGTCAACTTCTTATTGCAATCTATACACTCACAAAGAGCATTGTGATTGGGTTGAGCTGTTTGGAAGGGAAGAAAATGTATATAATATAATATAATATATATTAGGTATATAAAAGCATAATTTGATAAATATTTATATTAGATAATTTATAATTTATAAATTATTTTATAAAATTTATATCATGAGCTTAAGACAGATATATATAAACTTAAAAAGAGATGTTTCCTTCTTATTGCAATTAAACTCAGTTTTCTTATCACAAATTCAATGTATTGAAAATCTAATAAAAATATATAATTATAAATTATGGACAAGGTCTTAGCATATGATATCAAATCTTATGCCACGTATCGCTTTTTATATGCTCTAAGTAATTTATATAAATTGAGAAGATTATAGTATAATAAAGTTAAAATAATTGCAGAATTTTCAGAATATATATATATATATTTTAAATCAATCTAAATGTAGCTTAAATTCAATTTTTTATACAAATAAATAAAAAAATATAAAGCAAAATAATTCCAGAACTTAATATTATATTTCTAAATCAATCTATCAGTCTATCAAAACTTTTTTATCCTAAGTAAATGTAGCAAAAACAAATTAAATTTTAAATACAAATCAATATCAAAATTTATTATAATATTTCTAAATCAATATTAAGTTCAAAAAACCTTTTTTGTAAGCTAAGTAAATGTAGAAAAATTTCATTTTATATATAAATCAATATAAAAATATAAAGGAAAATAATTCCTGATATTTTATTATATATTTTAATCCATATCAATCCTAAAAACAACATTTTTAGCTTAGTAAATATAGATAAAATTCAATTTTTAATGGAAATCAATATAAAACAAAATATTTCCAGAATTTAATATTATATTTCTAACTTAATATCAAGTCTAAAAGGTCTTTTTTATTCTTAGTAAATATAGAAAAATAATTTTATTTTATATACAAATCAATATAAAAATATAAAGAAAAACAATTCCAGAATTTATATTATATATTCAAATAAATATTAATCCTAAAAAAAAAAAACATTATTACCTTAGTAAATCTAGCTAAAATTCACTTTTTTACTACAAATCAATATGAAAATATTCAACTCAAACAAAAAGTTCGCATAAAATTCGTATTATTTCAAAGCGCATATAATATTCGTTGTTGCCATGAGGTCAGTGCGGTCATGTTTGTATTTTGCACTCGACGTTTGCTTAAACCCTGACAGCGCCCAGTGGCAGGCACCCATGTTTATCAATAAATTGGCAGCCATGCCTCAAACTGCATAAGGCAGCATCGAAATAAAAGAAAAACCACTCATCAACAGCCTAACCAAAAATCAAGTAAAAAGTGAACACACACACACACACGCACTCATGCACATATGAATGCCCCCCACGCACACACAGAGCAATTCGTATGCACTGCAAAAAATAATAAACAACAAGTCAGTCGCAGTCATAAATAAAAAACGTGCCACAAAAAATTGTCAAAAATCAACTATAAAAATTTTTTGTCGTCGCTGCTATCGACGATGACGTCGACGTCGGCGTCGCTGTCGCCGTTGCTGCCGCCGTTCGCTTTGGTAGGCGGAGTCATGTGTGAGTATTTTTTACTGTCGTCGTCGTTGTTGTTGCTGCTGTTGTTGTTGTTGTTGTTTTTCGCTGTTACTGCGACGCGGCCATTGCGTAGTTTTTTGCTCACATTTGTTTTTTTAGCAAAGGGGCGTGTGTAGGCAGGCAGTTGGAGCTGGATTGGGCGAATCGCTAAGAGAGCCAAGTCAACCAGGTAGAGTAGGGTATGCAAATAAACAAAAAATAAAATCGGGCGAAAGAAAAAACAAACAGTTAACCGCTCAGATAACTCTGAGCACACACACACACACACACACATATATATATATGATATATTTATGCATATGTATGTATGTGTATGCAATAATTATAAATACATATGCTGCTGCTTCTGTGCCGAGCCAAAGCTCATGAGTAAATGAGGAATGTCCTGCGGTTGCCGGCACTTCACGGCTTTCTGCTTTACGGTTAATCATTTACCAAATTATGTAGCCGCAAAATGTAAAATACACGACTGGCCACACTGGCCCTGGCTTCGACTGTCCAAGCTCCGCACCCGCCCCGTTCCACCCCCCTGCCATGGGGTCAGCCAGTTGTCGCAAATGTTTATTAATTGAAAACGTAAAATTGCATTTCGCCTGCCTCTCGACCGCCCGTCGGCGCAATGATTTCGATAATGCGGTTGCCGCTGGCCGCAAAAACAGTTTGTTGCTGTCATCGCCAAGAGGCGGTGGAACTGGCACTTCCACCAGGTGGGAGGGCGTGGCATTGGCCAGTAACAACAACATCAACATCAACATCAACAGCAACAGCAACAGCAATGCTCTTCACAATTGCAACTGGCCGATAATTGGCAACGGGTCAACTGCTGCCGCATCGCAATGTTGCAAAGTCAACCGAGGCAAGCGGCAGGAGGCGGCAGGGGCGCGTAGGCGATATAAATGAAATTCCATAGCCAGGCCAATCAAATTAAATATGACTTTGACTCAGCCAAATTGAAAATCATATTTACTTAATTCACTTGTTATACTCGCATTGTTTGTATGGCCCGAACACTGATTCTTCAGCGAAAGAGAGAACTTGGTACGTGTGGGGGACTATTAACTGAATGAGATATAAGCCATTCTTTTTATGAATTGGGTAAATTATGAAGCTAGTAAAGGCTTAAGGGTTACTTGAATGTTTAAGAATAAGACTTGACTAAGGGTATATACATGGATTTATCTTGATTTGAGAGTTATGGATTTTGGTTGGAGCAATGAGAAGGTATCTAAAAAAAAATAAATAAAAATAAATAAATCAGAAGGTGTTTTTTTATCCTATATTAAATATGAAAATTTACTGATTCATAAAAATTAATAATTATTTGTATTATATATTATAATTATGAATATATAATTTTATTATTTATTATATATTTTTATTTTATTTATTATCAATTATATAGAATATTTATTATAAATATTCTATACGGTTTCGAAGCTGTTAGGACTTTAAGCTCTAGCGCTAAGCTGCCTAGACAACAGCTTAAGCTGATCGACATAGAGTATATACTCGTCAGTTGCAACAAAGAACATTTAAGGATTGCAATCCAATCGATTGGTGCGAATCCAACAAGTATTATATACTAATATGAATCTATGTTATTATACTATTTTAAAATATATTTAAAAATTTTCTTCCATACTTAAAATTTGTTTTTCGTTTAATTTTGATTTTGATCCATAATACAGAGACTTCAGTCGAAACTGCTAAGCAGACTAGTATATGTATAAGAGTATATTCGTAATCAACTCACCCATAGAGACCTTAACAAACCAAAAGTCCTAGAAGAAGGCTCACAACACAGCAAATTGACTCACTTAAGCAGACTAGAAAACTATCAGAATAACTTGGCTGCCAACAGTAAGCATTAGATTACAACGAGTACACTCTGTAGACCTTCCCTTTAAAGCAATCTAAAATTATATAACTCACACTAAAAATCAACAAAAATTAAACACTTATCCACCTTCTACTCCATATATTATAGCAAACGATTCACCTGATATAATACAAAAAAAAAAAAATAATAATAATAATAAAATATAATTATTAAAAAAAATATTATTTCACTCATTATTATCAATTATCGCTATGAATATACCTCTGTATGATTCAAAATATTATTTAATATTTAAAAATACAGTCATCATAGTTTTTTTTTCTGATTTAATATTTACAATTTTATTAACTTTAATTGTATAAAAAGAAAAATATGTAAAGAGCAGGAAAAATTACATTGCAATAAAGGCCCAAAAAATATTAATATGAATAAATAAAAAAAAGGGTTTTATATACATAGATTTTTCACATTTATATCGATTAAGCTTTTTGAAGAGTTAAAACCAAATTATTGTAAAATTAAAAATTAATAAATTGAATTTTTATTGAAAAACATTAATTGCACTCTAAGAGAAATCATCATAGTTTCTAAAATAAATTTAAGCCAAAAAGAAATCATCATAGATACTAAAAAAAAAATGTAAGCTAAAAAGAAGTCATCATAGATACTAAAATAAATTAAAGCTAAAAATTAATAATGACAAGCTCTCAATTTAAGCCAAATCAATCAATCACACAAATTGCTCATCTACGAACTCCTTTTAAAGCCTAATTAAATTCAACTAAAAGTAAATCTTTTGTATTTCTATACAAGCTATAGAAATTTCAATATCACAAAGATATTTCAAGATGGCCAATCGACTTTTACGCATTGCTGAGCCAATTTGCTAGCTGCTTGTCATTTAATCAGTTCAGTTTTATTTTATATGTTGCATTAAACATTTGATGCACTATTGCTATCTCACTCACACCAGTCTATATGTGTGTGTGTGTGTGTGTGCGTGTGTGAGATGCCGCAAAACATTTTGCTCACCTCAAACATCAATTCGCTTTCAATGCAGCATTTTCAATTCATTTGCCACAAAAGAAAACACTCGATTCGAAATCCCAGCCCCCCCCAACGAAAAACTCTAGCCGCAATTTGAAAGCATTTTTGGGTAGGCTCATAAATTTCGAATTATGTGCTTTCAAATGCCTATATCGGATAAATGTATGCATGCATCTCTATCTAACTATACAATCTAGCTGTGGGTGTACATATGTATAAATATCTGAGCTCTTCGGGCCAGTCTAGCTCTGCCAGTCTGTCAGGGCAGCCCGCCTCGGCCTCGGGTCATGTTTGCACTTTAAAACACACACTCACTCACACACTCACTCACTCACACATACAGATTCACATAGATAGACTAAGAAAATTAAGAAAAATTACTTTCATGTGTTGCACACATTATGTGCAACAATTTATGCCAGTGTGCGTGTGTAGTTCAGAAATCATAAGCCATCAGGCTGCCTAGCATGCACAATCCATAATACACACACTCACACACACAAATACACTCATACATATATACATACATATGCACACACACCTAACACCTGCCCTGAGGCATTGAGAAAACTTCAACATGATTTTCAACATTCTACGCAAGATTTTTGGTTCAGGTATTTTGGCCCAGGCGACGGATTATGTCACATGCCAGCACCGACAAAAGAGATGGCAACATTCAACACAGAAAGAGAGAGAGACAAAGAGAGAGAGAGAGAGTGAGCGAGAGAGAAAGAAAGAAACAGATGCTGCTGCATAACTGCTGCATTCACATGTCAAAAATGCTGAAAATGCCCCTCAGTAGCTGCTCGCATGTTTTTCCATTACATTTTTTGGGCCAACGAGCGAGCAGATGAATTGTGCACACAATGCATATACATGTATATCAACTTATTTATATATAAATATATAAAAGTTATATATATTTACTTAGTTTATATGTAAATTAGTTAAGTGTCATGGTGTGCGTGTGCGTTAGTAGAATTTAATTGTGTGGCAACAAAAGAAACTGCAACCCACTTAGCTGCAGTCAAACTATTGTTGCAGTCACAAACTGCATGTGGAAATAGACAAGATGAGAACTTATTTAGCACGCTTAATTAGTAGGAAACAAAAACAAAACATACACACACAAAGTGAACTGAAGACTTACAACATACAACAGCAACAACAACAGCAACAACAACGACAACAGAAGCGACAAGTGTGTGCGCACTTCCGCCGACAATTGTGCCACTAAAAGCCCACCAAAGCTGCTGCAGTTGAGCTCGTCGTACCGTTCGTTGAGTAGGACATCTCGCAACTGTTATAGGGTCCTCTTCTCGGCTAATGATGTCAAATTACTTGCGGGCATTTTTATGTCATAATTAAACTGCAACAAGAGATTTTTGAGTAGCGTCAGCGCCACTCAACTTGCAGCCAGCCCAGCAAAATATGCTATATTAAAAATACCCTGTAATTGTAGAAAATTAATTAAAATAATAAAAAAAATAAGCTTCAAATTACTTGAAATTAGAAATTAAATTTTTTACAATATCTAAGAAATTTTTTAAATATTTTTGAAACATATTTGGTTTCTCATAACAAGAAAGATATTACTTCACTTCTGAAATTATCAAAATACTGTTGAAATATATTTTCTGTGTAATCAAAAGGTGCTCAATTTAAAAAAAAAAATTTATAAATTTTAAATTTTTCTATTTTTATATTTAATATTTAATTTATATTATTTTTATTTGATTATTGATTAACTAAAATTTTGTTTTTTTTTCTTATTTTTTTAATTATTTGTGCCACTTCAATATTTATGATATTATATCATTTTAAATGATACATTAATAATAATTATAATACAAATTCAATTTTTTATATTTTTATTTAAATTTATACTTTTTTATTTATTTTTTTTTATTTTTGCTATTTTATTCAATTTTTTTTTTATTTATTTTTTTTTCATTATTTCATTTATTTTACCTTAATATTTAATTTACATTAATTTTGTTGATTGTTGGCTAACATAAATTTTGTTATCGAATAAGTTTTCTTAATAATTTATGCCACTTCAAAATTTATGGTATTATAATATTTTAAATAATGTATATTATAATATATAATATTATTTTTATAATAAATAATACATTTAAAAAAAATAATAGTGCAAATTTAATTTTTTTTTTGTATTTATTTAAACTTCTTTTATTTTATTTATTTATTTATTTTAATTTTAATTGTATTTCATTTTATATATATATTTTCGTTATTTAATATATTTTCAACATTTTTTAAAGTTATTTTATTTTATATATATTATTCAAAATTTTACTATTTAAGTTTGGGAAAATCTCTCTATCCTTACGCATTTTATATTTTGTAGTTATGAGCACTTTTGTGTTTATTTAAGATTTCACTAATTCAAAATTTTCTCTTTTACAGGGCATCCTGCAGTCGAGCTCTATGCTGAAATGCTATTTTTGCGCTTGTTTTTTTAGATGCACAATTGTTGCAGCAATTGCATATACCGCCCACTCTTGGCGCTGTTAACATACTTAAATGCACACAGCAGCTCAGCCAGCCCCTACACTGGGCATAGGCATGGGCATAGGCATAGGCATAAAAATAAACACACACACATACACATAGCGCTTGGTTGAGTGCCAGAAAGTATGCAATATGCTTTTCCCATTGCCACTAATTACATCGTGCCGCGTTGTCGTATGAGCAGCTTCTGCTTCTGCTGCTGCTGCTGCTCTCTAGTGCATCCTGTTCTCCTTCTTGTTGCTGTTGTTGTTTACAGTTATTCGCATTGTTGTTTCTGTCATGTAGTATGCTTTGTTTGTTGCTTCAAGAAGGGGGTCGCTTAGTAGCTAGGATATGCCAATTTAATTAAGACTTATTTATGTAATAAATATATTGATGCTTGCTCTCTCTTTCTCTCTCTCTCTCTCTTGATTCAATTCAACCTGTTTTTGAGCTATTTATAATTAAATAACATTTGTTTTGCACAAATAATATGTGACCGCAATGGATTTTTGCGGTAGCGCTACATTTGTGACGTCACAGAATGGACGATGTATACATATATAAAAATATATATATATATATATGAGCGAGAATCTTTGTCGTATTTCGGCTGCTGCTATTCGAGTTGTTTTCGGGCATTCACCGGAAACGCCTGGCCATTATCAAACCAAATAGCACTGGCATCAGTTAAAACCCAATATAGTATATATATATATACATATATATACTCGCGTAGATCCCCAATAGCCGAGCCCAGTTGGGCTACCAAACTTGGACAACTGTACAAACATTGGCAGCTGGCGATGCGATGCGGCCGCGATGGCCATTGACAATGGTTAAAAATTGTTGTGCTCTTACCTGGTGGACAACAACAAATACATATGTATATGGCCGTGCATATGTATATGTATATATTGCCATATATATTTTATTGCTCTGGTAGTTGAAAGGAAATGAAAATTGTTTTATGCGGTTACGCCAAAAAGTATGCGATGCACTCTTTTTTTTTTTGTGCCCACCAGGCAGAGGGCAACTGGCCCGTGCAAAAAGTTTAAATAAATATTTGATGAAATGCACAATTTACATGACACTGACCAGGCCCCTTCGGCCCCTGGGCTGAGTTAAATGTTAATACATATGGCCCATAGCCGAGGCCATCGGGCATTTGCTCATTCGGCATACACTCTTCGAATAGCAGCTGGCGCCACATCCGTTGCCCGTTGCCCAATGCTTTTTATACAATTAAACTAATTTTCGTTTATGCAAGACAACTTATTTTGCATCCCACAGCAGCTCAGCAGCAACAACAACAACAACAACAGCAAACTTGTCCCCAACTGTCCTCTGCCTGCACATGTCAATCGCCTGAGCTATCGATTTAATTTCGCGACGACTGCGAAGACGGCAGCAGCGACAGCAGCTGCTGCTGCTGCTGCTCATCAGTATCTTATTTACAAAAGAAATCATGCAATTTGCATTTGTCTCTTTTGGTGGCTCTGTTTTGTTTTGGAACGTCAAGTACAGCCAAAGTTAAACTGCACAGTGGTAGACTAATTGTTGAAAATTTAAATTATTTTATTTAGCATTTTATTGGCTCTTTTGGTTGGAATAATTATATTTTAAGCTAAAATTAAATTAATGAAATATATTATAACGCTTAATAAATAATTTAAAAAAATTTATATATATGTACAAATTTTGAAATATTTTTTGTTGACATTATATTTAGATATAATTGATTATAATCAATTTAATTTTTATAGAATATATCATAATATAAAATTTGAAAAATAATTTTTTTTTTAAATATAAATAAAATGAAAATTCATATACAAATAGTTACAAATTTAATTTGAAATTATTACAATACAAAAGTTTTTTAGTAGAGATTGACTTGAATTTATTTATTAATTTATTTTATAATTTATTAATTTAAATATTACAATTAAATGAATTTTTTTAAATATATTATAATATAAAGTTTGTTAAATAAGTTTAAAAAAAGAAATATAACATAAATGAAAAATCTTGCACAAATAATTACAAAGTATTTTAATTTAATTTGAAATTATTATTATAGAAAAGTTTTTATGAACAGATCAATCTCTATCGATTCAAATCAATTTGAATTTATTTATAAAAATATACTTTTTCTTTATATCAAAACTTTAATGCGTTTAGAATTCTTCGCTTCTTATTAACAAATATTATTTTTCATATTTTACATGTCAGAAATATTTTTCATATATTTTTATTAAGGTATAATATTATTATATTTCTTCAGAAATAATTTCCTTATTATTCTGAAACAAATAAAAATCAACAATAAAAAAAGGATTATATTATTTAAAATAATTTTCCTAAGTGATGAATAGATTTTTATACATGTATTTAAATGCCTTCATGTTTGAATTTATATAATACAAATAAATACCATATCAAAAAACAGTTTAAATTTTCTCTAAGCAAAGAACATTCGTTGCATCAAATTGATATCTCATTAAAAATAAAAATTCATGTACTCTGGCACCACTGTGCCCATGGCCAGCTGATTTGCATCGAAACGAAGCCAAAGCCACCAGCCAAGTCAAATTGCCAAGCGCTGTGCGGATTAATTCATTACACAAACCCGTTCAGCACAAGAAATAATAACAACAATCAACGTAGAGCCAGATCAGTCAGGGCTCAGGACTGAGGGCTCAGGCTCAAGGCTCGGTTGCAGGTCGCTGGCAGCGCTGCCAATCTTTTTATGCCCGTTCTGCTCTTTGCTTCTTAGTGCGCCCCGAAAACTCATTTGAATTTAGTTTTCATTTAATTTAATTTAATTCGCTTTTGACTTTGCGCTACTTTCACTTAATTTTGTTGTTTTCGTTTCGTTTTTTTTTGTTGTTTTCTTTTTCTGTTTTTTGTTCTGCTTTGGTTTTCCTTCATTACGCTTTTGTGGCTGTCCCAGCCATGATGATGATGCCTGATTTTCATTAGTTTTTTCCTTATAAGTTTCAAATCGATAACGAGCATTCGTCGAAATCATATACATATATGAGTTGTCCACTCGCCGTAGTGGGTCCACCAGCAGCTCTCTTAATCTAAGCACACAGACCACTGGCTAGCTGGACCGACTGACTGGCTGACTGACTGGCTGACTGACTGGCTGACTGACTGGCTGACTGCCTGGCTGACTGACTCGCTGGCTGACAGACTCTCTGGCTGGCTGACTGGCTGACTGGGCAAACTGCTGTTGTCTGGCATGCGCATTGACTGCGCTTAGCCCACGGGCTAAGGAGCAGTTGTGAGTTATGTAAAGCGGCTCTGCAATGACATAAATTGTTTGCTTTGTTTGGCTTCATTTCATGTGTGGCAGCAGTGCGAGGGTGGCGAAGCTACAGGGAGTTCAACTTGCCTGTCAATAGCACTGCGACTCTTACTGGACTCTTAGTTCGGCATGTTGAGCTGTTTTAATAAGCAGCTGTGATTTAGATTTAAAATCAATTAGGAGCTAGTCATTGAACGGATTTAACTGAAAGTTATATAATTTTAAGTAGATTGAGTTGATGATTATTTTTTAAAAGAATATTTTAAAATATTTAATTTTATTATTAATAATTAAATAATGATTATTTTTTATAGTTTTTTTCAACATTTTTTGAAAACTCAGATCGGATTTAACTGAAAGTTTTATTATTTTAAGTAGATTAAGTTGATGAATAAGACAAAGGACTCATATTTTTTTAAAGAATATTTAAAAATATTTAATTTGTATTATTTTATAATTAAATAATGATTTTTTTATAGATTTATTCATCATTTCTTTGAAAACTAAGAATTTTGGAATGATGAATATATCTTAAAAAAATCATTTTTTAATTTTAATAATACAAATTAAATTTTTTTGTAAATTCTTAAGCAAAAGGAAAGGTTTTTAACTTAATTTCAGGAATTTACTTGAATTTTTTAGTTAGTATATTTTAAATCTAAATAAAGTGTATTATTTCATTTAAACATTAAGAATTCATGAATATATGAAACCGGTCAAGACCCATAATTTATATAATTAAAATATATATATTATTTAAATATAATATCATAAACATTAATTCTTACTTGATTATTTTATTTTAATTATTATTTTTTTAATATCTCAACAACTCAATACTCCATGAAAACTTATATTAAATTGTTTTTTTATCAGTATAAAAAGCCTTTTATACAAATACAGTCCTACACTGAGTCTCATCCTCAGTCAAGTTGCCTTTTATCTACTTTGATGAGTAGTGAAACCTTTAGCAAATTGAAATATTTCATTCGAGCACATCCGGAACACAAGTCCGGCAAACCATTCGACCCCCTGCTTAAGTTTACAATTTAAGCTGAGCACAAAGACAAATTAGCATACGTTTAGACCAAAACCCAAGACAACAATCTATCTAATACTCACAGCTCTCTCAGCCAACTACCCCCCCCACCACCCATTGCTCGCTTCCGAAGACAACAACAAAATTAACCCTTTTGGGATAGGGCTGTCAGCAGCGGTTGTCGTCTGCGTCTGCTCGACACATAATTAAAATGCATAATTATGCCGAAAATGCGACAACATTTCAGGCCAAATTACGACAAATGCCGGCGCCGCATTTACAAATGCAAATCAATTGATGGCCACATATATTCGGGGCAGCCACAGCCACAGTGGGGGTGGGTGGGGCTAGGGTGGTGTTTGCGTCTCAAGTAGGCGACCGAAAGAGTCCAGCATTATCATTGGATACGCAATGGTACCAAAAAATCTACTTCTGATTAGCATAAAATTTCATTCGACAAAAGTTTATTGAGTTTTGCATTAATTGTGAGCCGGGCCAAAACCCTTTAAGATGGCCATGGCGTGGTGTGGTGCGCGGTAAGGTGCGTAGACAATTAATCTCAAAATTGGGCAATATTTGACTTTTGTAGTCCTTGCCTTGCCATCATCAACTTCATCATCAGCTGGCTTTTTAATGGCCAAATTTGAATTGCTAATATGGGCCGACTATGGGCCGACACACAGCTTTTGGCCATGGCTTTCGACAATTTTGGGTTTTTTGATGTTGACATATCGAGCCATAGAACATAATGAACGCTTTACTGCAATTTTGCATATTTTCCCCCCCCACTCGTCGTCGTTGTTTGCCATTATTATTTTTAATAATATGCGGCATATTTTTTAATTACAAATATTTCGCAGTCTGCTTAAATTATATTGGTCACAGATCTAATTAGTATTTTATAAGCCATTCAAGCGAGAATGCAGCTGAAAACTTTGAATTGTTATGAATTGGAAAAGTTGGAAAATTGTATGAAAATTATTGAAATGCGATCAATATAATATTTGCTAACCCCAACTCCAAGTCCGGCCTTTGCCATGGACACTCTTGGGCCACCGTCTATCAATTTGGTTAATTAGAAAATTACATTTAGGACGCGCACTAATTTCAGGCAAATAAATTGTCACACCCTCGAGCCATGGCCCGCTGGCTGCGACACAATCTAATTGCATACTTTGGGGCGCATAACTTTGCACTAAAATTAACCTCTAACCTATTTTGCTAGATGCTGCTGCAGTAGTCCATAATGAAGGATGCGCTGCCGCGGATGCAAATGAAGCGCCGCAAGTTGCCAGCCACAAGAGCAGCTACCTACCTGACTGACGCGTTGCATAAGCAAACGCCAAAAGACACGCCAGCGCAGCGCTTCAAATTCTCTTACTTTGCCACCATGAAGCTGCATTGCGACGCTGCTGCTGCTGCTGTTGCTTGCTGCAGCATCATTCAGCAACGTCTGCTCAGCATCATCATCATCATCATGATTATGATCAACACAATGATTATGGCACGGCCACTGGGCGCAGCTTCTACTTAATTGCAGGAATTTCATTTCGTGCAAATTAACAGCAATTTTAGTCGGGGTCACCCAGCGAAAGTGCAGGTGAATAGTGGCAAACAAGCCAACGAGTCTGCCAGCCAGTGAGCGGAAATGGGTTGAGCACGTGGCATCCACATCCACCCGCCAAGTGGCTATAAAGAAGCATCGCCTTTGAGCTACATATTAAGTGCGGTTATTGCAAGGCAACAGCAACAGCAACTAATTGTCGGTAACTGAGGTGAGGTGAGCACATTTGAGAAATTTTTATATAATATATATATATTTTAAGGCAAAATTTGCAATTATTTATAACTGTTTTATGGAAGGCTTAAACAATTCTTCAACAAAACAATCGAATCATTGTCGAACTCTCTCTCTCCCATCCCTTCTCTATCTCTCCCCCCCTCTCACTTCACATCCTGCAATCTTTCAAAACTACTTTATTACCCACTTTGCTCACAAACTAATCCACATAATTGACATAATTTTCCCAGTAATTAACACAATATAATTGAGAATTCAAGGTTCTGCAGCTAGTCAGGCTAATTGCATGCAACTCAAAGTTCTAATTTCACATACAAAATGCATAATCATGCGCGTCAAAAGACCAAAGCAGCATCCAAGCAAAAGTGGGTGTATATGTGGGTGTCTCTGTGTGGGTGTGTGTGTCAAGTAAGACAAATACGTGATTTGAATATTAATTTTTGTATACTGCAAACTGCAAAATAGGCGACAAATTTAGGGTTGCATAGCTCTGCAGGTCTGCAAAGTATGTCAGGCAGTTGGATGGACAGCAAGATGGAAAATCTATAATTATCTTAAGTGCAACAATTTGCAATTAAAGAATTTGGGTCGAAAGTCAATCAGAAATTCTAGGACAAATGGACACTTGAGGCAGATTTGTACTTTTTATATAATAATTTTGCATATTCAATGGAAATGAAGGAAAATGAAGGAGAAATGAGTGGGTGTTGGTTGATATATAAATATATATATATATAAGATAAGCAGGTGGAGTTATAATGTTGGGTAAATGTAGGTAAACTATGGGAAGTTAGATAGATTTGGTAACTAATGTTAAAACTTATATGATTTATATGAAGAATTCATTTTGTATCTATGGAATGTTAGATAGATTTTGGTAACTGATATTATAATATATGAAGAATTTATTTTGCATCTATGGAAAGTTATATGGATTTGGTAATTGATATTAATATTAATATAATATATGAAAAAGTAACAATAAAATTGTCTGTATTTCAGTAAAATAGTGGTTGATCTACACAGCTGCTGATGCTGAGGGCTTCTTGGCTACCTTGGCTTTTAGCCATTTAATGCATTTCTATCAAATTTTAGGAATTTGAATTGTTTTCTATAATAAAGGTTTCTATAAAGATCTTTATATAATAATGTATATATAATATGATACATATAATATATCTTAATCTAATAAGAGTATCTTATTTTAATTTAATTATTAATTAAATACAATTTTTTAATTCTTTTGGACTAACAGGTTTCTTTCTTTCTATAAAGTTACTATAATATTTAAAAAAATATATAAAATAAAAAATAATTAAATATATTATTATATTTCTATAATATTTCTTTAACCTTTAATCTTTACTAATCTAGATCAGCAATTTTAATTGTCCTCAAAGGAAAAGAAAAGAAAGGAAAGGAAAGGAAAATCAAAATACACAAATATATTCTAAACTGTATTTAATTGCATTATATAATAGTATTTTACTCATAAATATTTTTGTTAAAAAAAAAATGTTAAAAACATACCTTGATTTGACTGAAATTAAAAATATAATAGCAAAAAAAATTAGACAAACTAGGAAAATATATGATATAGTGTAAGTTCACGAAGTATTGATATTTGGGCTTAGTCATCTTTCTAGCCCAGCAGCTGGCATCTCGGTCTATGCACTCTCTCACTCTCTCTCTCTCTCTCTCTCCCTCTCTCTATCTATCTATCTCTATATTTCTCTTACTCTCTCTCTATCTCTATATTTCTCTTACTTTCTCTCTCTCTCTCTCTCTCTCTGTCTCTATATTTCTCTTACTCTCTCCCTGTTTTATGTGCCTCTCAAAATGTTTGCGCTCTTGCTGGCAACGCCTTTGGTTTTGGCTGCTGCTGCTGCTTAACAATCCCAACCTGTGCCCCAAACATTGGACATTTTTAATTTATTACGTCTGTCGATGATTTTTCTACTACTTTTTATGGCGATTTAAGCGAGCGCCCAACCCACCGCCACACCCCCCATGCACCTCTCTCAAAACAAAACAAAAAATTGAGCACCCAACACACACACACACTTAACTATGTGTGTGTGTGTGTGTGTGTGCATATGTGAGCATGTGTATGCATACATACAATACGAGCCGAAATCGCGAATTCGTAATTTTGCATTTTTATACAAATTCCGCGATTTTGTTCTTATTTTTGGACATGTGTGGGGGGAAAAATGGCAAGAAAAGACACAACAAAAATTGCACGAAGAGCGAAACAGAGGCGAAAACTTTTTTCCAGCAGCGGCAGCGGCAGCAGCAGCAGCGGCAGCGATGGTCAGCATTGTTTTCCTTAATTAATGTTTAATCAGCAGGACTCGACGAGCCCGCTGCTGACCAAAGCAGCGAACCACATGCGATAATGGCCAAAATAATAAAAATCAACAGCTGAGCAGCACCAGCAGCAGCAGCAGCCCCCACAAAAAAAGGGGGGACTCTCTCTGTGTTTGTGTGTGTGTGTGTGTGTGCCTGGGTTTAATGCTCGGGTGTGCGGCTTAAGGTGGCGCGAATGCCAAACGCGTCCTGCGTCGTCTTTGGCGCCGTTGTTGTTGTTGTTGTTGCTGTTTTTTCGCTCTCTTTGCGAATCTCTACTGAACCGAAACCCACGCGTTGTTTCAGGCAAAAAAAGAAAAAAAAATATATAAAAAAATTGTACGCGAACAACGCGTGGTTTGGGCTTGAGCCGTTGTCCGAGTCGCTTGGCTGCAATGCAAAAACGTAAATGAAAACAAATTCGCGGCCAAGAAAAAATTAACAAAACACAAAACAAACTTTTGGGCGCACGTAAAACGCAGGACGCTCACTCCAGTCCACTTCCGTCTTTTTTTTTTGTATTTCGCGGAATATGTTGGTTTACCCCGGCACTGGGCCCTTGCATGGGGTAGCTGCTGCTACTGCACATTTTTCCAACGCGCGCGTACTCATAATCAGTACGGACTTTGGGTACATGACGGCATTGTTGGCGTTGTCTCAGGGGCTATCGGGTGGCGACCATTTGGTCAAGCGCTCTCCAGCCTCAGACCCAGCCCCAGCCCCAGTCCAGCCGATGCCAGCTCAACCTTCAAAATACAAAAAAAAAAAGAACATGAGCAAGATGAATTTACGCGAAATAAAAGCATGTGTGTGGGAGAGGAAGAGAGAGAGAGAGAGTGGGAGTGGGAGTGTGAGAGGGAGAGGGTGAGTATGTGGCAAGCGCTAAAAATGGCAATGCAAAATTTTTGGCTGGAAGCAGCCAAAGTCCTGTTACGAACTCTTCTGTTGGAGGTGGCGGCCAGACGACAATCGAATGCTTTGCGTTTATTTTATACGTTTCTTCTTTTTTTTTTTTGGTTTTTTGTTGCTGCTGCAGACTCTTCACGTGTTGTCCGTAGTGGGTGTAGCTGGATGAGTGGGGTGGAGAAGGTGGGCAGTTGGTACAATTGGACTTGGTGCGCTGGTCAATTGCAAGCCAAGTTTCAGCTTCCAGATAAAGGAGGAGGAGCGTATGAGCGAGGATTCTAATGGTGGATTGTCCTCTGGATGTATGGGCCTGCTGTGTGTGTGTGTGTGTGTGTGTGTGTGTGTGTGTATCTGTAGGCTTTGTTCTTGTTGTTGCATTGGCGTTTGGCTCTGACAATCAAATCGATGTTAGTTTGTTAGGTTGTACAGCCGCACAGGTACAGTTGTTGATGGATAAAATGCGACTAGTGATAGGTAAGCGATATGCTATTAAATGGGTATCAGTTAGAGATAATAGCATAAAGTGGAAATCAGTTAGAGTAAAGTAAAAGGATTCATTATTCAAATGATTCCAGATAAATATTTAAAAATTAAAACATATAAGTTTATTTTCTTTTCTTTTGAAGACTGGATCAATTTATTTATTGTTTTCATTCTAGGAAAGAACTTTGAGCACATGCTTTATAACATTGACAGCTGAAGATGATTCATGTGAGTATAATGATAATGATTAAGTATATAAGACTATGCATTGAAACATCAAACATAAGCACATATTAGCTTAGGGTATTACATTTTTTTATCCAAACAGACCAGCTGTCGCCTGACTATAGTATATGGGGACTCCAGCAAGAAAGTAAAATCAAATGAATACGAAATATAAGTAAAGAGCAAAGTACTTCAACTAAGAGAGCTATAGCTACAGCTACAGCTAACTGTATAAACACAACTCAAATGCAATGGCATCCACATATATTTCAAATCAAATGAAAATGCATTTAAATTACAGCTAAATATTCGCTTCACCCTGGACAACATATGTACATCAAACGCATTTAACTAAAACGAGCAGAAAAATAAAGGCTTTTACAATTTGCAAATTTGTTCGTAAATAGAGAAAAACGATGAGTGTTCGAGTGTGTGTGTGCGTGTGTGTGTGTGTGTGTTTGAGTCTGCCTTAAGTTATAGTCAGAGCTAACCAGCCCGCAGTTCTTTGCCTAAACTTCACCCAATAGCGTTAGCAGCAACCTTCAAAATTTGTTAGCACTAAAAATCAATAATCGATTTGCAAAACCTGCTAAAAGTGCAGTGTGAGAACAAGACAAAGGCAACAACAACTGCAGCACTTATATGCACATATCTTATATATATACTTTATATATATATATAGATTGTATAAGCCTATGCCTTGGTTACGAAACTCGATGTGTGTAGTGTGTGGTTGCAAATTCTAATTTACTTAAATTACATTTTATTCCATTCAATAACTTAAAATGACTTTTGAATGCGCTCGACACGGACACGTAACCGAAAACTTACATTCACAATGAGCGAGAGAGCGAGCGAGTCAGAGAGAAAGAGAGAGGGAGAGTGAGCTGGAGCGCATTAGAAAGAGATGGCAAAGTTTTGCGACGTAATGAAAACCTCCGAAATGTATGCAATGGAAATGCATTTTGAGGCTGGCCACCCAACCGAACTGAACTGAACCGAACCATGCGATACCCCCCAGAAACAGAAACAGAACCAGCAACAGCAACAGCAGGAGCAGAAGGAAGACTCCTTCAGACCCAACCCTTCTCAGCAACACGACTGCAACTTGTACTAATAATAATGCAAATGTCTGCCTGTCATTTCTGTTCATTTACTTAAAGTTCCTTCAACCCACACGCCTCGACTCTCCTCACACACACACAGAGAGGGAGAGAGAACGAGGTGTGCAGCGGACTAATACATGCATAGAAAACCCCAACGAAAATGCAGAGCTGAGTTTTTGGGTCCTTTAACTGAATTAACTTGTACGGCATGGCCAACAGAAGCCAGAGACCCCCACTGACACTCACACTTCCACTCACCGGCAGCCGGCTTACCTCCCGCCTCATCTAGCCCACTCGGGAGGGACTGCTACACTAACCAACTATTGTGCGTCACACGACGAGCCAAAATCCTGGCCCAAGTTACGTTCTCATAACATTTTCGTTTGTAAATTTTGAATTTTCGTAATTCCAAATGAGAATGCAAGGCAGCAGCCCACACTGCTGGCATGCCCCATCCAAAGAACACAGACCACCACCTCACCCACTCCCACTCCCACTCTGCTCCCAGCCAGCCACCCACCCACTCTCCGCACTGCGGCAGACTTAGACTTGGTCATTTTATGCGTTTGATGCTAATTTTCCAAGGCGGTTTGGCAGCGTTGGCAAGGACGCTGCTATGGTATTGGTGTTGTCAGGCAGATATATATATATATATTTATATATATATAAATGTGTATGTGTGTGTGTGTGTGTTGGCTGGTTTCCGTTCTAGCTCTGTGCTGGGGCGGGTGTGGCTGGTAGCTTTGTTAATGCCAAAAACTTAAGCAGCCGTAGCGTCGTCGTCGTCGTTGTCGATGTCCAAAAAGGGGTAAGTTGGCATGTATGTGTGTGAGAGTGTGTCTGTGTGTGTATGGACAGATTTATAATTGTGCCTTGCTGTTGTTGTTGTTGTTGTTGTTGTTTCGTATATAGAGGGACAACAGCAACAGCAGCAGCAAGTCATCTACATGAGTGCAAGTAGCTGGCTGCATGTCCTGACGCTTCCTGCTGCCTGTCCAACACAAACGCACTGAACGTGTTGTTGTTGTTGTTGTTGTGTTTGCAGTTATCGGTGCGGAATAGGCTTTTGTATTTGGGCAAAATAAGGAAAATGCAGAAGCAGAAGAAGCAGCAGCAGCAGCAGCAGCAGCGAACTGCACTGCCAGAGACTAGCAGCGACAGCGACGGCAGCAGAGCCAGTGACAGAGACACTGGCAGAGGCAGCGACAGTGGCTGCTTTTAATATATGCAGACAAGTGCTTAATTAAGGCACTGACGTAGCTGAAAGAAAAGTTCTCAAGCAAAAGGGGGTCGACAAAGAAAACTGAACTGTAAATCGAATCGAAAGCTGTCGAAGCAAAGCGATGAATGAGAGATTATATAAATATGAAATTATATGAATTTAATATAAGATAAATGAGAGATTATATAAAGATGAGATTGGTATAAATTTTAATGGTATATAATAGGCATGTTTAGAGCTCTAAATATTTTATATATAATTTTTAAAGCTTTTTAATTAAGAATAAAAATAAATAAAGGTAGCTAAAAATAAAAATAATATTTTCAATTACTAAAAAAATTATTAAAAATTTAAAAAAAATAAATAAAGATAGTTAAAAATAAAAATAATATTTTAAATTATTAAAAAAATATTAAAAATTTAATTTAATGCATAAAAATTTTTCCCAATTATTGAAGAGCACGTAAAAAGTTTTATTTCAAAGATTAATTTTCCATAACATTATTTTTATTCAAACATGGGTAACTGGTTAGACTTCCATACCCACTTTTCAATGCAATCCCCTTTTACACAGAAATATCACCACGTCACTGTCTTCGACTAATTCATTTACACTGCAATAGTTCATTTATATATGGCAAAAGCGGACGCACAATGGGACAGGGGGCAAGTCCAATGCCCACTTATGTATTATATGCGAAAATTTAGTTATGTACATGCAACTAAATACATGCACAGACGACAGACCGATGTCTAATTGCACACATACACACACACACGCACACTATCAAATTCCACATTCGCACACATACACACACACACACAGTGATAGAAACATGGAGACAGGCTATGCAAGCGCAAGACATGGACATGGACAAAGTATGTTGGTGTCGTCGTCAAATGAATCTCATTTGCATTTAAATTAGGAACCTCGAAGAAGCAGCAGCAGCAGTCGAGTTGCCCACAGTGTCCGTTTGCCTGCCTTGACAGGCAGCCAGTGCCACTGCCACTGCCATTGCTCCTGCCCCACTGCCCAATGCCCATACCGCACACAGAGTTGGAGACAGAGCCAAGCCCACAATCTGCCCCATGTTGCACTGCCTCCTCATCGTCGTCGTCGTCGGCTTGACGTCAGCGGCTGGCGACGACTTTGCTGCATAAAATCTGTTTCAACATTTCGATAAATTTCTTAGGGGGCGCAAGTGGAGCCTCGAGCTTGTTTTTGGGCAGCCCAACCCTAACAGTTTGGCTTAGTGCTTAGTTTGTCTATTTATGTGCTTGTGCTTGAGTGTATGTGTGTGTGTGTCGGTGTATGGAATGTGCATTAGTTTGCGTGACTTCTGAATGCATAAATGTTGATAATAATGTTGAGTAAAAGTTGATTTGTTTAGTGCTCCCCAATATATGCACATAGCACTCTCTCAATACATAATGTATATAATGAGTATACAGCTGCAGTCAGAAGAGCACCAGGAGAGTGGGCAGACTGTCCAGTGGCACTGTGTACTAAGATCTTGCAAGTTAGTTTCACTCTAATCTCTAATAAAATAAATGAATAATGAAGATTGCTCTAGGCTAGAGTCACTGAAATAATCTAGGTACGTGTGGACCTTTATTTTAAATAAAATTTTAATATTAATTTTAATTATAATTTAATTTTAAGCTACAATAAAATTTAAATATATATTAAAAATTAAATTTAAATTTAAACTAAAATTAAAATTAAAATTAAAATTAAAATTAAAATTAAAATTAAAATTAAAATTAAAATTAAAATTAAAATTAAAATTAAAATTAAAATTAAAATTAAAATTAAAATTAAAATTAAAATTAAAATTAAAATTAAAATTAAAATTAAAATTAAAATTAAAATTAAAATTAAAATTAAAATTAAAATTAAAATTAAAATTAAAATTAAAATTAAAATTAAAATTAAAATTAAAATTAAAATTAAAATTAAAATTAAAATTAAAATTAAAATTAAAATTAAAATTAAAATTAAAATTAAAATTAAAATTAAAATTAAAATTAAAATTAAAATTAAAATTAAAATTAAAATTAAAATTAAAATTAAAATTAAAATTAGAACTAAAACTAAAATTAAGTTAACATTTTTGTATTCAAATATTAATTTTGTACTCAAAGATTAATTTTAATTTTATTCATATATTTTCAAATCTTATTTTGACTAGCAAATAATACAGCTCGTACCACTGTGCAAATAAACACCGAGCTACACTCAACACTCATCTGCATATTGACCATTAGTTCTAATCATTTTATATGCCTAAAGAGACAGTAGAAGAACACAAACAGCCTGTCTTTGTCGTCTGTTCACACACGCACACAAACATACTCATACTCTCATACACACACACACACACACACACACATGCTGGACATGCACGTAACTATATATACAGACATGTGGATTGGAATATGCATTGTGAGAAGTTGCATGCACTGGTCGGTCTGGCATGTATACCTGCATATAAAATAATCTGTTTACTATAAATATCATTTCATATGCAACGTAAATACATAAAAGCCAACACATACACACACATACACGCATGCATGGTACACAACGACGACATCAAGTAAATTTGCAGCACATCAAAGTTATACGAAATATGCATTAAATAAGCAAAATTGCAAGCGCAGCGAACGAGGGGATTGGAGCAGGGAAGTAGGCGATTCTGTGTCGTTGTCCTGCTCATGGCAGTTGTTGTCTGCTGCATATCCTTAGCAGCATACAAGTATGTGTGAGTATGTGTGTGTGTGTGTGTGAATTTTTGAGTTTCTAATTAGAACTGATACTCACACACACACACACACACACACGCACAAATTGGTTATTTTGCAGACAATTTCTGAGGCGCCTGCAAGTATGCAACGCCTAATGCAGCTGTTGTAAATTTGTTGCAGCCTAGCCAGGACCAAGCCAATGGCCACTTCACATGCATATATATATATATTTATATGAATATATATATATATGTAGATATATTCATATATAATATATATAAGCTTATATACCTTAAGTGTGCAGTGCTTATGTGAAATGCGTTCTCGAATATTGCGTATACGCCCCGCGGTGTGGGAGCTGCTTTTGTTGTGCTGCTGAACAACCTGAATTATAATAATTTTAATTAAAATTTTGCTAGCCATCTCTGTGTGTGTGTGTGTGTGTGTGTGTCTCGCTCGCACACATAATTTACAACAAGTGAAAACAACAACTTGAACACTTTTAAGCATAAGCGAATTATGCAAAAGTTTTGATGTTTTTTTGGGACACTCCTCTGTTCCCAGCCCTGTCAGCCCTACGTCCGCTCACTGCGGCCGACGCACTTTGGCCAACGTTTTTGATTTTTAGTTTTCATTATAGCCAGTACAAGCAAGGATTTTGGGGGAGGAGGAGATTGGGTTGGTTTCTGGACTTTGCCAGCCGCATAACATTTACCGCTATGCAGTGGTTCGGTTTGCTTTCATTCCGGTCCAAGTTGCTTAGCATTGTCATCCATTTGCTTATTTTGCATATTCATAATTTCATTTTACGTATTTCAATTAGAATATCATCATAGAAATTTTCTACTTAGAACAATGGAACTGAGCACCGCTGAGCCAGTGCTCCGAACAATCCAAATAGTCGAGTTGTAAAGCATAAAACAATTTAATTTCATTTGCAGTTTCGTCGTTTCTAGCTGATTATGAATTAAAGTCAGTTTGAACTGAGATTTATTATTGAGATGAGAGTTTTTTTTTAAATAAACTAATATTTTATTGAGCAACTTAAGGCATATTTATATTAGCTAGAAGAATAGCAATGGCTTTTAAGAATCTACTCATTCTTCATTTGTATGAGTTTTTAATATAAATTTAAATATTATATATTAATTTTGTAGGAAAATTATTTTGCAGCGAATTCTATAGAATATGTAGAAAAGTTTTCAAATGTAACCAATAATTGAATGTAAAATTTAATAGGAGAGATATAAAAAAAATTATTATTAATATATAATATATTCTAAAAAATTAAAAATAGAAAGATATGAAATATATATATTATAAATAAATAAAAAAATAATATAACATAAATAATATAAATTATAATAATAATAATAAAAATAAATAAAAAAAATAAAATAATAAATAATAATAAAATAATATATAAACTATTTATATTAAATTAGTTTTTATACCCTGATCCCATTAAAAAAGCTAATTTGGAGCATACAAATTTTTTATTGCTTACTACATTATTGTTTTTTAAGTGTTCTTAATCCTATTATTTAAAAAAAAAACATTTGAACTAAGTTATTTTTAGAGAAAACTAAATATTTATTTATAATAATAATATTCCTAACTGATAAGAAATTTAAATAAAAGGCGACGCTCTTCAGAACGATGATCAGCTCATTAAAAACGTTGTAACTCAAACAATTACACTCAGGTGAATGGCATAAGAATGTAACTAACAAAATCTGGTGTACCTTACATATATATAGTATAAAATAGCTGTCCGTACACTAAACTAGAGGTAAGAATCTAGGAGTCAACGAAAAAGACTTTACGAGTTATGTATATATGCAGATATGATATGAAATTTGTGGAAATCTTAAGACAATACTTTAAATAGTAACATATAATATGCTTTAAAAAAACTTAAGAAATATTAAAAACTTTTTAAAATATTATTTGGAATTAAACATTAACATTATCATATATCTATATACAACTATTCAATATTTATTAAATTTATATGCACTTTGGCTTAAGCTTTTATGCAAATAATCTGAGTGCCAAAAGTTGTAGAATCACCACGCTGATTACTTGACAAAATGAAGTCTTTCAATGACACTGACAACACAAAGTCAAACGTCAAAGTAACAGCTATTATATTGATTATAAATATGAATAGCAGCAGCTGCCAGGCCGCAAGCCTGACAAAGTGCGTCTGGAAGCTGGGAGTTTCGAGCTTCGAGCATCGCGCTGGCAAAGATGATGGCGATGATGAAGACGATGCCGATGACGTTGACGTCGACATATATGCGGTTGCCTTTTGTCACAGCCACAATAACTTACTCATTTTGCTCAATAATAAATGCAATTATGTGCCTGGTGCCTGTCGTCAGCTGCCTGCTCCGTGCTGCTCGCTCCTCGCTCCTCGCTCCACTCACCACGCCCTCTTGCCCTGCCTGCCAGGCAGCGTCATGTGGGGCGCGCGTATTACAGAGCAGCTGCAACTGGCTGGCTGGCTGGCTGGCAACGATCCCCGGCTAGGACGAGGACGCGAACTACGAAATTAATTTAGACACAAAGCCTGGCCGCCATTGCAGGAGCCGTAGAGCTGGAGCTGCGACGAATCCTTGCATGCTGCCAGAGCCAAAAATTTGCATTTTAGCATAGAGCGCTTTTGTTTAGATTTTCTTGTGAATTTAATTTATTGGAAAATTAGCGCATGACGTCAAGCTCCAAACTAATTGAATGCGAAGCGTGCAGCAGCAACAACAACAGCTACTTGACAGTTGGGGCAGCCTCAACTATTAATTGAAGCCGTAAAAGTTGAAACAGCCAAAGCTGGAGAGTGCCACAGAGATGGTAGAAGAGGTCAGGGGTACGAACAGGGACAGGGACAGCGACAGCGACAGGCAAACAAACTAGCAACACGCAACAAAATTAGCACACGAAATGGCAGCGCTCTAAGTTGACTGTGTGAAGACTGTAAAAGGGTCGCATAATAAAGAAATTCGCATAATTTTGCCATATTAAATTGTTGGCTTAATTAATGACGCAGTCGAGCCAGTGATCTTACCCAAACTGCAATTACAAGCAATTATTTTTGGCTAAAAGCAGCTTGGCTCCATGCGAGCCACCATAATTATCACATTTTTTAATGTTAACACCAGCCATGCACGCAGCCTCAAACAGACCGCCTGCCTGGCTCGGAATGTGAATCTGCTCATATGAAAATAACTTGAACTAATTCAAACATCAAAAGAGAAATTTCAAATAACAATAAATTAGCTGTGGAATTTTAAACATACATGGAAATTGGTGCAGATATTAATTATTATTTTTTATTTTATTTATTAATATTTTTTATATTTATTAACTACATTTTTATTTATTAAAATTCCAAATATCAATTGAAATAACTATTAAGAATTATAAATATATATATATATATACTTTTAGGAATTATAAATTTATTAAAGCAAATCTAATGGTATTTATTTATCTTTTTCTATTCTACTTATTTATTTTATTTCTTTATTTTATCTTATTTTATTATATATTTTATTTTAAAATTTATTTTATTTTATTATTTTTTTTTTATTTATTTAATTTTTTATTTTTTTTTTATTTGATTATTAATTTTGTTTTATTATTTTATTTATTTTTTATTTTTTAGTATTTATTGTATTATTTGTTTTTTATTTTATTATTTATTTTATCAAATTATTTATTTTATTTTATTATTTATTTTATTTTATAATTTTTTTAAATCTTATTATTTATTTTATTATTTATTTATTTATTTTTTTTTATATTTTATTATATATTTTATTTTATTATTTATTTTAGTAATATGATAAAATTTAAATATACATAAATTTGGTTAACTTCATTTCTTTCCTAACAATTTGCTATAAAGAATGTGCATGGGCAAGAATTATTTACATATATCTAAGTCGATTTATTAGTCTTTACTAAAGGGCTAAGAAGCTGCTTATAGTTACTATAAGGCTTTATAGTTACCTTATTTATGTTTCATTTACTCGCCCTCAAACCCTATTTTAAGCATACTCAAATTTAGCCAAAGTTTGTGCCTAAGTTAAAGTATTAGCTAAATGCTTCATAAGTATCTTCTCCACAATATTTTTTTATAAATTTGCGATCATTAATGTTTATTCTTTCTTCAATCTGAAAGACTATTTAAAATATGCAAATATTTAGGTTTTAATATTATTAACTGAGCATAAATATCATCCCTTATACACTTTTATGATGTAATCAATATTTTTCTATCTATTTATTAATAATCTATAACTTTAATGATGACAGAATACAGGATCACCTACTTAAAAGACTTATCTAAATCGAAATCTACAAAAATACTTCAGATGCTCAAAGTTATCCATTAGCCTGCCTCGATCTAAATATGTCACATTCAACATATTCGACATCGGTAATTGCGACACGTTCCTAAATATCCAGAAACGATCTTAAGTGATGCAAAATGGTCAATTAGCTGCAGACTTATGCACACAAATTACCAAAAGCGCCGGACAAATGTTAATGAAATATTTCACAAGACGCGCAACGGAAATGCTAAATTTTCATATTATTATACGGGACCGAAGTATAGATATCGATGAACGTTTGAATTGTCGTCTCTGGACCGGCTGCTGGCTGCCTGGCTGTCTTCGACTCAGCGACTCTAACTGTTTCGACAAAGCAACGAATTAACATAATTGAACGCGGCAAGAGAGCGGTGAGAACCAGTTGCTACAGTTGCCACAGTTGCCCCACCGACCGGAGCTGGGCCGGAGCCTGTGTGCTTGGGTAATAGAATTACAAATTAAAGCGCACAAATTATACCGAAGCGCGGATATCAGTCCCGGCTCTCTGCCAGTTCTCCTCGAGTCTCTTTTGCATTGAGCCAAAGACCCCCAGCAGCCGAACCCAACCAGCAGCTGCCTCTGTCGCCTCCAACTCGGTCTGGTTTATGTAATACAAAATTAGAGTACATTTTGAATGATTGCCGGCTGTGATCTGCAAACCAAATGTGATGCCCCAATACGGCTCACATCTGCAATATGTGAAACCCCCCACTCCCAATCGAGTAAATGGTCCAACTAATAGAAAACAGGGAACAACAACCTCAACTTCAACTCAGCAAATCATATTATATCATCTAGAATATCAGTAGAAGAAAAGTCAACCAACACAAATCCCTTCAACACATTTAGGAAATAGTCCGAAAAAGGTTCAAAATTCTAACCGTTGCGAACTTAATTTGTGAATTATATTTAACATTTGCCCACACGCACTTTTTTGTCATCCGATATTATGTTTCAATATGCAATTTGACGTTAAATGTTTTAATTTCCTGTACAGAATGACATTTTAATGAAGCACTTGCCGAAAAATATGAAAATCGCTGGCCAAAAGGGCGTATCGCAGTTGCCAGGGCTTAATTTTACATGCGATTTTAATGCGTTCCGCTGCGCTGCGACGACCCCACACGCAACGGAAGTTAATTAATAAAATATTAAAAGTTATTTATTATCATTTAAGTTAATTACAAGCACGTTGCACTCGACTCAAAATACGATTGCTGCCATGGACTGTGGGCATGGATAATGCATAAGGTGCGAGTGAAAAGTTGAAGATATTTAAAAATGATAAATTTGTAACTTAAATCAATAAGAGATAAATGTGTAAATAATAATTTGCATAATTATTATTATTTATTATGGAAATTTACTGAAAATATTATTTAAATGTTATTAAAATTTACTTACTTCTGTTTGTGAAGTAAAAAGTTGAAGATATTTAAAATTGATAAAATACATATAATTTAAATCAATAAGAGATTAAAGTATAAATAAAAATGTGCATAATTATTGATTAACTTTATTTTACAGAAATTCAATGATAATATCATTTAATTGTTTTTAAAATTTACTTAATTATATGCTTAATTCACTAGATTTTCGTAGATATTTTTACAATTTAATGTATTAGTTTCCCATTTTTAAAAGCTTCACATGTCTCACTATGAAATTGTGAGTCAACGTCTACATAAATTTATCTTCAACCAATAACAAAACTAAAAATTTGCATAATTATTTACCTAATTATTGATTATTTTTATTTGACTGAAATTCAATGAAAATATTATTTAAATGTTATTAGAATTTACTTATTTCTGCTTAATGCTAATTCATTAGATTTCGGTAGATATTTCTACAATTCTATGTATTAATTTCCCACTTTTAAAGGTTGAAATTGTGAATCATAATAAATTTATCTTAAACCATTAACAAATAAATGTATAGCTAAATATATAAATAAATATAATCATTTACTTAATTATTGATTTTTTTTGACTGAAATTTGCTGAATTTGTTAATAAAATTTTATTATTTATTATTATTAATATTTATTTAAATGTAAAAATCCTTATAAACTCTTGTTTTTCTGCTCAGTCTTGATAAATTTTCTGCAACATCACTTATGTGTGTTCAATAATATTTTCTAAAATCTTTTTTTGCAGTTCAGTTTTCTCATATTCAGAAGCTTCACATTGAAAATGTAAGTCAAATGCCAAACAATCTTATCTTTTATTTAAAAAGTTCTATATTCTATTATACATATTATATATAATATATCAAAAATATTGTTCAGTCGCTGATGTACACTCCATAGTTTCAGTCCTGAGCAAAATTGGTATTTCATGTGTTCGCTGGACACTTTGTCCTACAATTTGTTAGAATCAGATGCTGAGTAGAACATATATAATCTATTTTCTAATGAATATGCAATAAACAATAAAGAAAATAGCCAAATGAGCGTTCATTGTTCACGTTTTATATAAATTATCAAAAATCCTTTGCAATTTCTCATCAAAATAAAAGATTTTAATCATGAAAGAACTCAAGTAGAATGCAAGAAATAACAAATTCCAATTTAAATACAAAAACAAATACTAATAATTAACAATATATTCCGCAACCTGAATGCCCTTTGTTAATCATCTCCGCAAAGAAATTCTCATCTATTGACCTATCCCAAATGTGGCAAGTCTTCTTTTTACGTAAGCTGGCGAAACAAAGGAAACACACTTCGCCCCCAGAATGCGCAAAATAACACACTCAGATGAGCTGCGTACATGCCTCAGCGCCACTCAAAGGCAAACTGATAAAACGTGCATGAATGGCAGGCAGCACACAAGAAGAAAAACCCCAGCAACAACAACAACAGCTTTAAGATGTGGCATGCCGAGAACTGGAGCAAGCATGTGACGTCATTAAACTGAGCACAAAAACGAAGAAAAAACGGCATCGTAGGAGAAACGATGGGGAAAAACAAAACTGAACGAAAAAGTTGAGAGTAAAAAAACGACAACGACTACCCCAAGCAGCCAAAAAGAGAGAGAGACAGAGCGACAGAGCGACAAAGAGAGGAGAGCAGCAGAGCCTATCAATTGAATTAAGCGAAGCGTGAGCGCAACGATGACGCAGCTCAAGGAAGGAAGCAAGTAAGCAAAGCAAACTTGGAAAGTTCAGCAGCAGGAGCAACGGGGTCCAGGTGTTCGAGGGGGGGGAGTGGTCGAGCTGACTCGCCTGCTTTTGAGCGCCCACTGATAAGCAGGGCGTTGAAGTCGGTGAAATTTTTGCGAGTATCAAACGAAGCAACCGGTTTTTGAAGTCCAACACAACTGGAGTGAGACTCCGTCGGCTCTCTGCGACGGCCTCTCTATATGGAATGCTGTCAATTTGACTAGACTTTTGTTGCTGCCGCTGCCGCTGCTGCTGCTGCTGCTGCTGCTGCCGTTGCTGCTGCTGCTGCTGCTTGAGTGCTTAGTGGGTTAGGTCGTGTAGGTTTACTAATTGCTGGGTGGCGGAATTTTTGAGCCAATGCTAAGCAATCGGAGCGTGAATGCAATAGGTGAAGACGGCCCAGCAGATGTTTGCAAAACATGTCGAAAAGTTTGCATTAGTAAATGAGCTAAAGTAGAGTTCAGAGAAATTTAACTCAAATGTGAGCAGACTAATGTAAATTATATGATTAGAGATGGACATGTTTGATGGACATGTGAACTTATGCCAACTTGTTGAACCAGTTTTGACTAGCAAATACTTAACTTACACTTACTTAACTCTAAGACAAAGTATTTATTACAATTTCTGGTAGTTTCATTCATCATAAATAACTTTAAATAATACACAAATACGCAAATATTTTATTCATATAAAATTCAAATTGACAAACACTTTAAAGACTTTCAGACAAAACGAAATGGCATTTTAATACGAAAGTTGACAAGCAAACCAAATTAAAAGACATAAATCAATAGCAATTGGCAGTTATCCTAATAAATTATAGACATTTAATCATAATTAGTTGAACAAATACCAGACAGAAACAAAACATTTCTAGTGCATGCCATAAATAAGTGGCTAGCAGACCGGGCGAAGACATTTTGCGAACAACATCACTTAGCATGCCGGGTCGAAAACCTGGCCAGAGACATTCTTAGATGCTGCCCCGTTGCTGCCCAGCCACATCAACATCATCAATAGATGCTGCAGATGCAACCGCTGCGAACTCCTGCCGCGCCTGCTGCCGTTGCTGTTGCTGCTGCTGTTGCTGCCATCGCATGTAACTTAACCTCATTGACCAAACGCATTCGACGAACATCAAATGTGAATTAGTGCACTACGATTGCCACACACACACACACATACACACACACACACTCACCTAGTCATCATCAGCGTTAGCCGCTTTTGTTGTCGGCGGTTGGTCCACGTCCACCTTCCATTGCTAGCTTGAGCCACACTCTGCTTCAGCTGCAGCCTCGGCCTTAGAGGCTCTGCTGCATCTCTTCGCCATTGACGCTGCTATGCATGCATAATTTGCAAGCATAATTTAATTTATAGACGAGGCAGGCGGCGGCGGCGGCGGTTGCAACGGCAATTGCATTTGCATAGGACAGCGCAAGTGACTTAGGCCAGTCTGAGTCCACGAGTCGAAGAGTCCGAGAGTTCCCTGCCCCAGCAGAAATTATTACAAAGACCCATAACCCCGTCCCGCTGCCAGTCCAAAGAAAAGCTGAACGAAAATTTTAATTGCGCAAAATTTTAGAGAGTGAGTGAGAGAGAGAGAGAGATTGAGTATGTGCGAGGGAGAGCAGATGTGGTGTGTATGTGTGTGGCCTGTGCTGTGGCATATCGCGCAAAAGCCAACGCAGGTTAATGGCGTAAATGTTAACAATGCACTAGGAAGTGTAAATCTTGACTGGGCTGCCAACGGGCCCAGCCAACAGCCACCAGCCAACAGCCAACAGCCAACAGCCAACAGCCAACAAGCAACAGCCAATAGCCCCTGCATTGCATTTATACCAACTGACCAGAGACCACCAAGTTGGCTTACAAAAGTGGTTCGCTGTTGGCTCTGGCTCTGGCTGTTGTCATTTTCGGTTATATTCGAGTTGCCGCTCGCTGTGGCATTCATTCGATCTTCTCTTTAGAATGGCCACAATATTATAATGATTGCAGACACGTAAAAGTGTTTATGTCGAGAGTAATTGATTTGCTGATGCTCAGCTCCTTTTTTACAACAGCGAAATTGTATGGAATGCTAGGCTCTTAAGTACTCTTAGCGCTAATTCAGTGTTAAATGGAGAGTTTTAAATAGAGTTGTTAGATTTTGCTTTAAAGCAAATTTTGATAAAGTAATAAGAATATATAATTTCACTTAGGAGTATGTAGTATAAAGCCGATCATAGGATAACAAATCATAATAATAAAAAAAATTAAAAAAAAATAAAATAAATAAAATAATTTGTTTAATTATATTAACAATTTATTTTACTAAGATTTATTAAGATTTATATATAAACAAATTTGAAATTTTGTAATTAAAAGAACTTTAATGAAAAGCCCCCAATTATTTTGTTTTGTAATTTCAAAAGCATTTAAGTTTTAATGTTTTTGTTTATTATTAAATTAATTCATTAATTATAAAAATATTCATAATTTTTATCTGAAAGAAGAAACAAAATAAATATAATAAATTTCTAATATAATTTAATGAGTATTTTAAGCTAAATATTTGTATATTTAATTAATTTAAAGAAATATGTATTATTAAATTTTGTAATTGAAATAACTTTTTAAAAGTCTTTTTAAATTGTTTCAGCATAAAAATATTATAGAATTAATACTTTGATTATTATACAATATAATTTTTGTTGTATTACGATTCAATAAATATAATCAAAACTGAAAGTTTATAAATATAGATTAAAATAACTATCATTATTTTGTCGTATAGTTTTATTATTGTCTTATATCTAATAGTTTTAATTTTAATTTTAAATTCTATAATTGTAAACATGATGTAATCCATATGTACTAATCTAATATATTTTAAATAAGTTTTATTTATTTAATTTGATATGTATATTAAACATGTAAAATTAAATCAATAAAACTTATTTAATATACTTAAAATTATATAAGATATTTTATGCTTTAAAAAGTTTGCAATAATTTGTTAAGAATTTAATTTAAGGTCTTTGATAATCTTAAAAATAAATAAGAATAATAATTTCAATGCATCTTTTATTCATGAAACTATTATATTTTTTACTTATTCAAATAAAACTCTTAAAGAGCCGAAGAGCATTAAATGTGAACAAACAAATGATAGGATAAAGTAAAACTGCTCGCGTTTTTAAACTGTTTACATTAAATTTCAATGTAAATGTTAATAGCAATACAAATTATCAAAATATATATTCTGTTACAGTAATGTATAAGTCTCTTCTCATGTAAACATTTAAGTTCAGTAAGAGATGCCAACAGCTCTGTATATCAGCAACAAAAATGTTTCCTTGTCCGTGAGCTATAAGTCTACAGAGCTGATATACATAGCAGCAACAGAAATGTTCTCCTACTCAAAATATATATAGAGATTCGTCTATCTTTTGAGTAGCTTGTGTCTTCTCAACCACAATCATCATATATACAATGATATACATTATTATTACAGCATATACAGAGAATCGTTTAGTCAACATTCCCGCTGTCCATTTATGTTTGTTAATTAAGAGCGGGAGTAACGAGTGGATCGACTCATAGTTTGTGGCGCCCAATTTGCTAATAACTCGGCTGCATATGACGCCATGGAATAAAACTGATAAAAAAAAATAATTCGAGTGGCGACGCGACGCCTGCAAGTCGCCGTTTGGCATTCATAAAGTCAAGTAATTTATTTATGCTGATATTTTATGTACATTTAATTTTTTTTCTTTTTTTATTGACAATGCGACAGCGACACGGAAATAGTTTAATTGCATTTGCCAGTCGCCAGGTAAATTGAAAGCCATTTGCTACAATCTCAACTTGAGCGGAGCGCATTTGTCGCCATGTCAATATGGTGACAGCAGCACTTCCGTTTCCGGTGTCATGGCGTACTGGCTGTCAACGGCGCGAACCGCCATCTGCAACTTCAACTGCTGTCCAGCTGCCATTGTCTGAGCCCATCAGTAGCTGCTAACCGAATTGTGTTTTTTTTTTTATTTGTATCATATTTGGCTTAAAAGCGTTGAACAAATTCAATAAAAAAAATTGTTTGTCTGCCAGCTGCAACAACGAATGTAAAATTATATGTAAAATGGGGTTTTTTTTTGCAAGTTTTTTTGTATATTTTAAAATTTAATGAATTTAGCCGTAAAAACAAATTCGATTACATTTTATAAGTATTTTAATATTTGGAGACTTATTTGACAAAGCAAATAATAATATATATTATGATATTAAGAAGTTATTTACAGAGCAGTGAGACCTTGTTGAAATAGAGTATTGCCTAGTCAAACCTTTTTCAATTGCTAGAAATTTTTAATTTTTGTTCTCTTATATTATTATTTATAGAAAAGTCTACTTTACTATCTAACTTTTTGCTGTTTTTTATTGTGCATACAATTGTTTGGTATGCATAATTCAAATTTTGTAAATTCAATTTTATTGAGCTGTTTGACTAATTCAATTTGCAAATTTTTTAATGCACTTGCCATCTATTGTGGCTAAAAATAAAAATAATATATAAATCATGTTCTACTTAATAAAAAATAAAAATATATATTATTATAATATATATAAATGTATATAAAATATGTATATATTCTATTTCAGAGAATAAATATGTATTATATATATGTATATATTCTTTACTTGATATACTTATTAATTGAAATAAAACTAATTTTATCCCAGCTGACTGTGTTCAGGCTCTGCTCATTTAATAGAAACTTTGCTAAATTCAAATCTATTCATTTAAGGATTGAATTTGTTGAGACCCAAACTTAATATTGACTTTTTATTAGAAACTGCGCTATTAGTTTTAGCTTTTCAGATACTACTTCTAAGTCAGCAATCTGCCAGTCAAAGCCAAATCTTGTATATATCGCAGACAACAAATCACTGCAGAGCTGAACATAAAAGAAGCTTAACATTTTTGTATTATACATTAGATATATAAATATCATCTTTCTCTTGTTGAAGCCATAATATATTTCATTTAAGACGTTCGCATTTTAGCAACTTCATATAAGCTCTTCAGAAAGAGGGTCACTTGTCGGAAGGCCTATGAACTCTGGCATAGCTGCAGTCCAATACTTTAAGCAAACAATGCTCAACAAATACAAAGCAAACTCTTCATTTCCACTTCAAGAGCGTTGCTTACACTCCAAATAATAATAAAAAAAAAACAAAAAAGGACATGTGCACAACGAGTTGGGGCTGCGACAAACAAAAGAACACACTGGAGCTGCTCGAAACTGTAGCATAACTTTGAGCGCAAAGAAAACGCTTCCGGTCGTGGCTAACACAGACAGAATTGAGAGCTGGGAACTGAGCACTGAGAACTGGAGCAAAAGGATTAGCAGCAGTTGGCCAACCAAACCACCCGCTGACCCACCTCTACGACATGTGTCGATGCTCGAGCAGCAGCCGAGGAAAAAGAAGAAGCCCAGACGCAGACAAGCAACACCCACTTAGGAGTCAGCTGCCCAGTCAACTCCCCCCAGCTACCAACTCCCAGCCAGCTCTCCGTCAATTGCCAAAGTGTCACAACGAACGTTTGAAGCAAAATAAAAAAAAGAAAAATATGTATATATAAGGTCGGAGCGATGTGCTGTGTTTGTCTGTCTCCACATCTTGCCGTCTGGCTGCATGCTGATTTTCAAGGACGCGCAGACACGATTGAAGTGGCACAGGATACACCTAAATGTGTCTTCAATGTTGCAACTTTGGGTCAAGTTGGCAGCTGGCTTTAAGCTTCTGTCGCGTGCAAATATTTAAAATGCACATTTTCAATTAAAAGCGCTTGCTAAAAACTAATTTCTAACACAAACACAAACAAATAACACACACACACGCACACACAGCCAAACACATGGCAAAGAAAGGCAGCCAAACTAAAAATCCAATTAATCTTGAGTTGCTTGGCAGGACACCACAAGCAAAGAGAAAAAAACTGCTGTTGCTCATTAAAAACAGCGCAAAAAAGTAGCAGGCAGTTGGCAGCCGCCAAAAAGTAAAACAAACTCAACTGAAAAACAGAAAAAAACAGCAACTGGAAAAAGCAAATACAAAAAAAAAAAAAATTGAAGGGAAAAAAAAGCGTTAGAAAAAAATGTGAACATGGAAAATAAATTGCAGAGTCAACTGGCCAACCAAAGCCGCGGCGGCAGCAGGATGGCGCGCTGCCGTTTCTGTGGCTGTTGCTTTAGCTGCAGCTCCTGCCGCATATCCTTAATCATAATAAGAAATGCGCCAGCGCCAGTGCCAGCCCCCGTTGCCAAACAGAGACGGCGAAAGCGCGACTCGCGAATATGCAACAACAACAACAAAAAAAGTAAACATATAGCACACACAGACACACACGCATGCAGGGCGCCAGCTAGGATACATGTGTCAGCCTCGTCGTCGTCGTCGTCGTCCTCAGCATCCACGTCGTTGTCGTCCTGATGGTCGTCCTCGTGTTGCCTACGCCAGCGCAGCTACCGCGACCAATCACAAAATTTCGTGGAAAAGCGCGCAAAAATAAAATAGCGCACAAAAAAATAAGTAGCTGCAACAACAACAACAACAGCAGCAGCAACAACAACAACAACTGACAATGACGAACGCTGCTTGAGGTCGCTGCAAACTAAATTGCGTCGCAGCAGGAGAAAGCAGCGACGCCAAAGTCAACGCCAGCGTCGCATAGGAGAATATAACGAAAATTTGTCCCTTGCTCGTCGTCGTCCTTATTTGGGGGTTGGTCTTGCCTTGACTCTGCCATTGCATTTGTAGGGGAAGTGTACTTTGAGTGCCATTTTTAGGAGAATGCCAGCAAAGAGTAGGGAGAGAGAGAGAGAGAAAGTTCGAGAAAGAGAGAGAGAGGTAAAGCGACAGCATTTTGAGTAAGAAATGCGAGCGAGTGAGTGAGTTTTCTTTGGAGCCACAGGCTTTCAAGGTTGGCTGGCAATGCAATTGATAAGTGAAGACAAGTGAGTGCTTAGATATTAAATATATAGACTCAACTAGGTGGAATAATTTTGAAGATGGGAACTATAACACATGCTGTATATGCCAATGTTGGGCATATGAATACAAAATGCAAAAACAAATCTGAACCAGAATTTTATCTAGTATTTGAAGCTTGATTTAGTTTGACATTTATTTTATATACAAATATTTATATCTTATATTTTTTAAATTTAGAAATATTAATATACGTAAAATAATAGAATTTAAATATTATAAATTTTGTAATTCTAAGATTAAAAATCCTTTGAATACAATTTATAATTATATGACTGCTAATCTATTCATAACTTATATGACAAAGATATAGAAATATATAGGAAAATATTATATAAATATTATATTATATTATTCCTAATCAATTATATATATTTATATTCAATTCTCTCTAGAAATTGAGATTTATTGACAGCAAAAAAAACATAATAATAATACGATTAACTATTCATTTATTATTTAACACAAAAATATTTAAAAATATTTCATTCTTTCACTTATGGTCTGCTAACTATCACAGCACATTCCAGAATTCATCATGTTAAGAATTCATTAGCTCTATAGCTAAAAGCCAAACACTATTACAATCAAAAACCCCTTTTGATTTGCAAATCAAGCATACGCAGTGTGTTGTCTCAAATTTCTCTTAAGTGTTGCTCTTAAAACGCTAACTGCGCTCATTTGAAGAGAAAATGTGCCAAATGTTGACAACAAAAAGCAACAACAATAACAACAACAGTGAGCAGCATTAGTAGTTAGCTAAATAACTTCTTTTTTTTTGCCTATTTATGCCTTAGATTTCTTTTTTTTCTGATTATTTCGTAGAGTTTCATGCTGGAGCCGTAGTTACAAACGTTTGCCGTGCCGTTGCCAGAGCCGTGGCCAAGCCTACTCGCAGCCGCAACGCAGTTTTCTAAGCCAATCGGAGCGCAACCTTCCAGCAACGATGACGACAGCGACAGCGACAACGACGACGACGACGACGACGTCGGCGCACGACAACAAAACAACAACGAGACACGAGCACTGCCCACGAACGTCGCACACACACGAAGCCTGATTATGCCGACGACTAAGCAGAGGGGTTGGTGCGTGGTGCGTGGTGTGTGTGTTGCTTGGCGTTGGCCGACTAGGCGTATGAGCAACAATTAATTATATGGACGCCTCTGTCGCACTTTTTTGCCCACTACAAATTCCACAGATAATAATGGAGAAAAAAAAATGCTCTCGTTCAAATCAGCTTCTTCACCCAGTCCACCTCACCCACACACAAGCAAAAAACACAAAAAAAAACTCACACAGACTCCACAGATACACAGACATAGATCATTTAAAATGCGCGTCGATGACCATTTCAAATGTTTGTAGCATGGCCCCACCACAGCCACGCCCCCTGCCTCAAAATGTAGACAGTAAAAATAGTAAAAAATGCGATGCGAAAAAAACCGATTGCCGCTTGATATCAGAGACACAACGCAAAAATAAAACCAACGCAAATATAACACAAATATGTAAAGCACAAAAAATTCTACAATTGCTGCGCCTTTGCCGTTTGTCCCACCTTCAGCCCAGCAGCCTCCCAGAAGCTTCCCCAAAAACAAAAAATGAAAAACCGCGTGTCTGCGCCAAAAACAAAGTCAAATGGAAAGCATTCGGGGGCAGCAATACCAACAACAGCAACAACAGCAACAACATCAACTACAACACAAACAACAACGCTAAGTTAGCAAAACAATTGAACAATCGCAGGCACGGAAGCTGGCGGCAAGGTTTGTGGTTCCACTGGCGGCTAGGGAAGTTTCAGCACAGCAGAGCTGGCTAACCAGCTCCTGCCGAGGACCAACTGACTTCGAAGCATGGAGCCCGGTAACTGACCACCGTGCTCCGTGCACACGTTGTGGCTTTTTGTCGCTGGTCTGCCAAACAGCAATCGCAAATTAAAGACAAACATTCTCAATTATGAGCGAGCTTAATCAATAATTTGTGTGAAGCGCATGAATATCATCAAATTTGCAAATTCAAACTCATTCGTCAACTATTTGCCTTTCATACTCGAAACCCTGTTGAAGAAGAATAAGACTGTCACTTGATTATGCTGTTTACCTATATATATAATTAAAATCGATTTTTCTGATCTACTACTATTGAAAGATAGAAAAATGGAAAGATGGAAAGATAGAAAGATAGAAAGATAGAAAGATAGAAAGATAGAAAGATAGAAAGATAGAAAGATAGAAAGATAGAAAGATAGAAAGATAGAAAGATAGAAAGATAGAAAGATAGAAAGATAGAAAGATAGAAAGATAGAAAGATAGAAAGATAGAAAGATAGAAAGATAGAAAGATAGAAAGATAGAAAGATAGAAAGATAGAAAGATAGAAAGATAGAAAGATAGAAAGATAGAAAGATACAAAGATAGAAAAATAGAAAGATACAAAGATACAAAGATACAAAGATACAAAGATACAAAGATACAAAGATACAAAGATACAAAGATACAAAGATAGAAAGATAGAAAGATAGAAAGATAGAAAGATAGAAAGATAGAAAGATAGAAAGATAGAAAAATAGAAAGATAGAAAGATACAAAGATACAAAAATACAAAGATACAAAGGTACAAAGATACAAAGATACAAAGATACAAAGATACAAAAATACAAAGATACATAGATACAAAGATACAAAGATACAAAGATACAAAGATACAAAGATTCAAAGATTCAAAGATACAAAGATACAAAGATACAAAGATACAAAGATACAAAGATACAAAGATACAAAGATACAAAGATACAAAGATACAAAGATACAAAGATACAAAGATACAAAGATACAAAGATACAAAGATACAAAGATACAGAGATACTGAGATACTGAGATACAGAGATACAGAGATACAGATATACAGAGATATAGATACAAAGATACAAAGATACAAAGATACAAAGATACAAAGATACAAAGATACAAAGATACAAAGATGCAAAGATGCAAAGATGCAAAGATAAAAAGATACAAAGATACAAAGATACAAAGATACAAAGATACAAAGATACAAAGATACAAAGATACAAAGATACAAAGATACAAAGATACAAAGATACAAAGATACAAAGATACTGAGATACTGAGATACAGAGATACAGAGATACAGATATACAGAGATATAGATACAAAGATACAAAGATACAAAGATACAAAGATACAAAGATACAAAGATACAAAGATACAAAGATACAAAGATACAAAGATACAAAGATACAAAGATACAAAGATACAAAGATACAAATGTACAAAGATACAAAGATACAAAGATACAAAGATACAAAGATACAAAGATACAAAGATACAAAGATACAAAGATACAAAGATACAAATATACAAAGATACAAAGATACAAAGATACAAAGATACAAAGATACAAAGATACAAAGATACAAAGATACAAAAATACAAAGATACAAAGATACAAAGATACAAAGATACATAGATACAAATATACAAAAATACAAAAATACAAAGATACAAAGATACAAAGATACAAAGATACATAGATACAAATATACAAAGATACAAAGATACAAAGATACAAAGATACAAAGATACAAAGATACAAAGATACATAGATACATAGATACATAGATACAAAGATACAAAGATACAAAGATACAAAGATACAAAGATACAAAGATACAAAGATACAAAGATACAAAGATACAAAGATACAAAGATACAAAGATAGAAAGATACAAAGATACAAAGATACAAAATTACAAAGATACAAAGATACATAGATACAAAGATACAAAGATACAAAGATACATACATACAAAGATACAAAGATACAAAGATACAAAGATACAAAGATACAAAGATACAAAGATACAAAAATACAAAGATACAAAGATACAAAGATACAAAGATACATAGATACAAATATACAAAGATACAAAAATACAAAGATACAAAGATACAAAGATACAAAGATACAAAGATACAAAGATACATAGATACAAAGATACAAAGATACAAAGATACAAAGATACAAAGATACAAAGATACAAAGATACAAAGATACAAAGATACAAAGATACAAAGATACAAAGATACAAAGATACAAAGATACAAAGATACAAAGATACAAAGATATAAAGATACAAAGATACAAATATACAAACATACAAACATACAAACATACAAACATACAAACATACAAACATACAAACATACAAACATACAAACATACAAACATACAAACATACAAACATACAAACATACAAACATACAAACATACAAACATACAAACATACAAACATACAAACATACAAACATACAAACATACAAACATACAAACATACAAAGATACAAATATACAAACATACAAACATACAAACATACAAACATACAAACATACAAACATACAAAGATACAAAGATACAAAGATACAAATATACAAACATACAAACATACAAAGATACAAAGATACAAAGATACAAAGATACAAAGATACAAAGATACAAAGATACAAAGATACAAAGATACAAAGATACAAAGATACAAAGATACAAAGATACAAATATACAAAGATACAAAGATACAAAGATACAAAGATAGAAAGATACAAAGATACAAAGATACAAAGATACAAAGATACAAAGATACAAAGATACAAAGATACAAAGATACAAAGATACAAAGATACAAAGATACAAAGATACAAAGATACAAAGATACAAAGATACAAAGATACAAAGATACAAAGATACAAAGATACAAAGATACAAAGATACAAAGATACAAAGATACAAAGATACAAAGATACAAAGATACAAAGATACAAAGATACATAGATACAAAGATACAAAGATACAAAGATACAAAGATACAAAAGATTGCCCTACAATTTCACATGAAATTAGCCTACCCTAGAGGAGGCTAGCCCAGCCTATCTTTAACACAGTGGTTAGCTATTAATATGCAATAAATATTTTATCGAATGCCTATTGGAGTTGCAGCTGCTTTAAGCTTTGTTTATGCTTGAATTTTATATACATTTGATATGCTCCACATAAAAAATGGGGAAATAAAACAAATACTTTCGATTGGGTTGTCTGGCCGCGATCAGGGTCAGGAGCCAAATACTTCAACTGCCTGGAATGCATTTTGTGCACTTTTTGCCATGTTTATTTCTCGGCCTTTTTTTTGGTTTTTTGTTTGCTGCTCTATATTTGGTATTGTTTTTTGCTGGCCCCTTTTTTTTGCATTTGGGACACAATCAAGTGCAATGGCATCAGCTGCAATAAATCAGACATTGATCCATATATATTTCCAACATACACATAGACAAACCCTCGACTCGACTTTTTTTGTTTTGCATTTTGTTTTTCGTTTTTGTTTTTTGTTTTTTTTTTGTGTTTGCATCGTTTGTGCAACGACCTTGAACCCCGTGCGGGAAGCGTTCAAACAAAGATGAAAAGAAAGCAAAACAAAACACGAAACACAGCAACAAATAAAAAACAACACTACTTCACACGCACACACACAGATGAGAGAAAAACAACAAATGGCAGGCATATAAAAATGTGTTATATAAATATCCATATATATATATAGGATTGTATATACATTTTTATATATATATAAAACATATATATTTGATAGCAAAAGGCAACGCACAGTCAACAAAAATGAACGTGAATGAGCCTGGCTCCGGCAGGACATAGCATATGGTCACATAGCAAAGCCGGCCTATGGTGCGTGCCACATGTTGCAAGCGCTGCACAAACACACACACACTCACAATGCAACGCCAGCGAACTGCATGCAAAGTCAGCTGCGAAACGGCACCCAAGGGAAAGGGCCCGAGTGAAACTGTGAATGGAACTCGAATGCAACTGCTGCGAGAGAATGCATTTCATACACAAACACACACACAAGCACACACAAATACAGAGCCGCTCATACACAAAGAGCATTTTTGATGGGGATCTGCATGTTGCAACTTGCAGTCAATGGAAGTGCAACTATAAGTCCCAGCTGACAATGCAACAAAAACGTAGCCAATAACATCAGAGCTAAGCTGCCGTTGACATAAGTCTGGCTTAAGCAATAGAACTCAAATGGACTGAAGCTAATTATAAGATAATCCCAATAACAGTTTGAGACTGAGAAATGTCAAATGTTTTGTACTTCAAACTTAACGGGCAAACTTGATAATTGAAATTGTTATTTCTTATTGTTATTAATATTGTTTTTTCTTTTAATATTTATTATTAATTGGATTTATTACAGAGCTATAAACTATCCATGTCTTTAGCTTGGGCGCACCTTCTGTTAAGACTATAACAATAATCTGTTTCTAGAACTCTGATTGGAAGCTAAAGCTCCAACATTTACTTAAAATTAACAAATAAAACTTTTATTGATTCTATCTCTACTAAGATTTATAATTTTATATATATAATATAATATTTAATATGTTAATATATATTATATTATTTATGGAAAATTAAGATTTTATTGGAAAAATTGATTTAAAAATTAATAAATGACATTAATAAATTTGTGATAATTATTTGTCATTATGTATCAATACATTTAAGCTCTACTCATTCAATTCTTTACTCTCATTTCACATATTTAAAATGTTCTGCATATTTGCCATTTCATTTTTTTTTTTTTCATTGACAAATTTACATAATTATTATTATAATTTTTCTAGCATTTCATATATAAACAAATAAGTTGTTGAACATATTTTCATTTGCTTTTAACATATTTATATAATTATTATTATAATTTTTCTGGTTTTTCATTTATTAAATATACAAAAATGTAATATTTTTCCCATTTACGTTTGACATGTTTTATATTATCATTATTTTATAAAAAAAAATATAATAGAGTACAACATTGGAAAGTTAAAAAACTAGTATTTATATAAAAAAATATATTATATTTTGCATATTACATATATTTAAACACAATTCGATTTCTACTCCTTCTAAACTGAAAAGTTAAAAATGTTGACACAACTATGTATAAAATATTTTTAAAAAATCCAACATTTATTTATTTATTTTATAAAGTTACCTATAATATACATTAAATTCTAACTTATTTCTAAAGTACTGGCTGTTTGGGCCTTCGACTTGAAAAATCCAACATATTTCAACGAATTTCAATGACTAACATTATAGTTAGAATATAAGGGAACTACAAAAAGAGAATATACAGATATTCACTGAGCTTCAGGCCTAGGTATCCCTCAGTTATATACTCCTGCATAAGAAAAACTTTAAGGACTTTCATCAGTCACAGTAAAAATCCCAGCCCCGCTAAAGAGTAGACAAAAAAAAAACGAAATTCAACGAAAATAACCACATGAAACCGCATGTGGAACTGTCATTTGCCTTGCAGTTCTGTAACCACAGACGCCATCAACGGTGCCAAGCGCTTTCATTAGAAGCAAAACTGGGCTCAAATTTTTGCTGCCGATTTCTCGTTTCAGTTGCTGCGTGGCAACAACACTCGCCAAAGCGACTCTAGTACATAAACAAACAACAACTACAAAGACAGTTAACTGCAGCAATAGAAAACCAAAAAGCAGAAAAAAAAAAACGAAATAGAAAATGGGAAAAAAAAAAACAGAAAAGCCAAAACATTTTTCAACGCTGACTGAGAAACAACAACAACAACAACAAGAGAAGGAACAAATGGCGAGCATCTTTCGTTTTAATTGCAAACTAAGCGTGCGGTTGGCAGCGCAGCGGCCGCAGCTGCAGCAGCGGCAGCAGCAGCAGCGCCAGCAGCAACAAAAAAACGCACATAGGAGATGCCAAAAAGTAGGCATCACCGAGTGATAAACAACGGCAAGCGTAGAGGATTGGGTTAGAGTGCTGCATGGCTGCAGGCGGCAGCAGACGACGACGGCGACGGCAACTGCGAGAGCAACTGCGATTGCGATTGCAAGGCCCGGTTGCAACCCCCTACAAACCGAAACCAATCCCAAAAAGCCAGCGGGCCCAGTTGCACAGCTGCGAGTAGTTGTAGTTTTGTATACGCAGGCCACGCAGGGCGGAGCCTAGTCGAGAGCAGTCGAGAAATGCCTGTATGCGGCCGCTCCAGCTCCTGCTCCAACTCCAGCCCATATACTCGCATGCATATACAGCGCAGCGCACTTTTTCTAGCATACTTTTTTGCGCTATGTATATATATGTGTGTGTGTGTGTGTGTGTGTGCAGCAGGCTGCATGTATTTGTGTAGTTTGCACGCATTTCATCATTTACGGCCCAAGTTTTTTAGTTTTTTTTTCGTATGTGTCTGTTGGTGGGGGTGTGGGTGGCATAGAAATTGTTTTTAGAAATACGCGAAAATGTTTGCTGAATTTTCTCCGTTTTTTGTGTGTGTGTGTTTTTTTTTTTTTGCTTTCTGTGGACTGGCTGGCCTGGAAATGAAAAATTTTTAGTGTCTACATAGAAGTCGGCAGATAACGGCTGGTTGGGTGGCTGCCTGCTTTTGACTATTTGTATGTTGTTCTTTGCCTTTCTTTTTTGGTTTTTTTGGGCCACCAACTGATGGAAGAAATACACAGACACATACAGTCGCCTACAGTATATATGTATATGCAGACAGAATGCGCAGCTACGCGTAGGCATAGATAAACACATAGACGGCGCATGGAATCAATAGAGGGAAAAACTGTGGAAGACACTGATAAGCCACTAGCAAATATGGGCGGCACAAGACACGAGCTCCTCAGTTGAGTTGTTTAAAATTCTAATATTGGCATAGCTTAAACAAAAAAAATGATATTGTGATGGTGCCACTTAGATCCACTTACTTTTGGATAGCTTTAAGATACTATGGATAGCTAATTGATTGTTATTTAAATTTTATATAATTATGGAATATAGTTTGTTTACATTATAAGAAGTTTAGATCAGAATATGAATTGTGATTAATGATAATATTAATAATTTAAATTTATTTTTATTTAATCACATTTACGTCTTCGATAAATTGCTAAATTTGATCATAAATATATATAAAAAAATATATATATCTTTACTTTTTTATATTTGTTTACCTGCCTTTGCTCACACAAACCAAACTTATATAAAATTAATTAATTATAAATTATGGTTAATCGCTCATGAAATGAATATGCAAAACTTATCCAAGCTTAAGCATTTAAAAGATCTTACATTTGATTAAAAATATCAAAAACAAAAGCTGAAATTGTTTTAAAAACACAGTATAAAACTAACTACCACTGCCTTTTGCTCTTAGAGATGTATTATAAGTCAATATTTATTAATTGCTAAAGCCCATAACGAGATATAATATAAATTGCAAAGTTTTTTGAAATATAATATAACATGAAAAAAAAAATTTTTTTTTAATTTTTAAAAATATTTTCTACATTAAATAATATGTCGATTAACAAAATTTGACTTTTAAAACCTACTGGAAATATTCTAAACATTTATTTTTATCAAGCTTACATATGACAACTTTATCCTAAGTTTCTTTTCTCATTATTCATTTAATATAATAACTTCAGATATTATCGCATAGTTGCAGCCACATAAATTTATTAAGCAAATTTGTTGGCGAAGGCTAATGAAGTTGCTCGGGTCACGCATTAAATGTCAAAATGAAGACACGCATAAAACTCAACCAAATAAGGCAAATAACCGGCAGGTATTTTAATCAAGCCCGTAACCAAAACAACAAAAACGAAAAAAGAAACAGAAAACACCAAAAAAAAAAAAAGTAAATTCGAGCAACCCCTGGCAAATGACAAGCGCCTAATACTTTTTATATATTTTTTTTCTGTATGATTTGATGTGTAAAATAAGAAGAGAGCGAGCGGTGTTGGCATTGATGGGCGAGCAGAGAGTCTGTGCGAAATTACAGTCGAGGACTGGCGAGGGAGCTGGACAAGTGCGCATAATAACCATCAATCAAGCGGCATAGACAGGTGGACAAGCAGCTTCGTGGACAGGCAGCGTCAAGCAAACGCGTGGACCAGTCGCCAACTTGCAGACATACAAAAAACCAAACACACACACACACACACACACACACACAGACTCACACACATATGTGTGCTTTGAAAAATAACGCGAAATTTCACATTTCACGAAAAATTTTCGCATTAATTTACCAAAAGGCGTTGGGCCAAAACAAAAAACCAGAAAAAAGATCTGCACAACGAAAAAAAAAAAAAGTAGAAAATAAAATCGTAAAACGTGGACAAAAAAAAAAAAAAAAAAAAAGAAATGCGCCACACAAAATGGCAAACAAAAGCAACAAGCCAACAATTTTTAGAACAATTTTTTTTTCAAGTGCCCGAGGCATAAACACATTTGAGTTGGCCAGTTTTGGGAGTTGACTTGGTGGGCAGGGCTTTGGGGCTAGCCAGCTAGCAGCCAGCTAGCCGTGGCACAAAAGCCGCGTCCATGTGCCCGCTACTTTATCGTTTTTTATCTGCCGGCAGTTGGGGCCTTTTAGGCAGCTTTTTGGTCCTCGCACAAGTGTAAGTCGAAAGCGCGGCATTTTTATGTGTGCGGCTATACAAATGCGTTTTATGTGCGATTCTGAAGTGGTCGGCTGGGTGGGCAGGTCGATAGGTTGGACCAGCTAAATGGTTGTGGGGGGGAGGGAGAGGGGAGGCCTGAAGCTGCCCAAAAAACATAATTCACAATAAGCCACAACTCCAGCGATCTGTGGAATGACCAAAGAATTATTTACAGAGCACATTTGCAGACCGCGAGAATTCCGCAACGAAATTTATTAAATTATTTCATATATTTATTTATTTATTTATTATGTTATTATTTTTATTATTAATTTTTATTATATATATTAAATTTTTTATGGTAGTGTTTTGCTTCTGTGAATACTTATTTTTATTATCTTATATTCTTATTTTAAAAATAAAAATCATTTAATTGTTAATGGCGGCGCAAGCCCCCACTGTTGATATAATAAAACCACTTAGAAGATAACTCAGAAAATATAAATAATGCAAAAGACTAACAAAAAATAATTTTTATTTAACGAATAGAGATTTTAAAGGCATTTTTTTGTATATAAAATATAAAAAATTCTTAGAAATTAATTGTCAAATTTGTATGACTCCCAGCAAATTCTCAATATGTAAATGAAAAATATTGTTTTAAATTTATTAGCTAATAAATAATCAGCGTAATCTCAGCATCAGCCTCAGCCTCAGCCTGAGCATCAGCCTCAGCCTGAGCATCAGCCTCAGCCTGAGTATCAGCCTCAGCCTGAGCGTCAGCCTCAACTAGAGCAGCAGCCAGAGCAGTAGCCCGAGCAGCAGCCAGAGCAGCAGCCAGAGCAGCAGCCTGAGCATCAGCCTCAGCCTCAGCCTGAGTATCAGCCTCAGCCTGAGCATCAGCCTCAACTAGAGCAGCAGCCAGAGCAGTAGCCAGAGCAGCAGCCAGAGCAGCAGCCAGAGCAGTAGGCAGAGCAGCAGCCAGAGCAGCAGCCAGAGCAGCAGCCTGAGCATCAGCCTCAGCCTGAGCATCAGCCTCAGCCTGAGCATCAGCCTCAACTAGAGCAGCAGCCAGAGCAGCAGCCAGAGCAGCAGCCAGAGCAGCAGCCTGAGCATCAGCCTCAGCCTAAGCATCAGCCTCAAATAGAGCAGCAGCCAGAGAAGCAGCCTGAGCATCAGCCTCAGCCTAAGCATCAGCCAGAGCAGCAGCCAGAGCAGCAGCCAGAGCAGCCTGAGCATCAGCCTCAGCCTAAGCATCAGCCTCAAATAGAGCAGCAGCCAGAGCAGCAGCCTGAGCAGCAGCCTGAGCATCAGCCTGAGCATCAGCCTGAGCATCAGCAGCCTGAGCATCAGCCAGAGCACCAAGTGAGCCTAAGCAGCAGCCAGAGCAGCAGCCAGAGCAGCAGCCAGAGCAGCAGCCAGAGCAGCAGCCAGAGCAGCAGCCAGAGCAGCAGCCAGAGTAGCAGCCAAAGCAGCAGCCTGAGCATCAGCCTGAGCATCAGCAGCCTGAGCACCAAGTGAGCCTAAGCAGCAGCCAGAGCAGCAGCCAGAGCAGCAGCCAGAGCAGCAGCCTGAGCACCACGTCAGCCTGAGCATCAGCCTGAGCATCAGCCTGAGCATCAGCCAGAGCACCAAGTGAGCCTAAGCAGCAGCCAGAGCAGCAGCCAGAGCAGCAGCCTGAGCATCAGCAGCCTGAGCAGCAGCCTGAGCAGCAGTCAGAGCAGCAGCCTAAGCATCACCCAGAGCACCAAGTGAGCCTAAGCAGCAGCCAGAGCAGCAGCCTGAGCACCACGTCAGCCTGAGCATCAGCCTGAGAATCAGCAGCCTGAGCATCAGCCAGAGCACCAAGTGAGCCTAAGCAGCAGCCAGAGCAGCAGCCAGAGCAGCAGCCAGAGCAGCAGCCAGAGCAGCAGCCAGAGCATCAGCCAGAGCACCAAGTGAGCCTAAGCAGCAGCCAGAGCAGCAGCCAGAGCAGCAGCCTGAGCATCAGCAGCCTGAGCAGCAGCCTGAGCATCAGCCTGAGCATCAGCAGCCTGAGCATCAGCCAGAGCACCAAGTGAGCCTAAGCAGCAGCCAGAGCAGCAGCCTGAGCACCACGTCAGCCTGAGCATCAGCCTGAGAATCAGCAGCCTGAGCATCAGCCAGAGCACCAAGTGAGCCTAAGCAGCAGCCAGAGCAGCAGCCAGAGCAGCAGCCAGAGCAGCAGCCAGAGCAGCAGCCAGAGCAGCAGCCAGAGTAGCAGCCAAAGCAGCAGCCTGAGCATCAGCAGCCTGAGCATCAGCCAGAGCACCAAGTGAGCCTAAGCAGCAGCCAGAGCAGCAGCCAGAGCAGCAGCCAGAGCAGCAGCCAGAGCAGCAGCCAGAGCAGCAGCCAGAGCAGCAGCCAGAGCAGCAGCCAAAGCAGCAGCCTGAGCATCAGCCTGAGCAGAAGCCAGAGTAGCAGCCAAAGCAGCAGCCTGAGCATCAGCCTGAGCATCAGCCAGAGCACCACGTCAGCCTGAGCATCAGCAGCCTGAGCATCAGCCAGAGCACCAAGTGAGCCTAAGCAGCAGCCAGAGCAGCAGCCAGAGCAGCAGCCAAAGCAGCAGCCTGAGCATCAGCCTGAGCATCAGCAGCCTGAGCATCAGCCAGAGCACCAAGTGAGCCTAAGCAGCAGCCAGAGCAGCAGCCAGAGCAGCAGCCAGAGCAGCAGCCAGAGCAGCAGCCAGAGCAGCAGCCAGAGCAGCAGCCAGAGCAGCAGCCAGAGCAGCAGCCAGAGCAGCAGCCAGAGCAGCAGCCAGAGCAGCAGCCAGAGCAGAAGCCAGAGTAGCAGCCAAAGCAGCAGCCTGAGCATCAGCCTGAGCATCAGCAGCCTGAGCATCAGCCAGAGCACCAAGTGAGCCTAAGCAGCAGCCAGAGCAGCAGCCAGAGCATCAGCCAGAGCACCACGTCAGCCAGAGCAGCAGCCAGAGCAGCAGCCTGAGCATTAGCCTGAGCAGCAGCCTGAGCAGCAGTCAGAGCAGCAGCCTGAGCAGCAGCCTGAGCACCACGTCAGCCTGAGCATCAGCCTGAGCATCAGCAGCCTGAGCATCAGCCAGAGCACCAAGTGAGCCTAAGCAGCAGCCAGAGCAGCAGCCTGAGCACCACGTCAGCCTGAGCATCAGCCTGAGCATCAGCAGCCTGAGCATCAGCCAGAGCACCAAGTGAGCCTAAGCAGCAGCCAGAGCAGCAGCCTGAGCACCACGTCAGCCTGAGCATCAGCAGCCTGAGCATCAGCCAAAGCAGCAGCCTAAGCAGCAGCCAGAGCAGCAGCCAGAGCAGCAGCCAGAGCAGCAGCCAGAGCAGCAGCCAAAGCAGCAGCCTGAGCATCAGCCTGAGCATCAGCCAGAGCACCAAGTGAGCCTAAGCAGCAGCCAGAGCAGCAGCCAGAGCAGCAGCCAGAGCAGCAGCCAGAGCAGCAGCCAGAGCAGCAGCCAGAGCAGCAGCCAGAGCAGCAGCCAGAGCAGCAGCCAGAGCAGCAGCCAGAGCAGCAGCCAGAGCAGCAGCCAGAGCAGCAGCCAGAGCAGCAGCCAGAGCAGCAGCCAGAGCAGCAGCCAGAGCAGCAGCCAGAGCAGAAGCCAGAGTAGCAGCCAAAGCAGCAGCCTGAGCATCAGCCTGAGCATCAGCAGCCTGAGCATCAGCCAGAGCACCAAGTGAGCCTAAGCAGCAGCCAGAGCAGCAGCCAGAGCATCAGCCAGAGCACCACGTCAGCCAGAGCAGCAGCCAGAGCAGCAGCCTGAGCATTAGCCTGAGCAGCAGCCTGAGCAGCAGTCAGAGCAGCAGCCTGAGCAGCAGCCTGAGCACCACGTCAGCCTGAGCATCAGCCTGAGCATCAGCAGCCTGAGCATCAGCCAGAGCACCAAGTGAGCCTAAGCAGCAGCCAGAGCAGCAGCCTGAGCAGCAGCCAGAGCAGCAGCCAGAGCAGCAGCCAGAGCAGCAGCCAGAGCACCACGTCAGCCTAAGCAGCAGCCAGAGCAGCAGCCAGAGCAGCAGCCTGAGCATCAGCCTGAGCATCAGCAGCCTGAGCATCAGCCTGAGCATCAGCAGCCTGAGCATCAGCCAGAGCACCAAGTGAGCCTAAGCAGCAGCCAGAGCAGCAGCCAGAGAAGCAGCCTGAGCAGCAGCCTGAGCAGCAGCCTGAGCAGCAGCCTGAGCAGCAGCCTAAGCATCAGCCAGAGCACCACGTCAGCCTGAGCATCAGCAGCCTGAGCTTCAGCCAGAGCACCACGTCAGCCTAAGCAGCAGCCAGAGCAGCAGCCAGAGCAGCAGCCAGAGCAGCAGCCAGAGCAGCAGCCAGAGCAGCAGCCAGAGCAGCAGCCAGAGCAGCAGCCTGAGCATCAGCAGCCTGAGCATCAGCCTGAGCATCAGCAGCCTGAGCGTCAGCCAGAGCACCACGTCTGCCTAAGCAGCAGCCAGAGCAGCAGCCAAAGTAGCAGCCAGAGCAGCAGCCTGAGCTTCAGCCTGAGCATCAGGAGCCTGAGCATCAGCCTGAGCATCAGCAGCCTGAGCGTCAGCCAGAGCACCACGTCAGCCTAAGCAGCAGCCAGAGCAGCAGCCAGAGCAGCAGCCAGAGCAGCAGCCAGAGCAGCAGCCTGAGCATCAGCCAGAGCACCACGTCAGCCTAAGCAGCAGCCAGAGCAGCAGCCAGAGCAGCAGCCAGAGCAGCAGCCAGAGCAGCAGCCTGAGCAGCAGCCTGAGCAGCAGCCTGAGCAGCAGCCTGAGCATCAGCAGCCTGAGCATCAGCCAGAGCACCAAGTGAGCCTAAGCAGCAGCCAGAGCAGCAGCCAGAGCACCAGCCAGAGAAGCAGCCTGAGCAGCAGCCAGAGTAGCAGCCAGAGCAGCAGCCTGAGCATCAGCCTGAGCATCAGCAGCCTGAGCATCAGCCAGAGCACCACGTCAGCCTAAGCAGCAGCCAGAGCAGCAGCCAGAGAAGCAGCCAGAGCAGCAGCCAGAGCAGCAGCCAGAGCAGCAGCCAGAGCAGCAGCCTGAGCAGCAGCCTGAGCAGCAGCCTAAGCATCAGCCAGAGCACCACGTCAGCCTGAGCATCAGCCTGAGCATCAGCAGCCTGAGCATCAGCCAGAGCACCAAGTGAGCCTAAGCAGCAGCCAGAGCAGCAGCCAGAGAAGCAGCCTGAGCATTAGCCTGAGCAGCAGCCTGAGCATCAGCAGCCTGAGCATCAGCCAGAGCACCACGTCAGCCTGAGCATCAGCCTGAGCAGCAGCCTGAGCAGCAGCCTGAGCAGCAGCCTGAGCAGCAGCCTGAGCAGCAGCCTAAGCATCAGCCAGAGCACCACGTCAGCCTAAGCAGCAGCCAGAGCAGCAGCCAGAGAAGCAGCCTGAGCATTAGCCTGAGCAGCAGCCTGAGCATCAGCAGCCTGAGCATCAGCCAGAGCACCACGTCAGCCTGAGCATCAGCCTGAGCATTAGCAGCCTGAGCGTCAGCCAGAGCACCACGTCAGCCTAAGCAGCAGCCAGAGCAGCAGCCAGAGCAGCAGCCAGAGCAGCAGCCAGAGAAGCAGCCTGAGCAGCAGCCAGAGCAGCAGCCAGAGCAGCAGCCAGAGCAGCAGCCAGAGCAGCAGCCAGAGCAGCAGCCAGAGCAGCAGCCAGAGCAGCAGCCAGAGAAGCAGCCTGAGCAGCAGCCAGAGCAGCAGCCTGCGCATCAGCCTGAGCAGCAGCCTGAGCAGCAGCCTAAGCATCAGCCAGAGCACCACGTCAGCCTGAGCATCAGCCTGAGCATCAGCAGCCTGAGCATCAGCCAGAGCATCAAGTGAGCCTAAGCAGCAGCCAGAGCAGCAGCCAGAGAAGCAGCCTGAGCAGCAGCCAGAGCAGCAGTCAGAGAAGCAGCCTGAGCAGCAGCCTAAGCATCAGCCAGAGCAGCAGCCTGAGCAGCAGCCTGAGCATCAGCAGCCTGAGCAGCAGCCTAAGCATCAGCCAGAGCACCACGTCAGCCTGAGCATCAGCCTGAGCATCAGCAGCCTGAGCACCAGCCAGAGCAGCAGCCTGAGCATCAGCCAGAGCACCAAGTGAGCCTAAGCAGCAGCCAGAGCAGCAGCCAGAGCAGCAGCCAGAGCAGCAGCCAGAGCAGCAGCCAGAGCAGCAGCCAGAGCAGCAGCCAGAGCAGCAGCCAGAGCAGCAGCCAGAGCAGCAGCCAGAGCAGCAGCCAGAGCAGCAGCCAGAGCAGCAGCCTGAGCAGCAGCCTGAGCATCAGCAGCCTGAGCATCAGCCAGAGCACCACGTCAGCCTGAGCATCAGCCTGAGCATCAGCAGCCTGAGCATCAGCCAGAGCACCACGTCAGCCTGAGCATCAGCCTGAGCATCAGCAGCCTGAGCATCAGCCAGAGCACCAAGTGAGCCTAAGCAGCAGCCAGAGCAGCAGCCAGAGCAGCAGCCAGAGCAGCAGCCAGAGAAGCAGCCTAAGCATCAGCCAGAGCACCACGTCAGCCTGAGCATCAGCCTGAGCATCAGCAGCCTGAGCATCAGCCAGAGCAGCAGCCAGAGCACCACGTCAGCCTGAGCATCAGCCTGAGCATCAGCAGCCTGAGCATCAGCCAGAGCACCAAGTGAGCCTAAGCAGCAGCCAGAGCAGCAGCCTGAGCAGCAGCCTAAGCATCAGCCAGAGCACCACGTCAGCCTGAGCATCAGCCTGAGCATCAGCAGCCTGAGCATCAGCCAGAGCACCAAGTGAGCCTAAGCAGCAGCCAGAGCAGCAGCCAGAGCAGCAGCCTGAGCATCAGCAGCCTGAGCATCAGCCAGAGCACCACGTCAGCCTGAGCATCAGCCTAAGCAGCAGCCTAAGCATCAGCCAGAGCACCACGTCAGCCTGAGCATCAGCAGTCTGAGCGTCAGCCAGAGCACCACGTCAGCCTAAGCAGCAGCCAGAGCAGCAGCCAGAGAAACAGCCTGAGCATTAGCCTGAGCAGCAGCCTGAGCATCAGCAGCCTGAGCATCAGCCAGAGCACCACGTCAGCCTGAGCATCAGCCTGAGCATCAGCAGCCTGAGCATCAGCCAGAGCAGCAGCCAGAGCACCACGTCAGCCTGAGCATTAGCCTGAGCAGCAGCCTGAGCATCAGCAGCCTGAGCATCAGCCAGAGCACCACGTCAGCCTGAGCATCAGCCTGAGCATCAGCAGCCTGAGCATCAGCCAGAGCAGCAGCCAGAGCACCACGTCAGCCTGAGCATCAGCCTGAGCATCAGCAGCCTGAGCATCAGCCAGAGCACCAAGTGAGCCTAAGCAGCAGCCAGAGCAGCAGCCAGAGCAGCAGCCAGAGCAGCAGCCAGAGAAGCAGCCTAAGCATCAGCCAGAGCACCACGTCAGCCTGAGCATCAGCAGCCTGAGCGTCAGCCAGAGCACCACGTCAGCCTGAGCATCAGCCTGAGCATCAGCAGCCTGAGCATCAGCCAGAGCACCAAGTGAGCCTAAGCAGCAGCCAGAGCAGCAGCCTGAGCAGCAGCCTAAGCATCAGCCAGAGCACCACGTCAGCCTGAGCATCAGCCTGAGCATCAGCAGCCTGAGCATCAGCCAGAGCAGCAGCCAGAGCACCACGTCAGCCTGAGCATCAGCCTGAGCATCAGCCTGAGCATCAGCAGCCTGAGCATCAGCCAGAGCACCACGTCAGCCTAAGCAGCAGCCAGAGCAGCAGCCAGAGAAGCAGCCAGAGCAGCAGCCAGAGCAGCAGCCAGAGCAGCAGCCAGAGCAGCAGCCTGAGCAGCAGCCAGAGCAGCAGCCAGAGCAGCAGCCAGAGCAGCAGCCAGAGCAGCAGCCAGAGCAGCAGCCAGAGCAGCAGCCAGAGCAGCAGCCAGAGCAGCAGCCAGAGCAGCAGCCAGAGCAGCAGCCAGAGCAGCAGCCAGAGCAGCAGCCTGAGCAGCAGTCAGAGCAGCAGCCTGAGCAGCAGCCTGAGCACCACGTCAGCCTGAGCAGCAGCCAGAGCAGCAGCCAGAGAAGCAGCCTGAGCATTAGCCTGAGCAGCAGCCTGAGCAGCAGTCAGAGCAGCAGCCTGAGCAGCAGCCTGAGCACCACGTCAGCCTGAGCAGCAGCCAGAGCAGCAGCCTGAGCATTAGCCTGAGCAGCAGCCTGAGCAGCAGTCAGAGCAGCAGCCTGAGCAGCAGCCTGAGCACCACGTCAGCCTGAGCATCAGCCTGAGCATCAGCAGCCTGAGCATCAGCCAGAGCACCAAGTGAGCCTAAGCAGCAGCCAGAGCAGCAGCCTGAGCACCACGTCAGCCTGAGCATCAGCCTGAGCATCAGCCTGAGCATCAGCCAGAGCACCAAGTGAGCCTAAGCAGCAGCCAGAGCAGCAGCCAGAGCAGCAGCCAGAGCAGCAGCCAGAGCAGCAGCCAGAGCAGCAGCCAGAGCAGCAGCCAGAGCAGCAGCCAGAGCAGCAGCCAGAGCAGCAGCCAGAGCACCACGTCAGCCTAAGCAGCAGCCAGAGCAGCAGCCAGAGCAGCAGCCTGAGCATCAGCCTGAGCATCAGCAGCCTGAGCATCAGCCTGAGCATCAGCAGCCTGAGCATCAGCCAGAGCACCAAGTGAGCCTAAGCAGCAGCCAGAGCAGCAGCCAGAGAAGCAGCCTGAGCAGCAGCCTGAGCAGCAGCCTGAGCAGCAGCCTGAGCAGCAGCCTAAGCATCAGCCAGAGCACCACGTCAGCCTGAGCATCAGCAGCCTGAGCTTCAGCCAGAGCACCACGTCAGCCTAAGCAGCAGCCAGAGCAGCAGCCAGAGCAGCAGCCAGAGCAGCAGCCAGAGCAGCAGCCAGAGCAGCAGCCAGAGCAGCAGCCTGAGCATCAGCAGCCTGAGCATCAGCCTGAGCATCAGCAGCCTGAGCGTCAGCAGCCTGAGCATCAGCCAGAGTACCACGTCTGCCTAAGCAGCAGCCAGAGCAGCAGCCAAAGTAGCAGCCAGAGCAGCAGCCTGAGCTTCAGCCTGAGCATCAGGAGCCTGAGCATCAGCCTGAGCATCAGCAGCCTGAGCGTCAGCCAGAGCACCACGTCAGCCTAAGCAGCAGCCAGAGCAGCAGCCAGAGCAGCAGCCAGAGCAGCAGCCAGAGCAGCAGCCTGAGCATCAGCCAGAGCACCACGTCAGCCTAAGCAGCAGCCAGAGCAGCAGCCAGAGCAGCAGCCTGAGCAGCAGCCTGAGCAGCAGCCTGAGCAGCAGCCTAAGCATCAGCCAGAGCACCACGTCAGCCTGAGCATCAGCAGCCTGAGCATCAGCCAGAGCACCAAGTGAGCCTAAGCAGCAGCCAGAGCAGCAGCCAGAGCACCAGCCAGAGAAGCAGCCTGAGCAGCAGCCAGAGTAGCAGCCAGAGCAGCAGCCTGAGCATCAGCCTGAGCATCAGCAGCCTGAGCATCAGCCAGAGCACCACGTCAGCCTAAGCAGCAGCCAGAGCAGCAGCCAGAGAAGCAGCCAGAGCAGCAGCCAGAGCAGCAGCCAGAGCAGCAGCCAGAGCAGCAGCCTGAGCAGCAGCCTGAGCAGCAGCCTAAGCATCAGCCAGAGCACCACGTCAGCCTGAGCATCAGCCTGAGCATCAGCAGCCTGAGCATCAGCCAGAGCAGCAGCCAGAGAAGCAGCCTGAGCATTAGCCTGAGCAGCAGCCTGAGCATCAGCAGCCTGAGCATCAGCCAGAGCACCACGTCAGCCTGAGCATCAGCCTGAGCAGCAGCCTGAGCAGCAGCCTGAGCAGCAGCCTGAGCAGCAGCCTGAGCAGCAGCCTAAGCATCAGCCAGAGAAGCACGTCAGCCTGAGCATCAGCAGCCTGAGCTTCAGCCAGAGCACCACGTCAGCCTGAGCATCAGCCTGAGCATTAGCAGCCTGAGCGTCAGCCAGAGCACCACGTCAGCCTAAGCAGCAGCCAGAGCAGCAGCCAGAGCAGCAGCCAGAGCAGCAGCCAGAGCAGCAGCCAGAGCAGCAGCCAGAGCAGCAGCCAGAGAAGCAGCCTGAGCAGCAGCCAGAGCAGCAGCCTGAGCAGCAGCCAAAGCATCAGCCAGAGCACCACGTCAGCCTGAGCATCAGCAGCCTGAGCTTCAGCCAGAGCACCACGTCAGCCTAAGCAGCAGCCAGAGCAGCAGCCAGAGAAGCAGCCTGAGCATTAGCCTGAGCAGCAACCTGAGCATCAGCAGCCTGAGCATCAGCCAGAGCACCACGTCAGCCTGAGCATCAGCCTGAGCATTAGCAGCCTGAGCGTCAGCCAGAGCACCACGTCAGCCTAAGCAGCAGCCAGAGCAGCAGCCAGAGCAGCAGCCAGAGCAGCAGCCAGAGCAGCAGCCAGAGCAGCAGCCAGAGCAGCAGCCAGAGAAGCAGCCTGAGCAGCAGCCAGAGCAGCAGCCTGAGCAGCAGCCAAAGCATCAGCCAGAGCACCACGTCAGCCTGAGCATCAGCAGCCTGAGCTTCAGCCAGAGCACCACGTCAGCCTAAGCAGCAGCCAGAGCAGCAGCCAGAGCAGCAGCCAGAGCAGCAGCCAGAGCAGCAGCCAGAGCAGCAGCCAGAGCAGCAGCCTGAGCATCAGCAGCCTGAGCATCAGCCTGAGCATCAGCAGCCTGAGCGTCAGCAGCCTGAGCATCAGCCAGAGTACCACGTCTGCCTAAGCAGCAGCCAGAGCAGCAGCCAAAGTAGCAGCCAGAGCAGCAGCCTGAGCTTCAGCCTGAGCATCAGGAGCCTGAGCATCAGCCTGAGCATCAGCAGCCTGAGCGTCAGCCAGAGCACCACGTCAGCCTAAGCAGCAGCCAGAGCAGCAGCCAGAGCAGCAGCCAGAGCAGCAGCCAGAGCAGCAGCCTGAGCATCAGCCAGAGCACCACGTCAGCCTAAGCAGCAGCCAGAGCAGCAGCCAGAGCAGCAGCCTGAGCAGCAGCCTGAGCAGCAGCCTGAGCAGCAGCCTAAGCATCAGCCAGAGCACCACGTCAGCCTGAGCATCAGCAGCCTGAGCATCAGCCAGAGCACCAAGTGAGCCTAAGCAGCAGCCAGAGCAGCAGCCAGAGCACCAGCCAGAGAAGCAGCCTGAGCAGCAGCCAGAGTAGCAGCCAGAGCAGCAGCCTGAGCATCAGCCTGAGCATCAGCAGCCTGAGCATCAGCCAGAGCACCACGTCAGCCTGAGCATCAGCCTGAGCATTAGCAGCCTGAGCGTCAGCCAGAGCACCACGTCAGCCTAAGCAGCAGCCAGAGCAGCAGCCAGAGCAGCAGCCAGAGCAGCAGCCAGAGCAGCAGCCAGAGCAGCAGCCAGAGAAGCAGCCTGAGCAGCAGCCAGAGCAGCAGCCAGAGCAGCAGCCAGAGCAGCAGCCAGAGCAGCAGCCAGAGCAGCAGCCAGAGAAGCAGCCTGAGCAGCAGCCAGAGCAGCAGCCTGCGCATCAGCCTGAGCAGCAGCCTGAGCAGCAGCCTAAGCATCAGCCAGAGCACCACGTCAGAGAAGCAGCCTAAGCATCAGCCAGAGCACCACGTCAGCCTGAGCATCAGCCTGAGCATCAGCAGCCTGAGCATCAGCCAGAGCAGCAGCCAGAGCACCACGTCAGCCTGAGCATCAGCCTGAGCATCAGCAGCCTGAGCATCAGCCTGAGCATCAGCAGCCTGAGCATCAGCCAGAGCATCAAGTGAGCCTAAGCAGCAGCCAGAGCAGCAGCCAGAGAAGCAGCCTGAGCAGCAGCCAGAGCAGCAGTCAGAGAAGCAGCCTGAGCAGCAGCCTAAGCATCAGCCAGAGCAGCAGCCTGAGCAGCAGCCTGAGCATCAGCAGCCTGAGCAGCAGCCTAAGCATCAGCCAGAGCACCACGTCAGCCTGAGCATCAGCCTGAGCATCAGCAGCCTGAGCACCAGCCAGAGCAGCAGCCTGAGCATCAGCCAGAGCACCACGTCAGCCTGAGCATCAGCCTGAGCATCAGCAGCCTGAGCATCAGCCAGAGCACCACGTCAGCCTGAGCATCAGCCTGAGCATCAGGAGCCTGAGCATCAGCCAGAGCACCAAGTGAGCCTAAGCAGCAGCCAGAGCAGCAGCCAGAGCAGCAGCCAGATCAGCAGCCAGAGAAGCAGCCTAAGCATCAGCCAGAGCACCACGTCAGCCTGAGCATCAGCCTGAGCATCAGCAGCCTGAGCATCAGCCAGAGCAGCAGCCAGAGCACCACGTCAGCCTGAGCATCAGCCTGAGCATCAGCAGCCTGAGCATCAGCCAGAGCACCAAGTGAGCCTAAGCAGCAGCCAGAGCAGCAGCCTGAGCAGCAGCCTAAGCATCAGCCAGAGCACCACGTCAGCCTGAGCATCAGCCTGAGCATCAGCAGCCTGAGCATCAGCCAGAGCAGCAGCCAGAGCACCACGTCAGCCTGAGCATCAGCCTGAGCATCAGCAGCCTGAGCATCAGCCAGAGCACCAAGTGAGCCTAAGCAGCAGCCAGAGCAGCAGCCAGAGCAGCAGCCTGAGCATCAGCAGCCTGAGCATCAGCCAGAGCACCACGTCAGCCTGAGCATCAGCCTAAGCAGCAGCCTAAGCATCAGCCAGAGCACCACGTCAGCCTGAGCATCAGCAGTCTGAGCGTCAGCCAGAGCACCACGTCAGCCTAAGCAGCAGCCAGAGCAGCAGCCAGAGAAACAGCCTGAGCATTAGCCTGAGCAGCAGCCTGAGCATCAGCAGCCTGAGCATCAGCCAGAGCACCACGTCAGCCTGAGCATCAGCCTGAGCATCAGCAGCCTGAGCATCAGCCAGAGCAGCAGCCAGAGCACCACGTCAGCCTGAGCATCAGCCTGAGCATCAGCAGCCTGAGCATCAGCCAGAGCACCAAGTGAGCCTAAGCAGCAGCCAGAGCAGCAGCCAGAGCAGCAGCCAGAGAAGCAGCCTAAGCATCAGCCAGAGCACCACGTCAGCCTGAGCATCAGCAGCCTGAGCGTCAGCCAGAGCACCACGTCAGCCTGAGCATCAGCCTGAGCATCAGCAGCCTGAGCATCAGCCAGAGCACCAAGTGAGCCTAAGCAGCAGCCAGAGCAGCAGCCTGAGCAGCAGCCTAAGCATCAGCCAGAGCACCACGTCAGCCTGAGCATCAGCCTGAGCATCAGCAGCCTGAGCATCAGCCAGAGCAGCAGCCAGAGCACCACGTCAGCCTGAGCATCAGCCAGAGCACCAAGTGAGCCTAAGCAGCAGCCAGAGCAGCAGCCTGAGCAGCAGCCTGAGCAGCAGCCTAAGCATCAGCCAGAGCACCACGTCAGCCTGAGCATCAGCCTGAGCATCAGCAGCCTGAGCATCAGCCAGAGCAGCAGCCAGAGCAGCAGCCAGAGCAGCAGCCAGAGAAGCAGCCTGAGCATTAGCCTGAGCAGCAGCCTGAGCATCAGCAGCCTGAGCATCAGCCAGAGCACCACGTCAGCCTGAGCATCAGCCTGAGCATCAGCAGCCTGAGCATCAGCCAGAGCAGCAGCCAGAGCACCACGTCAGCCTGAGCATCAGCCTGAGCATCAGCAGCCTGAGCATCAGCCAGAGCACCAAGTGAGCCTAAGCAGCAGCCAGAGCAGCAGCCAGAGCAGCAGCCAGAGAAGCAGCCTGAGCATTAGCCTGAGCAGCAGCCTGAGCATCAGCAGCCTGAGCATCAGCCAGAGCACCACGTCAGCCTGAGCATCAGCCTGAGCATCAGCAGCCTGAGCATCAGCCAGAGCAGCAGCCAGAGCACCACGTCAGCCTGAGCATCAGCCTGAGCATCAGCAGCCTGAGCATCAGCCAGAGCACCAAGTGAGCCTAAGCAGCAGCCAGAGCAGCAGCCAGAGCAGCAACCAGAGCAGCAGCCAGAGAAGCAGCCTAAGCATCAGCAATAGCACCACGTCAGCCTGAGCATCAGCAGCCTGAGCGTCAGCCAGAGCACCACGTCAGCCTGAGCATCAGCCTGAGCATCAGCCTGAGCATCAGCAGCCTGAGCGTCAGCCAGAGCACCACGTCAGCCTAAGCAGCAGCCAGAGCAGCAGCCAGAGTAGCAGCCAAAGCAGCAGCCTGAGCATCAGCCTGAGCATCAGCAGCCTGAGCGTCAGCCAGAGCACCAAGTGAGCCTAAGCAGCAGCCAGAGCAGCAGCCAGAGCAGCAGCCAGAGCAGCAGCCTGAGCAGCAGCCTGAGCATCAGCAGCCTGAGCATCAGCCAGAGCACCACGTCAGCCTGAGCATCAGCCTGAGCATCAGCCTGAGCATCAGCAGCCTGAGCGTCAGCCAGAGCACCACGTCAGCCTAAGCAGCAGCCAGAGCAGCAGCCAGAGTAGCAGCCAGAGCAGCAGCCTGAGCATCAGCCAGAGCACCACGTCAGCCTAAGCAGCAGCCAGAGCAGCAGCCTGAGCAGCAGCCTGAGCATCAGCAGCCAGAGCAGCAGCCAGAGCAGCAGCCAGAGCACCAAGTGAGCCTAAGCAGCAGCCAGAGCAGCAGCCAGAGAAGCAGCCTGAGCATTAGCCTGAGCAGCAGCCTGAGCAGCAGTCAGAGCAGCAGCCAGAGCAGCAGCCAGAGCAGCAGCCAGAGCAGCAGCCTGAGCATTAGCCAGAGCAGCAGCCAGAGCAGCAGCCTGAGCATCAGCCAGAGCACCACGTCAGCCTAAGCAGCAGCCAGAGCAGCAGCCAGAGCAGCAGCCAGAGCAGCAGCCTAAGCAGCAGCCAGAGCAGCAGCCAGAGAAGCAGCCTGAGCAGCAGCCTGAGCAGCAGCCTGAGCAGCAGCCTGAGCAGCAGCCTAAGCATCAGCCAAAGCACCACGTCAGCCTGAGCATCAGCCTGAGCATCAGCCTGAGCATCAGCAGCCTGAGCGTCAGCCAGAGCACCACGTCAGCCTAAGCAGCAGCCAGAGCAGCAGCCAGAGTAGCAGCCAAAGCAGCAGCCTGAGCATCAGCCTGAGCATCAGCAGCCTGAGCATCAGCCAGAGCAGCAGCCAGAGAAGCAGCCTGAGCAGCAGCCTGAGCAGCAGCCTGAGCAGCAGCCTGAGCAGCAGCCTAAGCATCAGCCAAAGCACCACGTCAGCCTGAGCATCAGCCTGAGCATCAGCCTGAGCATCAGCAGCCTGAGCGTCAGCCAGAGCACCAAGTGAGCCTAAGCAGCAGCCAGAGCAGCAGCCAGAGCAGCAGCCAGAGCAGCAGCCTGAGCAGCAGCCTGAGCATCAGCAGCCTGAGCATCAGCCAGAGCACCACGTCAGCCTAAGCAGCAGCCAGAGCAGCAGCCAGAGTAGCAGCCAGAGCAGCAGCCAGAGCAGCAGCCAGAGCAGCAGCCTGAGCAGCAGCCTGAGCATCAGCAGCCTGAGCATCAGCCTGAGCATCAGCAGCCTGAGCATCAGCCAGAGCAGCAGCCAGAGAAGCAGCCTGAGCATCAGCCTGAGCATCAGCCTGAGCATCAGCAGCCTGAGCGTCAGCCAGAGCACCACGTCAGCCTAAGCAGCAGCCAGAGCAGCAGCCAGAGTAGCAGCCAAAGCAGCAGCCTGAGCATCAGCCTGAGCATCAGCAGCCTGAGCATCAGCCAGAGCAGCAGCCAGAGAAGCAGCCTGAGCAGCAGCCTGAGCAGCAGCCTGAGCAGCAGCCTGAGCAGCAGCCTAAGCATCAGCCAAAGCACCACGTCAGCCTGAGCATCAGCCTGAGCATCAGCCTGAGCATCAGCAGCCTGAGCGTCAGCCAGAGCACCAAGTGAGCCTAAGCAGCAGCCAGAGCAGCAGCCAGAGCAGCAGCCAGAGCAGCAGCCAGAGCAGCAGCCTGAGCAGCAGCCTGAGCATCAGCAGCCTGAGCATCAGCCAGAGCACCACGTCAGCCTAAGCAGCAGCCAGAGCAGCAGCCAGAGTAGCAGCCAGAGCAGCAGCCAGAGCAGCAGCCAGAGCAGCAGCCTGAGCAGCAGCCTGAGCATCAGCAGCCTGAGCATCAGCCTGAGCATCAGCAGCCTGAGCATCAGCCAGAGCAGCAGCCAGAGAAGCAGCCTGAGCATCAGCCTGAGCATCAGCCTGAGCATCAGCAGCCTGAGCGTCAGCCAGAGCACCACGTCAGCCTAAGCAGCAGCCAGAGCAGCAGCCAGAGTAGCAGCCAAAGCAGCAGCCTGAGCATCAGCCTGAGCATCAGCAGCCTGAGCATCAGCCAGAGCAGCAGCCAGAGAAGCAGCCTGAGCAGCAGCCTGAGCAGCAGCCTGAGCAGCAGCCTGAGCAGCAGCCTAAGCATCAGCCAAAGCACCACGTCAGCCTGAGCATCAGCCTGAGCATCAGCCTGAGCATCAGCAGCCTGAGCGTCAGCCAGAGCACCACGTCAGCCTAAGCAGCAGCCAGAGCAGCAGCCAGAGTAGCAGCCAGAGCAGCAGCCTGAGCATCAGCCAGAGCACCACGTCAGCCTAAGCAGCAGCCAGAGCAGCAGCCTGAGCAGCAGCCAGAGCAGCAGCCAGAGCAGCAGCCTAAGCAGCAGCCAGAGCAGCAGCCAGAGAAGCAGCCTGAGCAGCAGCCTGAGCAGCAGCCTGAGCAGCAGCCTGAGCAGCAGCCTAAGCATCAGCCAAAGCACCACGTCAGCCTGAGCATCAGCCTGAGCATCAGCCTGAGCATCAGCCTGAGCATCAGCAGCCTGAGCGTCAGCCAGAGCACCACGTCAGCCTAAGCAGCAGCCAGAGCAGCAGCCAGAGTAGCAGCCAAAGCAGCAGCCTGAGCATCAGCCTGAGCATCAGCCTGAGCATCAGCAGCCTGAGCGTCAGCCAGAGCACCAAGTGAGCCTAAGCAGCAGCCAGAGCAGCAGCCAGAGCAGCAGCCAGAGCAGCAGCCTGAGCAGCAGCCTGAGCATCAGCAGCCTGAGCATCAGCAGCCTGAGCATCAGCCAGAGCACCACGTCAGCCTGAGCATCAGCCTGAGCATCAGCCTGAGCATCAGCAGCCTGAGCGTCAGCCAGAGCACCACGTCAGCCTAAGCAGCAGCCAGAGCAGCAGCCAGAGTAGCAGCCAGAGCAGCAGCCTGAGCATCAGCCAGAGCACCACGTCAGCCTAAGCAGCAGCCAGAGCAGCAGCCAGAGCACCAAGTGAGCCTAAGCAGCAGCCAGAGCAGCAGCCAGAGAAGCAGCCTGAGCATTAGCCTGAGCAGCAGCCTGAGCAGCAGTCAGAGCAGCAGCCAGAGCAGCAGCCAGAGCAGCAGCCAGAGCAGCAGCCTGAGCATTAGCCAGAGCAGCAGCCAGAGCAGCAGCCTGAGCATCAGCCAGAGCACCACGTCAGCCTAAGCAGCAGCCAGAGCAGCAGCCAGAGCAGCAGCCAGAGCAGCAGCCTAAGCAGCAGCCAGAGCAGCAGCCAGAGAAGCAGCCTGAGCAGCAGCCTGAGCAGCAGCCTGAGCAGCAGCCTGAGCAGCAGCCTAAGCATCAGCCAAAGCACCACGTCAGCCTGAGCATCAGCCTGAGCATCAGCCTGAGCATCAGCAGCCTGAGCGTCAGCCAGAGCACCACGTCAGCCTAAGCAGCAGCCAGAGCAGCAGCCAGAGTAGCAGCCAAAGCAGCAGCCTGAGCATCAGCCTGAGCATCAGCCTGAGCATCAGCAGCCTGAGCGTCAGCCAGAGCACCAAGTGAGCCTAAGCAGCAGCCAGAGCAGCAGCCAGAGCAGCAGCCAGAGCAGCAGCCAGAGCAGCAGCCTGAGCAGCAGCCTGAGCATCAGCAGCCTGAGCATCAGCCAGAGCACCACGTCAGCCTAAGCAGCAGCCAGAGCAGCAGCCAGAGGAGCAGCCTGAGCAGCAGCCTGAGCAGCAGCCTGAGCAGCAGCCTGAGCATCAGCAGCCTGAGCATCAGCCAGAGCACCAAGTCAGCCTAAGCAGCAGCCAGAGCAGCAGCCAGAGCAGCAGCCAGAGCAGCAGCCTGAGCAGCAGCCTGAGCAGCAGCCTAAGCATCAGCCAGAGCACCACGTCAGCCTGAGCACCAGCCTGAGCATCAGCAGCCTGAGCGTCAGCCAGAGCACCACGTCAGCCTAAGCAGCAGCCAGAGCAGCAGCCAGAGCAACAGCCAGAGCAGCAGCCAGAGCAGCAGCCTGAGCATCAGCAGCCTGAGCATCAGCCTGAGCATCAGCAGCCTGAGCGTCAGCCAGAGCACCACGTCAGCCTGAGCATCAGCCTGAGCATCAGCAGCCTGAGCATCAGCCAGAGCACCAAGTCAGCCTAAGCAGCAGCCAGAGCAGCAGCCAGAGCAGCAGCCTGAGCATCAGCCAGAGCACCACGTCAGCCTAAGCAGCAGCCAGAGCAGCAGCCTGAGCAGCAGCCTGAGCATCAGCAGCCAGAGCAGCAGCCAGAGCAGCAGCCAGAGCAGCAGCCAGAGCACCAAGTCAGCCTAAGCAGCAGCCAGAGCAGCAGCCAGAGCAGCAGCCAGAGCAGCAGCCTGAGCATCAGCCTGAGCATCAGCAGCCTGAGCGTCAGCCAGAGCACCACGTCAGCCTGAGCATCAGCCTGAGCATCAGCAGCCTGAGCATCAGCCAGAGCACCAAGTCAGCCTAAGCAGCAGCCAGAGCAGCAGCCAGAGCAGCAGCCTGAGCATCAGCCAGAGCACCACGTCAGCCTAAGCAGCAGCCAGAGCAGCAGCCTGAGCAGCAGCCTGAGCATCAGCAGCCTGAGCATCAGCCATAGCACCAAGTCAGCCTAAGCAGCAGCCAGAGCAGCAGCCTCAGCCTAAGCATCAGCCTCAAATAGAGCAGCAGCCAGAGCAGCAGCCTGAGCATCAGCCTCAGCCTAACCATCAGCCAGAGCAGCAGCCTGAGCAGCAGCCTGAGCAGCAGCCTGAGCATCAGCCAGAGCACCACGTCAGCCTAAGCAGCAGCCAGAGCAGCAGCCATAGCATCAGCAGCCTGAGCATCAGCAAGAGCACCAAGTCAGCCTAAGCAGCAGCCAGAGCAGCAGCCAGAGCAGCAGCCTGAGCATCAGCCAGAGCACCACGTCAGCCTAAGCAGCAGCCAGAGCAGCAGCCTCAGCCTAAGCATCAGCCTCAAATAGAGCAAGTGCCAGAGCAGCAGCCTGAGCATCAGCCTCAGCCTAAGCATCAGCCTCAACTAGAGCAGCAGCCAGAGCAGCAGCCAGAGCAGCAGCCAGAGCAGCAGCCAGAGCAGCAGCCAGAGCAGCAGCCAGAGCAGCAGCCCCAGCCTGAGCATCAGCCTCAACTTGAGTTGAGAAGTTGAGGCTGAGGCTGACGCTGAGGCTGACGCTGAGGCTGACGCTGAGGCTGATGCTCAGGCTGAGGCTCAGGTTGAAGCTGAGTCTAAGACTGAAGCTGATGCTCATGCTGAGCTATATACTTTCCAATTCATTAGTTAAAATTATAGATATTTCTCGTTAATTACTATATTTTATAAACATTCTTACTATATTTTATATAATTCGTAAAGATTTTTAAAGTTCTTTTTTAAGCTTAAAAGAAAAGAAAAAGATTTTTCCATTTCTACATGCAATAGTATATGAAATATCCACAACTGTGAAGCCAATGCAGCATTGCTTGTGATATGCAAGTTTATTGCATTTGCAACAAATCACCTTTAATCTGAGCTGAGAGCATTCGCTCAGAAATGTGGCAATCAAATGGCATAAATCAAAAAGATTTGATCCCATGCATATGAGATATTAGTTAGAGTGAGTGCGCTTCATCAGCAGCCACCAGCCACCAGTCCCATCTATTGACTATTCCATTAAGTTGCAAATTGCATAGTTAAACTAAGCCAGTACCACACAATCACAATTCTGTATTCAATGTCTCAGGTCAACCACAGCCGTTTGCCAGTCGAGTTGGGTTGAGCAGCAATTAAATTGCCTTTTTAAAATAATTGCAAAAATGCAATGGGAAGACGTAAACAAATTTTTGAGTTTTGTGCATAGCTTCTTGTAAATTCTGCTGGCCACAAAGTACTATGCAAAAGCAAACAGGAAAATTGATCGAAGAAGAAGAAAACTCACACATATCTATACAGATACAGATGTATGTATGCATGTGTGTGTGTGTGTGTGGTGCATTTATTTAATACGAGATGATAGAAGTTTTTGGCCTTTCCACACGGCAGCAGCCAAAGCTGCTGGCTGGCTGGCTGGCTGGCATATGGAAATTATAAAGTTTTTACCAATTGGGAGTTCGGGGGCTTTGCCTGCAATATAAACCCTATGGCAATACATTGTGCAATATACAAACTACAAATTATTATTGCTATTAAATGCACAAGCAAGAAGTTCTTAAAGTTTTTCAAAAACTTTTACACAAACCATGAAATACTAAGAGATAGCGGCAGAGAGAGAGAGAGAGAGAGAGAGAGAGAGAGAGAGGGGGTGGAAATATGGGATGTGTCGTATCGAATGCATTTTGCTTCATTATAAAGCAAACATCTTAGAGGCATGCTGGACAGGCGGCGGACAGCAACCAATCAACGGCGACTGTCCATCTATGGCAGCATCTTCATCATGGCCGAAAAAGCTGGCCAAAGTTTTGCCCACTGCCTTTTGCACTGGCAACTTAATTAGTGTTCAATCAACAATAAACTATAAACACTCTCTGCTTTCAACTTGGACTTTTGCCTGAAAGGTTGCGGTTACCATGGCTCGGACAAACTCTAAGAAGCAGTCAAAGAAGGCCAGAACAGCTACAGCTACAAGCTACAGGCTGAAGAAGAGCAACTGCTCTTGCACAAATTAGTAGTTATTTGTTTTGGGTGCGAGAGTTTCATGGGGTTTGTTATACAGTTTTTTTTTTTTTTTCATGTAAACTTGGCCAATTGCGTTTCCTCCAACGGCCATCAATATGAAGCTCGACGAAGCATGCCAGCACATAAACAGACACTTCAATCGAATTATTTTGTCATGCCACAAAATTTAATTAGTGACTTTTTGCTATTGTTTTTGCTGGCCTATTGAAACTGCATTTTCAGCTTAATGCTGCAAATGCATTTCAAAAGTGCATTAAAAACTTTGTCCACATTGTATCCATTGAAAATGTTCAATTTAAAAATTGTTTATCTGCCATACATCGTTCGAACTATAAAATTAAATTAGGCTTTCAGCTTGTGAAGTAATAATTTATTTAATTACTGACTTGATGCGTGCTGAAACTCGGGTTGAAAATGCCAAAGAAAAAATGTATTTTATAATTTTAAATAGTGAAAATATTGATATTCTCTATAGATTGCAGTTGTAAGACTTTGAATAGCCAGAAAATTATTATAGTAAATGTTTAATTACATAAAACTAGTATTCATAAGCTTCTTTAGTAAGATAAATCTGTAAGAAGAAATGTTTAAAATAGCTTAAAAATAATTCCAATCGAAACTCTTCAATTGAAATGATTTGAAATGATTGAAATATTTCAACTACAATAGCAACAATCTTGTTAGCATATTCTACTTCGCCTACTGAAAGTCTAATCTCATGCTAAATGAATCTTAAGACTGCCTTGAAATAGATCTAAAACCATTCTTATTTCATAGCATTTAGGTTTGAATATTAGTGAACAAATATTGCCTCTTTTTGTTGATTTTGATTTATTTTGATTTATTTTTATTTATTTGAAATAACTATTTATTATTTTTATTTATTTTTTTTTAATATTTTGCTCACTTTTTCCACTTAAGAAAATACTAAGAAACAATTAAAATTTCTTTATCAAAATAAAATAAAAATAACGATGCAGTGCAAACTTGTGTAGCTCTTGGCTATAAACTTTAATACTTTCATAGAACGGCTTGAGCTGCACTTTGGCAACGTGGTGGTAGCCTTACAAAAGACTTGAAACTTGCAATAAATTGATTTACTTGGCACAACAATAATGAGTGCAAACATGACCACACAGGCATACAAACACATCCACACACACACACATGCACACACACATGAACACATAGTTATGCACAAATATACGCACTGTTCAGGGCCATTGACGCAAGTCGTGCAGAATATTAGCAAGAAAATTAAAAGAAAATTTTCCATAAAATGTGCAAAAGTATGCGAAAGTTATTAAGTGCATACAAAGTAGAAAAACATACAGCAACCCCGACACACTCGCACACACACACACACACACACATGCATAACCGTAACAACATCGAAGGCAGAAAACTTTCTAATCACGTGTACAAGGCTGCAGTCGAAGTTGTATTACTTCCTGGCAAGATGTTGGGCCCTCGTTCGCCTCGTCCTTCCCGCCCTTGTTGCGGCCCTTGCAAGACATTCACTTATATATATGTTTCACAAGTTTTCTATTTAAAATATAAACACATGCTTGATTGGAATTGGCCAGTTAAAAGCATCGAACTCTTCTGCTCTGGCCAGTCTGTCTTTTTAATAAATTTTTTCCAAATCTCTTTTATTGTTTTTCTTTTGGCTAGCCCTACTCCAACTGTTTAGTTTCTCATATGCATATCTATATATATATATTTTAATTGCTGTTATTATACGCTGGAGAAAAGAAGCCTTAGCCGAAAGTAGGCTGCATTTTTTATATTTCAGGTTAAATATATGGAAAATATAGTATGAAATAGAGTGTTGTGTATATATATCAATGTTAGAGAGTGCTAGAAGATACCAAGATGCATTCTCTTGTGAACTCAAGTTGTTATGATGGTGACAAAGGATGTGAAAGAGAGAAAACTTGCTGACTTTCAGGCATCAAGTAGTCTGTCAATCAAATCGAAGCAATTTAAGATGATTCTTGTCTTTAGATAGCTGCAGAAAATAGAGCTCCTCAGACACTGTTACATACGAAATAAAAGAAACTATCCAGTCTTTCAAATAAAAGAAACTATCCAATCTTTGATAATCCAAAACATAATATCTTACAGAGTTGAAATTTAGTTCAAAGATAAAAATTTTCCTGAATTTAAAAATATTTTTTAATAAAATTATAATAATATAGTAGAAAAATATAAAAAATAGAATAAAATATATAAAAAAAAAATAAAAAATAATATAGTAAAAAATATAAAAATATAAAAATAAACGATCCGAACAGTAAAAAATATATTATAAACAGAAAAAATAATATTAAAGAGAGTAATAATATTATTTTAAAATATATTATATTATATATGAAATGTTGAAAACACACTATAATAGAAATTAACTTTAGCTTTAATTGCAAACCACTTTTATTACACCTGGAGCAAAAGTCCCTTGATTATAAAAGGAATTGCATATATTTTGCAAGCAGCATCGAAGCTCTCATGGGATTTTGCACACATTTTAACCAAACAACAAATTTTTTTTCTCTCGAATTTTTTTCTAATTTTCAACCAAAGCTCAGAGCGCATAACTCACAACACCTGGGCCACACACACACACACTCCCTCACACACACACACACGCAATCACATGGGCACGACGAAACGCCAAAAGTGCCGCAAATGAAAAATGCAAACGGAATTAAATTATAGTCAGTAACGAAACAGCTAGCGAACCAAAAAAAAAAAAAAACAAGTAAAACTTAGCACATATGAAAAATAAAGCATGTACATAGATATACATATACACATGCATATATGCATGTGTGTGTGTGTGTGTGTGTAGAGTCTCTAAACTAGAAAAAAAAAGTTCAAACAGGCGGCGCATAGTTGGCGAGCCCGGGCCGCGCTCTCTGTTACTTTGCGAAATTAAATCTGAGCGGAAGCATTGCAAACACACAGATACAGAGCTGCACACACACACTCGGACACACACTAGCACACACACTGGCACACACACATGCGACTGTAATGATGCAGCAGCTGCGCTTAGATTGCATTAAGTGGGCGGCCCTGGGCGCTGCTTGGAGCCGCTGCAGTTGCCTGCAAAAGGCAACGCCAGCTAGCAAAAATTTTAATTTCCGCGCAAAAATCACAAAACTGGCAAATGGCAAAGCAAAGAGGCAGCAAAAAAAACACCAACACGCACACACACATGCTGGACAAAAAAAAAAAAAACAAACTAACTAAAATACCGCACAGCGAAAGGTGCAAAAAATGTGAACGCTTTCGCGCACATTAATGAAACGCGCTCATGTGCAAACTGGGTAGCACACAGACGACTTGAACAAGCAGTTCGAGGACTTGCAGGACCTGCCAAGCACTGCCAAGGGTTACAACAACTGAGTTCGCCTAGCTGCACATAGTGTGCAGTGTAGAGAAATGCCCGCACGACTTGTTGGAAATGCAGTTAGAGGAAGGTACCAATGGCCAAGATGTAGAATAACAACTAAGGTTAACTGATTATGAGCGTCTAAATTGATAGCTAAACTAGTTTAGCAATAGACCAAGGCCTGCCTGTTTATCTTGGTTAAATTTATAACATTTTTAAATGATATAAAAATTAATAGATTTTCATTAATGTTTTGGCTCACATTTCACATTTCAGTCATACTATATTTTCATATAAAGACGAACTAAATTTGTTTTTAATACCAAATACTCAGCTAGTAAATAAAAAAAGATTATTTTCCAAACAATTTTATTTCCATTCATTAAATTATAATTAATCTATGTTTATCTTGCTAAAACTTGACTGTTTGGGCAAAACTATTTTTAGAACTTCAACAATATTAAACTGAAATTTTGAGTTATTATAAGCTTATAAAAATATTGTAACTAAATTTTATAGTTCTTAAGAGCCTATAATAACATTAAATTATGTGCGGAGCAAAAATTTCAAAATCTCAACCAGTTTTTCTTTATACAATAGAAAACTTTCAAGCACTGCTCATTCCAGCATTAAGAAACATCATAAAATCCATAAATAATAATCTATTTTATCAAAACTTTATCTGTTATATTTCTCAGAAATTCTTTACTCTTAAATACAATATTTGATGCATCAAGACTTCACATTAAATCACTTGATAAAAGGCAAAAAGACGCGCTGCTTTGTAATTGAAATGTTTTTCATTTGACTCTTGAGCTAAATAATAATAGAGAAAGAAGTGCATAACCAAGCCAATTATTTGTGGTTGTGAGTCGACGACTGCAATATGTTTTTGTGCAAATATTACACATACGACCCGCATGTCTCTAATTAAAACATCATATGTAATTTCAGCTTTTTCACAATCCCATTTTATGTCTCTCTATTGTCATTTCTTTTATCTTTATCTCTCTTTCTCCCACTCTCTCTCTCTCTTGCACAGTCAGCACTCCTGTTACATTAAATTAATTTTTGTATATTTTTATACATTTTTTCCTCTCACTTGTCAAGTCAAAGCTTAGCGCTAACTACAAACATAAAACTGAAATAAAAAACTCCTCCGCTGCTGGCTGCACGTCCTGTGCACTTCGCTCATCTACCCACGCTTAGGTCTCAAAATATTTGTCTTTTTTAATAAAAATAATATTTTTACTCTGCTCGTTACCTTAACAATGTCCTAGACCAACGTCGAGCTGCTTCACAGTTGAAGTGAGCGCGCGCGCAAAGAAAAAAAAAAGGCTCAAATAACCAAGCCAGCATTTTTACCAGCCAGCCAGCTGGCCAACAAGTTAAAAGTTAATGAGACAACATAACTTTTGTGGTCGACTAAATGAGTAGTCGAAAAAAATATATTCACACACGAGGGTTGACTTTGCAGTAAATGCTTTAAGTTGCAAGAAAAAAACACGGATTAATTGAAACTAAAAAATTTATAAGAATTATTATTTTTTTATAAAAATTATGAAAAATATTTTATGATACTGCAAAGATCGTGCTGAGAACTAGTTTTAGATTAATAATAAATTTAAATAGAAAATATATTTTTATTAAAAAGATAGAAAAATAAATTTGAAATAAGAGTTGTATATTAATTTTTGCATTTACAGAAAATCAGGGTATTAATATTTATTCAAAAATTAAAATAAAAATCAAATAAACTTAAAATAGAAAATATATTATATTAAAATTTATGAAAATTCATATTAAAAATATATATAAAAATAGATATATATATTAGTTCTCTTGGGCAATAAAATGTTGTCCAATGTTTTTCAAATTCTCCTTTTAAATAAAGATTAAATTAATTGAATTGAAAATATAATTTTTTATATTAAACAAAAGTTTTACTTTTAAATATTTTTCAAGCTCAAAGACTGTCAATTAATTAATTAATAATTTTAAATTAATGTATTGTTTAATGTATATAAAGAAATATTTTAAATAATAGTAAAAATTGTGAAATTAATTAATAATCGTTTTTTTACTAACTATTTGAAGAAATAACTTAAGCAATTAATATTATAAGAAATTAGAAGTATGGACATTATTAGAACTACATAGTTATGCGTACATAATTACTCCATCTAACTATGATTTTAAAACTAAAAAACCTTTTCAATACTTTACTCACAAATCTCGCACAAAATTACATTTATGGGACAATTTGCGGCGCTGTGGGAGTTGAGCTCGACTGCAGCATATTATAATCAATGTTCCCAGCTGCGGCTCAAAAATTAAACAATTAGCAAAAAGAGTAGGATAAAAATGTGCAAAAAAAAAGTTTGTAAAATGTTTGTTAGCGCTGAGTAGGAGCTGAAGTTGGAGTTGGAGTTGAAGTTGGAGTTGGAGTTGGTTGACGCCTGCAACTTGTGTCTTACGTCGTGTTAACATTACAAAATTTATGTGTTAAGCAAACATGATGTCCATGGACATGGCATATCTCATGACCAGCAGCAGCAGCAGCAGCCATTAATCAGCGCAACATCCATGCCACACACTTGTCACTCAGGCGACGCTTATCACTTGGTCCATTGAACGCTTGCCGCGTCTGGCATAAATATCACTTAAATCAGTTGACTTAGCGACGCGAGCAGCAAGACGCGCAACGTGCATAGACCCGCAGCTGCCCAGGACATATCAACTTGTAATTGTGACAATAGCTGTCAACAAAGCGCAGAGACAGACACAGACACAGACACACAATCCCCAACACACAGCGCTCTCAAACTCTGGCAACAGCATGGACAAGGGCAGCCAGACGACGGACTGAGTGGTCGACTGACTGCTTAGCAAGAGCCAGAGAGATCTCTGTGTGTGTGTGTGAGTGTGTGTGTGCGACCTTTTCTCTCCACCTCTTCATCTCTTGCGATGACAATTTTTTGACAAAATAAGATAAATGAGTTGTTCTTACATGCTATGAAAGCGGGGTTTTTAAATTGTCTCATGCAGTGGGAGTTTTTTACTGTAAATGAATGAAGCAGCTTTATCAGTCTGAGTCTGATCAGCGATCATTATTGGTAATAGATTAGAAAAACCTTGATCTATTTCTGAATCTACTTTCATCTTATATTACTTTAGCAACTACTTAAAATATATTTACTAATTTATATATGCTTAGTTCTAAGCCAAGTTCAACTCGTTTGCAGAGCATTCAAAGTGCCTTTATAAAGTTCTCAAATCTTTTCTTTTCGCAGCTGGCTGAAGTGCTGGACTTATACTACTCGTATGTGTGTGTGTGTGTGTAAGTTGAGCGCCATAAAATGGCGCTTACTATAAATTTTAAAGCTAGACAAAGTTATTTAAAAATCATTGAGCTGCTCGCAGTTCGCAGTTCGCTGTTCTCCGTTCGCATCCTTCGCGCTAACCACCAGCTCCTTGCCGCGCTCATTTACAATAAATTCGCGATTTCGGTTCGGTTCAGTATTCAACATTTCTTTTTTTTTTTCTGTTTGCGCTTTTCTACTCTGCATTTAGCTTCGGTTTTTGTTTTTTATTTTTTGCACCATTGACTAAGCCAAACAGAGTCTGATGCTCGAATTTATTATGCTCACTCCAATTGCCGGCTCGACTCTGGGTTTTTTGTCTTTGCTCGCGCTAACAATTTTTTTTTGTATTTATTCTTTATTTTTTTTTTATTTTTTGTAATTTTTTGCTTTTTCTGGTTTTGCCTTTTTTAATTCAATTTATTTTTGGATTTATACGTATTTATGCACATGGGATTCATTTCCGCTTACGGTTTCTAACTTTTTAGCGCGAAAAAAGCCAAAAAGCTCATTTTTTAGCTGCTTTATTTGCCGGCGCGTTTTAATGAAAATTGATGCTGCAAAAGTGCGCAAAGGTTATTGGCGTGTCTAAATTAATGTACGGATGTTCTATAAATTTTTGTTGTAAATTGGTGGCGAGCCACGCCCATGCCGCACCATTCTAATGCCCCAAAGCATGCAAAACCAGAGCAGCAGCAACGGCAACAGCACCAACACTAGCACCTGCACCGGCTCTGGCACCTGCATCTGCATTGTGTTCAATAAAATTTTGACATTTCTTAATTGAATTCCGCTGCACAAGTTTGCCGCGAACTCAAACAAAAGCCAACAAACCAAAAATCAAATTACAACAAAAGTCAGCGAGCAATGAAATTTTCCACAACACACACACACGGACACACATACATGTGCACGTACGTGGTTAGCTTGTATGAAGCAAACTTAGCGTGGAGCAGCTAACATCCAAGTCAGGCAACTCGCACACACACACACAACCGAAACATACTCATTGCTGATCAGCAAGATGGGAAATTTTATAACTTCATTAAATAATTGCACGCCAAAATGCAGCAAAAACCACAGAGCGCCGCCGCCGCCGCCGCCCAGACGCAGCACTCGAGTCCTGTTGCCCGAAAAGTTTCGGTGGCGTTAACTGCCAAAAGACGACAGCGTGAAGAAATAGCCAGCCAGCGCCCAGCCCACCTGCCCATGTGAGCTGCAAGGTGCTCAAATATTGAGTTTTTGGATTTTGTATTGAAATATTCGTTGCCCGCGTGTGTGCGGTGTGTGTGCTGTGTGTGTGTGTGTGTGTGTGTGTGTGTGTGTGTGTGTGTGTGTGTGTTTTGTGCTAGGTCAACCTTAGGCAAATGAGGCGCTAGTTACAATACATGTACTCAATTAGGCATTACTTCACTGCACGTGTGAGTGTGTGTGTGAGTATTTCGGGCAGTGTATGTGCTGCAGTCGAGCTTGAAGTTGTGGTGTCTGTTACAGAGCTGAAAGGGAAAGCCTCAAAATATGAGTACTTGTCAAGCTGAGTGTTTTCTAATTGAATATTTAAAGAGCTTAATATATTCTTTGAATGTGTGAGGCATCAGCAATAAAAAAAAATTAAGCATGTAGAATTAGACGTATTCCAAGCTACTACTATATAGCGACTCTTGCTCTTACAACCTACTATACCGACTGTTGCTCTGCCTGCTCTAAGCTATACTAACTCTTGATCAGTAAAAGCTTAGAGCATTCGAGTGGATATAAGAATTTATTGGTATTAATACTTGGTAAGAAACTTGAAAGTTCGATTTACTATCTGCTGGATGGAATCATAACTTCATTGAATATTGGACATAAAGTTCGTTCAATATTAAATGAAGTTATGATTCCATCCAGCAGGTATAATTTAATAATAATAATAATAATAATTTAATAATATAATGTATATATATAATTTAATTTTATATAATGTATTTTTATATAATTTAATTTTATATAATTTAATATAATTTATATCTATATAATTTAATTTTATATAATGTAATTTTATATAATCTAATTTTATATAATTGAAGGAGAAAACTGGAATCTTTTGAGTTTCCTTTTTTTAAATAAATATTCCTGATTATATAATTTAATTTTATATAATGTATTTTTATAAAATTTAATTTTATATAATTTAATATAATTTTTATATATATAATTTAATTTTATATTATGTAATTTTATATAATTTAATTTTATATAATTTAAGGAAAAACCTGGAATCTTTTGAGTTTCCTTTTTTTTAAATAAATATTGCTGAAAAGTATTTCTAGATTAATTTTTTTGGCTTTATAAATTATTATTATATTTTAAGTAGAAGAACGTGTAAATTCGGTCAACTTGCTAGAGAAGCCATTGCTGGATAACAAAGCATTTGTATACAATAACTTGAAGGCAAAGGTATTTAATCTTTTTCAAATTTTTCTGCTAAAATAATATAAAATTTTCTTATAATAATGACAATTTTTGATATCTAATTAATATGTAGCAAAAACTTTTAAACTACCTAATACAATTCTCACTTAATCATACTTTAATACCATTTAACCATAATAAAATTATCTCCTTGAGCTAAATTTTACTTGTTCAACTAAATCGCTCAAATGCCATTGGCATGCTTAAACAACTCCTTTGCATAGCTCACAAATGCGCATCATTTATCAATAATATTTATATTTCTCACACATTATTTTAAGTAAATGAAGCTGCTGTATAGCTATTGCATTAATTAATTATCAATTGATTGGCTCAAAGTCAAATGCTTCATTAACAATTCAAATATGATATTAAATTATAGCAATTGAAATTTTCTATTGCATGATTTCAACATTAACTCATCAGCTTGAACAGTCTTTTGATTTATTTAATTTAATGCATATGCTATTAAATGCACACGCACACACGCACTTCACACACGCACACACACACACTTCACACCTGCCTCTGGCTGACCGACCACAAAGCACTCGTATGTGTGTTTAATGATTGTTTATATTACACATACGACTCGTGCAACCGTCAATGTGCAACAGTCAAGTGGATGTTTGTACACACAGCCAGCGGCACTCATTAGCTGTATTATGACCATATATATATATATGTGTGTGTGTGTGTGCGTACACACAAATATTTATGCCACATATTTTCACACCTCGACTTGGCTTTGGTTTGGTTTGGTTTTCTGGTTTGCTTTTGCTTTTGTTTTTTTTTTCTGGTATTCAGAGCCGCTTTTAATTGAAATATTAAATAAGCCAATTAAAATTAAAATTATGACTGCATTATGCCACGCCCAGCCAGGCGCCCACACATTGATGGCAGACAGCCGATAGCCTTTTATTGAAAATTATTGAAAATTATTCTGCAATTCCAATTGCAATTGGCGCAGCGCGCTGCGACGCATGTGCGACTGTTGATAATTTGTAAATTATTGCATTACAGATAAAAAAAAAAGTGCAATTGGCGCGCTCAGTTCGATATTAATGAAGCTGGCGAAGCTACTTTCAATTATCGCACATTTTTGCTGGCATATTTTATTTAGGCAAATTTAAGGTCAGTTGGTGGTTGGGCGAGCAGTGTCCTTCGTTGTCCTTTGTAAACATGTTGACAAAACAAACGCAGGAAATCGCCCGTTGCCCTCGCCCTCACCCGCTGCCTTATCATAAATGTCATGCGACCACAGCGCAACAATAGCTTAATTTATAATTAAATTAATTGTTGTAATTACTTCATTAGCGTTCACTTTTGCCTATTCCAACCGTTCATTAAGTTCGGTTAGTCCTCGTCGCCATTATGGAGACGTTTGCGTGTTGTTGTTGTTGTTGTTGTTCTTGCCACCATTTGTTGTCTATGTAAATGACATCAAATGCGACACCAAATTACACAATTAGGCAACATTAACATTTAATGCGTTATGTTTACGTTTTGTTTACCTGTCCCATTGTCCCAGTTCACCCTCAAAACTGTTGCCCACGCACGCAAGTCATAAGCATTATAATCGATTGTTAGTTAATAGAATTTCCCTCTACCCGCTCTATACTCTATTAGTGGTCATTAATTTGGAAGTTATGGATATTGTTGAATATATTTTTCTTTGGGCACTCTTTAGACTTTCGCTGCTTCTTAAAATATTCCTTTTCTTTCGATAGGTAAATGGGTCTTAAAGCGTCTAAGTTATGAGCGGCTTAATTGGCAATGGGCTGGAAACATTACGATCTAGAGTATTATGAGCGAAGTCGATTTGAATGCAATATAGTGTGAAATGTTCTATTGTATTGGATTGTAGAAAACAAAAGTTTAAATGTAAATTTTTGCATGTAATTGGCATAATATATTTATATTATATGTATTAATAATAAATATAGCATTTATTAATATCAAGCTACATAGCTATAACAATTAAGTATTGCTATTTTATTGGAAATATAAATCGAAAATTTAATAGAAAAAATGTTCTTTATAAAAGACATTATAAGTAGTACATAAATTATATAAATTATATATATGTGTATTATATAATTATATAATATACATTTTATAGTCATAAAAATATGCTATGGTATAATATATATTTATTATATTGACGAATTTACAATTAATCATTATAATCTTATGGGAAGTAAAAATAAAAAATTGTATAAGAAAATGTTAAATTATATTATTTATTTATTTATATAAATTTATGCTTATTTGAATCAGAATATAATATATATTTTTTAAGCTAATGTAACTATAACTATTAAGTTATATTATTTTATTTTAAATTTATTTTGATATACATTTAGTTTAAAATAAATGCACATTTGCCATCTATACGCAAACCAATGTCTAATAAATTACTACAAAAAATATATATAAGACCTTAGTCTTGTTTTTTTATTAGAATTAAATAATACAGAATAACGATATTACTTCATAACTTTTTAGAAAAAAAAAATGTATTTGCTATTATATTCTTTAAAAAAAATATCAACACCATAATTTTTGCAGACTTTAAAAATTATAATTATTAAAAGTTGCGCATATTGACAAAAAAATAGATAGCTCTTAAAAGAACCTATTTATTTCACTTTACTTTGAAACTATAATATATTAAATTCAACTTTGAGAATATTGCTCTTTTGATTATTACAAATTTTAAATATATTTTATAAAGTCTGATCTGAGTCTCAAAAAATTATTTAGCCATTTTATTATGGTTTTTATTAGCCTTGGCATATACATATTTCTTAAAAAAAAAAAAAATTATCATAGTACGCATCTCTGTAAAATTAATATATATTTTATGTATAGAAAAATATAGTCAGATTTTTAGCGCATCATAATTTTACTGGCAAGAAATTTAAGCGATATGTATGCATTATATATAATATATAAATATATATTACAGTATAAATAAATATATTATATTTTATAATATAATTATAATAATTATATTTTATATTTTAATTTATAATATGATGCGATCATTTTTTATAATAAATCAATTTTGTATTTATAAAATATTATGGTATATATAATATATCATTTTTTTATAATATATAAATATACATTAAAATATATAATTATATTTAATATATAATAAACAAATCGCTGTACATTTTTTTTAGCAAATTTTCAAATTTCTTTTTGTCTTAAAAATAAATTTAGCTTACATAGAAATACTCTATTTTTAATCTAAAATTTTATGTTTATGTAATTTAATTGCCCACATGTATATATAATTCCTTCGTTGCCCATTTGAGCTTGGAAAAAAAATGCCAGCTATTATGAAATTGAAAGAGAGAAAAAACTCGTTAGATTACAGCGTTTGCCAACCAACCAAACGCCTCGAACAAACACAAGTCAAACAGAAACAACGCTGCAAGCGACAGTCTCGATGTGGCCGGCATAGTCGCAGAGTCGCAGAGTCGCCCCAAAGCGAGAACTGAACGAAGCGCCAGGCCGGGCCAGTGTTGGTTGGCAAGCAAAGAGCGCCACAGCTAAGAGAGCGGCAATGGGGCATGCACTCTTTTGCTGTTCACGCTGCAGCGAACGTTGGCGTCGCTGCGAGCAGCGCACGTGGCTGCTTTTCTTTTACCTTTTACGCAGCGCAAATGAGCAACAGTGGGAAATGTAAGGCAACAGAAAAAAAATGTGCCAAGCGGCGCTGCCAGCGCTGGCGTCGCAAGAGAGCCAGAGCGACGGTGCATGTGTATGTGTGTGTGTGTGAGAGAGGGTAAGAGCGAGAGCGAGTGCGAGCGGCGGCCATTTGAAGCTGTGGGAAAAATTGCACAAAATGAGCGACGCTCTTTTTATTTATTTTTATTTATTTTTGTTTTTTTTTTTGTGGCCCAACGCGTTGCGCTGCGCTGTCAACATTTTCTTTGTGTTGCTTTTGCCGGGCGATTCGTAAACAAATTCTGTGATTGGCTGACAGCCGCTGCTGGCTGGGGGCTGGGCAGGGGTACCACCGGCTTGGCTGTGTGTGTGCATGTAGTTTTTTGCGCCACGTTTTCTTATTAACGCGTTTTTGTGATTGGGTTTGGGGGTGCGGCCGCTATATGGCGCAGCAGCGCAGCCGGCGTCTGCGTGTCGACTTTTTTCGCATTTGCTGGCAGCGTCTGTGTGTGAAAATGTGGAAAATTGCCTATGCGCACCCAACTACAACCACAGCTGCAAACAGCAACAACTTTACGAAATGAGTGTAATGAGCGTGGCAGACTGAGGCGCAACTACACCGGCACATGCTCTCTCGCTCTAGCATTACACATACGCCGCGTTATCTATGTATGACGTGTGCAGTTGCTGTTGTTGTTGTTGTTTTCTAACTGCGTCGTCGTCGCTGTTGGCGCCGTTGGCTGTTGGTTGGCTGTGGCTGCGGCCGTGGCGGTGTTAATGTTTTTGCGTGTTTATGTTAATCGGGCAATGCTAGCAGCGACGCCAGCATTCTTAACAGCAGCATCGGCCTGTATAGACGCAGTCTCAGTCGCTGTCGCTGTCGCTGTCGCAGCAGCAGCAGCAGAAGCTGCAACTGCACTGCTTGCTTAGATGACGCCTATTTCGCCAGCTGCCCCACCCGCTGTGTTTACACACACACACACATATACACACGCATACACTTATGTATGCGCATGCATGCACACATACATATATGTATATATGTACTTATATAAGTCTATGTATGTTTGTATTTGTGCGTTGTTTTTTATGCATTTACTAGGCAACATTTTGATTGCATTTTTTTTCTCCCTATTTTTTAGTTTCTGCGTCTACACGTAATGAAAAATTGTGTACAGCTGCAGAGGCTGTGTGGAAGCGAGATGGCTGGCTAGGCGGAAAAAAAAGTTTTTTTTTAATTGCAATTTTTCATTAATTAAAATTTGCTTAGTTTGCATTTGAAAGTTTTTATTACTGTCGTTCCTCTTTGGGGCTCTGGATATATAACGGAAATTTGTATGGATTTATTGTGATTGAAGGTCCAGCAAATTGAATGTGTGTGTGTGTGTGTGTGTGTGTGTGAGAAAAGTGATAAACGGGCTGAATGTGTAAGTGAAATGGACAGCAGCAAAGTTGAACGAATAGCGCTTTGAACGTTAAAACTAGAAGCTGTTGATGCAATTACAATTCAGGATATGCAACCTAAATATTTTATGAATTTATGAAGCAATCATTTAAATGACTTTTCATATAATAGTTTTTGAATGGAATTGTATATTTGAATTTGGGAACTGTCTAAAATTATTAATGCTGATGTTATATATCTATTAATCTTGAATATACAGATGTAAAAAATAATAAATTAATTTTTAAAATATTTTTATTATATTTTATATATAATTTTTTGTATTATATAATATATTTAATATTTTTATATATTTAAAATACAATCTAAATATTTTTTAAAACTCTTTTCCCTAACCTCATTCAATAAATTAATAAATTAAAAAATTATTAAATTTGATTAGCCTATTTATACACATTTTTTCAATAGTTATATAATAACTCTTCGATTTAAGGCCTAACTGTAAATTCTATGACATATTTTTCCATCAATTTGTGTGCTACTTTTTATGTGAAGCTGGCGGCAATTAATGATATGGCCACAAAGTCACAGCCACATCAAATGACTGGCACTCGAAACGCATCCCAAAACCACCTACACTCACAGCCACACACACACATTGCTCCCATACACACACACACACACACACAGATAAAACCCAACCCCTGCTGGCAGCATTCAACAGCCAACCAATGCATGGGAAATGCATTGCCCCTGCCACCGGGCTACCTCGCACAAACCAAAGTCAAAAAGTGCGTAGCCCAACCGACCAACTACACTCACACACACAGACGCACAGAGAGTTGGGCAGAAAACGGAGAATGCGTTGAGCTGATTGGTGGAAAGCAAAAGGACGAGAAAAAAACTCTAACACATAACCGTCGCTGCATATGAAGAGGGAGGGAGCTGCTGTTGCAGGTGGATGCTGGGTGGGATGTCGACCACAACAATACAAAAGTCAAATTAGTGGAAAATGCAAATGCGAATAAAAAACGCAAAGCGAATGCCACAAAAAAACGGCACTAGAAAATATAGACATAGCTGCCTTATATACCACACCAATAGATAGACAGAGAGCGGCATAAAGAATGACCAAAAGACAATAAAATGACAGAGAGATAGAGAGAGAGACAGAGAGAGAAAGAGAGAATACGGGAAAAAACAGCAACGAGGCATTTTCAAAAGTGTTGGCACAAAAAATTATATTATAATTACATAGCGCAGCGTTGGAAACTCGTTTTTGGGCTAGGCAAAAAAGTGTAGCCTGATTTTAGGCGCTAAACGTACGAGTTTTTTGTGCCTTTTGTCACTTGCGCTTTGCGTAAAGTCAATTTTGTTAAGTTTTTTTTTGTTTTTTAGCTCGCTCACATATTTAGGCATTATACGAAGCTGTTTTATTTTTCACGTTATTCTCTCCATTAATTGCTTTATATTTTGCTCGATTTTTACGTGTTACCAACTGTGGGAATTCCGTGCACAAGGGAACGACGCCCAGCTGGCTTTTCATATAGTTCTTGTATTTTTAGCATACCCATTGATAGTTAAAGAACCAAATTTGGGGAGTTTTAAGGAAAGCATATATAGCTTTCTCTCAGATTTTTTATAAATAAGAGACATAATTTCTATGCTCAAGATCTTTTTTGAAGGCCTTGATCATGTTTATTGTAATTCATCAATTATCCAAATTCTTCTCAAGAAATAAGCTCTAGCTAAAAACTCTCTCTACATGTTCCATGAGCAAATCTGTTATAAAGACCTTCATTTAGGTGAGTAGCATATGCTCTAATCCAAAAAAAAAAGCAGAAAATATTAAAAAACTGAGAAAATTGAAAGTCAGAGTATCTTCTTATCGGATATTCCCTACTATGTGTTGTCAGCTTCAGTCTATCTTTTGGGCAAATATTGTCCCGGAAACTTACGCATGTAAAAAGTTAATTAAATATAAACAAAAACTTTGTTTTTCAAACATATTACTCATATTTAATATAAAATTTAAATAATATTAAATGATAGTCTGAGCTTAAATCTGGATCTATATATTTATTTATTTGACTAAATATAAAAAAAAATATATGTATTTATATTTTTCTATATACATAATTATGTATTGTTATTAATCTAATTTTAAAACAGGAAATAATATACCTCAAAATAAATGACACAGATACTAAGGTTCGTTGGCTTAGTATTATAGACTTTTGTTTACACTTTTGTTTTCACATGGCGAGCTCTGTCTGTGATACTTATTTGTTTACTTTTTTTTTAGTAATTTGTTTAACTTTCTTGTTTTACGCTTTGATAAGAACGTAATTAAGTCTCGCATTGTTATCAATTTAAATCTGTTTAAACAGAGCCACTGTAAGTTGAGCGTTTCTCGCTCTCTCTTTGTCTCTCTCTCTCTCTCTTTCTCTCCGTTTTATCCCATTTTTTAAAATTTATTATTTGCCTTTTAATTAGAATTCATTATTTAAATTGCCTATTTGTTTTTGTCACGAAGCTTATCATAATCGTAGTTTGCTGTAGTCGTTCTTACAGTAGCTCCAATAGTTATTTAAGCTTTGAATTGCCCAACAAAGAGCTATTTTGAGGGTCATTTAATCATTCAGTTTGCATTTTATAATTAAATTGAAATATTTAAATGAATTTTTGATACTGTGATATATACTTACTTTAATATAATATTTTATAAATAATATATTATATTATATTCCACATTATTTATTCATATTTTATTACAATAACTAATTTCTTTTATTTTATTATTATAATAAAATATTTATAAATTGTGTGGAATATAATATAATACATAATTTATAATCAAATATATAAATCTATATTTTATTATAATAACTAATTTATTATATTTTATTATTATAATAAAATATATTAATTTATATTATATACCACATAATTTAGTCATGATTCAATTATAATAACTAATTTATTATATTATATTATTATAATAAAATATGAATAAATTATGTGGAATATGCTTAAAAATGTATAATAAAATATATTAATCTATATTGTATTCAACATAATTTATTCAAATTTTAAAAAATTATTTCAATATTATATATTATATAAAGGAATTTATGCATGAGCTGAATCACATTTGATTTTATTTTTGATTACTTAATGAATGATCCTGCATAATTTTCAAATGTTAAATAATTTACATTTCAGAGCGAGACCTTAATATCATGTAGTTGTTAAACAGCCCTCGCTAGCTGCTTTTGTTAGACAATGTAAATTGCTGCGCTCTTATCAGTTGTCAGCCCATTTAAGTCGGGGCGAATAACATGACGGCTGAAGTCATAAAATTATTAGCTATAGGCAACAGTTAGCTGCCAAGTTCAAAATCGACTGCAATTGGAGGTCGAGGCAACAGCAGCATTTCCGTTATATTTGTACAAGTGCAAGTCGCAATCATTGAAATGAAAATTACATAGAAAACAAAATGCGACACGCGGCGTATGAGCAATGTGTCCATAATTTTGTTTAATCAACTGCTGTCAGAAATGTTAATAGTGGTACAATAAAGCAAAAAATGTTTGTGGATTTGACTTTGGCTTTGCCTCCACTTGTTTTTGAGCCGCTCGTATTAGTTGGGGGCGGTAGTCAATTTTCGCCCAGTTGAGTGCTGGCATCGAAGTCGTAAGGTCTTGCCACAATGCTGAGCCGCATTCTTATCTTAGCCAGCTGCCTGCTGGCCCTGCCCGCCGCTTGGGGCTACTTCGAAGGCTGCGATAACACCTATACACTGCAGGCGGGCGCCACCTATGTCGAGTCGCCCTACTACCCCAATAACTATCCAGCTGGCACTTCGTGCCGCTACAAATTCACGGCCCCACTAGACCACTATATCACAGTACAGTGCAGCATTAATTTGCCATCGGTAAGTGGTTTACCGACGCCCACTGTGGCTACGTCTGCATTCTGATTGACAATCACATTTCCAGAGCAATGGCCAATGCACCACGGACAACTTCTGGCTGGACAGTGAGGGCGATTTGTTGATGCGCAACGCTGAGAACTTCTGTGGCAGCGGCAGCTTCAACCGGGAATCACTCTTTACAGAACTGACCTTTGCCTACATCTCGACGGGCAGCAGCTCGGGCAAATTTAGATGCCAGCTGAATGTGCAGCCGCAGAGCTGCAACTGTGGCTGGTCGGCATCTCCGCGCATCTCGAACGGCCAGAATGCCGCAGCAAATGAATATCCTAGCATGGTAGCACTCAAGGATATCACCAACAACTTGCCCACCTTCTGTGGCGGCACTATCGGTGGGTAGAGAGTCATTAATGGCAGAGCTCAATCACTCCAGTTTTAGGGAATTGTAAGGTCTCCAAGTCGCTAAGCTGCTTTGTAAGGTGATTGGTTGGTTGTTTTTGACAGCAGGCTTCAGGATAATGCTGAGTAGAATTAATACTTAGGACAACTGATAAAAAACAGATAGATAGATTGAAATCAAATTATGAAAGGGAAGAACAAGCTAGACTAATAGCTAGACTAATATAGATTAGAAAACAATCTGTCTGGATGGCAGGTTCATATCAGGCCTTTCTTAGGAAGTAATAGATGGATCAAGGTAAAGGTTGACATCAGCGTATTCTTTCATTAAGGAGAAATTATATTTCTTGTGGGAGAATAAGCAACTTTTCAGATTCTGAAGATTGATCAACAAATATTTTGCTTATGCCCTTTTATGACCTTTTTAAGCTCTTTCTTTAATTTCTTAATATAAATGTATATATTTTTACATTATTTTCTACATTTTCAAACAGTCTCCCATCGTTATATTATAACTGCTGCTCACTGCACTCTGCAGATTAGCCAGATCACCAACATCGTTGCTATTGTTGGCACCAACAACCTGCAAAATCGTAAGCTATACAAAACTCTATCTGTTATATATATATTAATTGCCACTTAAATCACATTCCACAGCCAGCAGTTCCATGTACTACGCTCAATATGCCATACAGCAGATGCTACGGCATACGCAATACCAAAACGATCCGAATGTGATGAATGATATCGCCGTGCTGACAACAGCATCGAACATTAAGTGGACACGTGGCGTGGGTCCCATTTGTTTGCCACCTGCAGGCACGTGAGTAAAGAATCTATTCTTGTGTGTCAACATGTCTTCACTCCATTTTCAATTGCTGTGCAGTTCAAGTAGCTTTGCCTATGATGGCGTCGATGTTATTGGCTGGGGCACAACCTATTTTGCTGGTCCCAGTGCCAGCCTGCTTCAGAAGGTAAATCTGATGGTCGCCAGTAATACGGATTGCCAGACGGACTACAATGACTATGCCGTTATCAATTCTGGCCAAATATGCACCTACGACTACTTGGGTCAGAAACGCGATTCGTGCCAATACGATTCGGGTGGCCCGGTCATCAAGCGACTCTCCAAGCAATTCCTTGTGGGCATCATCAGTTTTGGCAAAACCTGCGCCGCCACCTCCTATGCAATGGGCGTCAATACACGTGTCACATCCTACATCAACTGGATCCGCCAGAACACTGGTTATTCCAATTGTGTGGTAACCATGTAACGACTAATTAGTCAAATTGTGTCTACAACTGATTCGAAACTAAGCCAACAACAATATTCAAAATGTATTAAAAAAATGGAAATATATATATGTATGTATAAAAATTTCAAAGGTCTATTTAATTTGCAAAGGGAAGGGAAATGTTAATGAGTGGATGAGTTATATATACTATATTCATATACATATATTATGTATTTATTATCTTCGCCTTAGTAGAAAACACAGTTTAGTTTTTGCTCCAGAATTTAGATACATTTTTTTAAAATTAATCTGCCAAAGGAAATCTTTTTAATGCAGATCGATACTTAGATTTAGTTTGCGGTCTAACAATCGTGTTAAAAAAAAATTATTATAATTTCTTATAGATTAAAAGTTGATTTTGAGCTTTTAATAACATTGAATTGATTTATATTTTCTTATAGATTGAAAGTTGATTTTCAGAAAAACTTTAATGGATTACATCAGGAGTTATTGAAGTTATAGAAAGCATTTTATGAAAATCAATCCATTAATAAAAACGCTTGTCAAAAAGACATTCTTTCAAGCATGAGTGACAATTTTACGTGTTATATATCTTAACCCTCAAGAAGATTGATTGTGGAATCAGATTAATTTATACTTTTTAATGGTATATTTATTATTATTTCTTTTCTATTATACATTATTATTTACTAATTATTTTATTATTTACACATTTTGGGATAATTGATATTAAACTAAAGAAAATTTAAGTTTTCTTTCTATCTTTTTTAAAGCCTGGAAACTAATCCACCTGCTGCGTTGCACATCCAAATCTTTGGCTGAAATTAATTTATAGAAACAGATGGACAAATGCAGGCAGGAATGCATCAAATATGCATTAGAAAGTGAGAATTTTAATGCCTTGTTTAAATTGTAAAAGAATTTTTAATAATGTGAAATAATTTTTAAATATATAACACAATTTAGCTCATAGATATTTTATGTTTTTATCAATTATGAAATAAATATAAAATAATTTTTAATTTTAATATTATTTTTTATAAATATATTGTAAGAAATATGAATATAATTAAATAAATATCTATTGAAGCTTGTACGCAGTCAAAGATCGTTTATTCATTTACTGAAGAATCATATAATTATAAAGTATATACCTTTTTTTATAGCATTCACGCCTTTTTGTATGGCCTGAAGTAATATATATCGTCTTATTTGCAGTAATTTAAAAACCTTCAACCAAAAGAGTCAACAGTCGATTACCTGATGTGACATTGACTTGGTAATCTACTTTCGTCAGCACGGCGACTTTATGTAAAATATATAATATATTAATTATATATACTCCTTAAATGTATATATATATATACATATATGTCTTTTCAAATCAGATATAAGAGCAAGTGCATTCGCTGTTTATGATACTTGAGATCACATTCAGGCAGAATGTTCAAGTTGCAATCAGCCAGTTCGATTCAACTGCTGATGCTGCTGCTGTCGCTGCTGCTTACCTTAGCAGATGCGCAGCAATGCAGCTGGCAGTACAATCTGCAGACCAATCAGCCCATCAATATAACTAGCGCCAATTTTCCAAGAGCTCTGCCAGCGGGCAGCAATTGTCGTTATCTGCTGAAGGCACCACCTAATCACGTTATTCACGTGAATTGTCGCTTTGAAGTGGTAAGGTTTTGAAAACTTCATTGCTGGATAGCTTGAATATCAGCTCATTATACTTTGTTTTGCTTTTAGTATCCGGACATCTGTCAGTCCAAGATTCTGTTCATTTCGCGTGACGGAGACATTCAGTTCCGTGATGCAGAGCGATATTGTCGCATGGGTCAAGTGAGTCGCACCTCCAACTACCAAAGCCTGGCCTTGGCCTACCAATCGAACAGCGCCGCCACCCAACAACGAGCCAGGCTAAGCTGCCAGGCGGTGGCACGTCGCGTGGCTTGCGACTGCGGCTGGTCACAGCCGACGCGCATCACCAACGGCGTTGAGGCGACCAAGCATGAGTTTCCCTCAACGGTGGGTCTGCGTGACGTCAGCTCCAACCAGCCCATATTCTGTGGCGGCAGTATTGTCAGCAATCGTTTTATAGTCAGCGCAGCGCATTGCATGACCCAACGATCGCCCAATCGTATTTTGGCACTAATCGGTGATCACGATCTCACCAGCGGTAAGTGTTGCCATTGAGCCAACATAACTGCTCTTTGTATTCTCTCTTTGCTACACAGCCAGCGAGTCGATATTCGCTCTTCAATATGCCATACAAAGCATTATCAGTCATCCAGCGTACAACAGCTTAGGAGATTCAAATGATATCGCTCTGCTCCAGACGGTGGCAACTATTGAGTTTTCACGCGGCGTGGCGCCCATTTGTCTGCCCTTTGGTCAAACACAACTGTGAGTATTTAATTATGTTTTAACAGATTTAGAGGGAAACAAAGTATTTTAAAGTAAATTTACATGAAAGGTTTGCCCCAAAAATATAACTATAACAAGTTGAATGTTTTTGAGCACTCGCCGAAGCTTCCATTTCTTATTAAGGAAACTATCAAGCTCCTAAGTCATTACTTTTATGTTCAATGTTGTCAATCAGTTAGTTTTTAAACATATAAAGTTCAATTTACTAATATATGATATACCTTACGACATATCTCACGATACTTGTTATCGCTTACGCTTGTTGTATATCCTTCTATACCCTATTAATATATTATCCCCAAGTTTTAATGAACTGTTTACCTTGAGGTAGTGAAACAACAAGTCAAATGGTTATAATTACGTATTTATCCTGTGTAAAAACATTTGAAACCAAGAAATGCTAAAAAATATTCATAGAAAAATTTATGAATATTTTTAACATATCTTGATTTCAATTTAAATACATTTTTAAACAATATGTTCTTTCATTTAAATCCAAAAACGAAACTTAATATTTGTTGAATATTAATACTTATTTGTTTTTTAATTTTATTTTTTATTATTTTACTAAGGTTTATCTCATTAGCCTCCAAACTAAGTAGCACACAAGAATTAGCGGAAGAATTAACTATTAATTTATGAACCTCTAAAAAGTCTTCAAAATATTTATCTTTACTTTAAGTCTAATAAGTGAAAAGAAAACATCATTATTATAATCATAAAAGATTTAACGCTCATTTTATCATAAAGTTTATATTTTGTTACCAAGAAGTGGCACAGTTAAAAAATTTCGATAACATTTCTAATTTTCATTCTTCATACAACAATCTCTCTTAATTTGCTTAGCGCTGAAACCTACGAGATTGTCGACATTGCTGGCTGGGGTACTTTGGGCTTTGGCATGGCCAAGTCGAATACGCTGCAAAAGGCCAGGCTGATGACCATTGTGAATGCCGAATGCAGTCAACGCTATAATGTGAGCATAGCCAACAATCAGGTATGCACCTACGACTATTTGGGATTGGGTCAAGACTCGTGCCAGTACGATTCAGGCGGTCCGGTTATCATGCGTCAGCGATCCCGCATGTTTCTGCTCGGCATCATCAGCTATGGACGCGCCTGTGGCCAGCGTTATGGCATCGGAGTCAACACACGCATCTCGGCCCATCTCGACTGGCTATGGCGCTACTTGGGCGGCTCGGTGTGTGCTCGCTAGGACGGCTGGTGTTTATTGACTGCAATGTGATATGCTGGCAGTTGTTGTCAGAGAGAAGCTCGACAATTGCTAGACAGCTCTCTCTCTCTGCGTATTGGCCTTGAAGCCATTTGATGCTTCAGCAGTTTCTTGAGCTGCCGTTGTTATTGCTTCTTCTTCTCCAATTTCCAGTCTTCGAGTGTTGACAAAAGCCTTAATTTGCATTTAAATTAAAAAGCTGTGACATGTTTTGCCTACATTTTAAACAACGCACAAAACTTGCAGTCCCCTCCCTCCAGCATTGCAGCCTACAGCACTGTGCATAGTTCTTACCAACTACAATCAAATTTACTTACATTTTATACACTAACCTTTGAGGAGATCTTTGCATTTTTAGTTGTTTTCATTTTGGGTTTTGGCATTGTTCATTTTTCTAAAAAATAGTTGGTTTCTGAAGTTAATGTTATCTTGACTAGACTAAGCTTGATGCTATTATGATACATAGAAATTGCATTTTAAATTATGATTTTATTAAATGTATAAATATAAAATTTTGTATAATATATTTGTATAAAATATATATAAATTTTTATAATATATATAAATTTGTGTAAGATTCTTGCCTGTTCTTAAACTCATCAATTTTGAATTTTTACATTTTTATAATTTTTATTTTTTATTTATTTTATTTATTTTAATAATCTTATTCAAATACATTTTAGTTCTCATATCTGCTATTATGATAAATAGAAATTAAATTTTATATTATGTATTATATTGAATGTATAATTTTAAAAATTTTTATAACATATTTGTATTAAATATATATAAATTTGTGTAAGATTCTTGCCTGTTCTTAAACTCAGATATATTATATATATTCATTTAATATTCTTATTTAAATACAATTTACTTCTCATATCTGGTATTAGCTTACATCAAAAACTAAAGACACTTAATATTTTTATTCCTAAAAAATATATACAAAAAATTCTTTTAAAAATTTCTAACAAATATATTTCAATAAATTTTATAATTATATCTCAACTTATAGATATCATAATTATTATCTCAGCCAAAAATTTGTCAACATGCCTCGTGCCAGTGTATTCATTATTCGATGCATCATTTTATTTGTTTGTTGTATTTGCATTTATTGTAAAATGCAACTCATAATTGTTGTTGTAATTGTGTGCTAACTCAATTTCGTCTTGAGGACGTTGTTGTTGTTGCCGGCTTTATGTTATCTGAAAATTGCGTTAAATTTTGCATAGGCCTTGAAGGCTGCAAGCCCAAAAAAGGAGCTCCTGCCCTAAACGTTTCGCCTGCTGCTGCGTCTGTTTTGCCTGCTGCAGAATTAATAAATTGTTCATGTGACGAGGAAAATTGTTTTTTCTCGGGCAGAATATTTTTGCATTGTCGTGTATGTATTTGTAATTTGTTTGGAACGCAACTCAAGTAGGTTTTTAATTGAATTCTGCTAGCAATAAATACACAAATAAATATATAAATAACAAGGAGTGACGCTCAGCTACGAAAAGATATTGAATGATGTATATACCCTAAAAAGTTGTTCAATATGAAAGCTGATTACTCTTATAGTAGAGTAGTACTAGAATGAAAAAATAAAAATCTTTTATATAAAAATATAATATTTAAATATATATACCAACAATGTAATTTATACTCCCTTCACTGATTAGATTTCATAAAGTATAAAAAATATTCATGAAGAGATGAGTTTGTATTAAAGTAGGCATCTCCGTGTTAATAGATATAGAGACTTGAACGTTGCAGCAGTAGAGACTTCTTATATCCTTACACTTTTACATTAACCTATCTTATTTTACCAATATAGCTATAAAGTCAAGACAATATGAGATATATATCCTTAATATTGATAAGTAGATTCTCATAAAGCTTGAAATATATTAATTTTTTTATACCATTCCTCATCGTATTCTTGGCTTTTGGCTCACAATTCTCATAAAACTTTAAATATATTAACTTTTTGATACCATTCCTTATTGTATTCATGGCTTTTTGACCTCTACACTAAGAACTCATTCACTAACTGTCTTTAAATAGAAAGCAGAAGCATCTAAGCTGAAGAAAATGCTCAGTATATTTCTCTGCATATCATTTCGTATATATATATAATGAAGTAAACTCACGGATTTCTCGCCGTCATTCAGAGCTTTCGTATTTCAGATCTAATTCTAAGCACTCCATGAATTCAATGTCACTAAAAATTAGGATATTGTATTTTCAGTTGTACAGTTTAATGCCTCACTTCTCGTCACTCATAGATTAACAAAATTTAAAATTTTGGGAAAAAAAAAAATTGTTTTTTTTTGTACAAAAATTTTTGCCCAGAAGTAGGTGACAAAATATTTAATTTATTTAAAGATTTGTATCCTCAAAAGTTTTAGTTAAACATTTTCGACAATGCCCCCAAAGAACGTTTCGGCTGTACAACGTGTCTCCAAAACTCTGCATGCTTATCAGCGCCATTATAGTGGGCGATCTCTGTTGGAGAAAGGTTATGATGCATTAACAATGAGCATGAAGGTGCGCGACAAGCGATCGTGGCCAGAGCGAGAGGAAAGCTATGCAGCTATCCAACTGCTGGAACAGAACAGAAATTGGAATAACTACAGAAGATTTGGCACGAATAGTATGAATTTGCATTTAGCTAACAGAATGAGGAGTACGCCCCATCGCAATAGCATAGTGGCATTAAAGAATGCATATGCCAGTCGGAGTTCAGCATTAGGGGCACAGAACGCAGCACGATCGCACAGCGACTCCCATTCCGAAGAAAATGAGGAGTCCGATGAGAGCGATGAAAACGTTGAGGTGGGCACTGTTCGTGATGTGATCTTTGGAACTATGGATAACGATGACGATCAAATGCGACAGCGGGAAGCTGATGCAGAACTGTTAACGCTAGTGTCCAGGCATCGACCAACCTATCCGCAGGCGTTATCAAAAAAAGTGATTGCACCGTATTCAACATATAACACTCATAGAAATACCTGGGCCGCGTTTCGGCATCGTATGATATATGGAGGTACAGGCTATTAGATAATTGTTGTGTTGCGACTATCTACACACACACACACTTATGGCTTCACCTAAATTTTTGGTTGAAATTTAACAGATGATTTTCAAAAAAATTAACTCCCTCGCATATGTAGTTATTTATTGGAACTCTAAATCGAAATTTCCTAGGCTGAAAATACAACTTGACAATAACAGCGGAATAACATAGACAAATTAAGGAAATTGTTAGGCAAATAAACCAGAATTAAAATAAATTTTTCTCTTTTTCTTTTCTTGTTGAAACTTGAATCTATATCCATGTCCGTGCTCACTGGAATATATATATATTTCAGTATATTATAAACAGTAGTGTAAATTCATAATTTGTTTATGGCAACAATCAATTTTTTAACATAATAAGATATAACATAATAAATATATATACATATTTTATAAATTCCAATTTCAGATGAGGATCAGCTGCATTTTTAATAGACAACCTTTGGCTGTCTAGCAGAATATTAAGTATGACAGAATTGAATATATAGGAATATATATATAGGAAACTGCATTGTTTGTAGAATGCATAGAGAAGTTAAGAGAGTTAATTAAAGAATAATAAAAACTTATCTGAACCGGAAGTTCAGTAAAAAGACATATTTGTAAATGTGATAAAACAAAAGAGTTTCTTTAATAAATATAAACCATTGTTTATCTACTATTGTTACAACTCAAATTAAAGCATTTGCTGCAATTTCTCTCACTCCAACTAGTACAACATATAATTAAACAATTATGAGCTCTCTACGTTCAAGTAGGCCGCTTCTAGTACTTAGCCCAATTTAACACGAACAACATCAAACGCAACGTGGACAAAGTGCAGAGTCGCGACTAATTACGCCAACAAGTGGAAAATACAATGAATTGCAGAATACTTTTAAATATATATATACATATATATAATAAAAAAAGAATTTATATATATGCATTAAAATTAACTCGCACAAAGCACTAGAAATGGCAACAACTTAACAAAAACAATGAACACGAAAATGAAATCAGAGAATTTGCCGGGCAAGTTAATTGCATGACTTGGCCAAAAAGGGTGCAGCACGTCGTCTAACGGGATGGACATTGATGCTGTGCTAGTGGGCCACAGTGCTTTGCATAAGAAGTGTCCTGAACGCTCGACCCGCTCGACCATCGGAGCTGCCCGCCTGCCTGCTTGTAATCCTTTGGCGTTTTTATTTTTTCTTTTTTTGCCCCATTGATTTTTTGTATATTATAAAATTTTTGCTGCTTTGAAAAAAATGTTGTTCTGCTTTGTTGCAATCTGTGTTGCCATCAGCCAAGCCCCAGCACTTCATTTTGCGCCTCTCTCTCCCTCTCTCTCTCTCTCTCTCCCTCTCTCTCTCTGTTCGCTGTTTTATTGTTTTTCTTTTATGCCAAGCGCTCGGCAGCTTTTGTTGTCGAGTGGGCCAACAACGACGCCAAGAGCTCAAACCCCAAAAGGCTTGACAATAAAAATTATGAAGCGTATTACTTGAGTGCACTCTTATTTGTATTCGGTCCTTTCTTCAGCCACTTTCTGCTCTTGCTTTTGCCTTTCCACATTTCTCTCTCAAAAAAAAAAAAGAAAAGGACGTGAAAATATGACAAAGTATGTCGCTAGTTTCTGAAGAGCAAACTTGCGTGTTAAGTAGGCACAAAAGCGGGGTAAGAGCTCTTCACAAATAATAATAATAAAAGACAATAGCCAAGCACTGAAATATCTTAAGAACTGTCTAAATTATATAAAAAGTTTAGTTAGAGGTAGGAAAAAACGCTCAAACTAATTGCATATATTGGATGTTGAGAACTATCTTTGAATAGCAAAGCCACAAGGCAATAGTCGTCCTTCCTATATGGAATGCCTCTATGAAGCGCTGCGGCACGGTCTCGGGAATATCTATATGGAACATCGGAGCATTACGTCAACCAAATTCAAATTTTGCCAATCTACGCGCTACGAAGTTGTACTGGAGCTGACTGAAATGGAAAAGGCTCAGTGCTACCAACAAGAATAGGCTGAAAAGGAAAGCTAAAGTGCTTGAAATATTGTAGAAAAAAATATAATAAGGAAGATTTAAGTTGTATACGCTAGCTGGCATTCCCAATCTCTAGTTAAGACTTATAGATAATAATAATAAAATTATAATAATAATAAATAAATAAATAAACTAAGAAAAAAGTAAATTATAAATGTTCTAATTCATTGTTTTTAAGAAAAAGATCATCCCACTTTACTGCGCTGCGAAATGCTCTAACTTATTCAGTCCAAACTGAAACCAATGCCTGGATATTGAACTAGCAAAGACAAACCAACAAAATATTCTCAATATAAAATGTAATTTCCACATAAATATTATTACACCACAAGCCAAATCAGTGTTGCCTCAGTTTTCTATGTCGAATATTAAAACTGATTTATTTTCTTCAAAAAAACACATATTCGGAAGTTTATCAGTTTGAGTCGCATCCAAATCAAGCGTAAAACATTTATTTTAGCGCAGCCAAAAAAAAACGAGTGTAAAATTTAAAATTTTTTTATCATAATGTCTTCAAGCCGTACGCTTTCAGTCTTTCATAGAACGTTGCTCCAACAAAAGCGCGATTTGCACCAGGAGAAGCCGTCCAAGTCGCAAGTCTTTACAAAAAATCACATTTATCAGCAGCGCCGCGAGCCGAATCCAGAGTATCATCATGCACCCTCGTCCTATGTCAAGAATTTTAAGAACCATCATCAGCAAATCAAAAGGGACGACGCGAATATATCTCACTGGAATGCACGCTATCGTTGGGCAGACTTTCGCAGGCGAATGATCTACGGCATACATGATATTTAACAAATAACAATGGGAGAGTATGCAATTATATGTGTATCATAGTACGTATCACAAGATATATATATATATATATAGTTTTGATTTCATTTCTAATCAATTGACTTTGTTTAGCATTGAATATCTTTGAAGTTGAGACATTAAGTAAGACAGGAATAAGAGTCCAGAACGTGTTCCCTATCAAAACAAAAAAAAAAAAGACAATTTACAAATTTTTAATGTATAACCGTAACAGTCAACAGAGACTTAAAATCTGAATATTTCCGATTAAAAAATATTAAGTAAAAATTTAAACAAACAATTTCTAATTCCTCAATTTCTTTTCGTGCTAAAAACATTTTGATCTATTGAACGATGGATTGAAACCATAAAAGCCCCAAAATAGATATATCTTAAAGATTTGTAAACCAAACGCATATGAATATGAAATATATATATATATATATATATATATATATATATATATATATATATATATATATATATATATATAATAGTAAGTTTGTAGTATGTCATGAAAAATACATAAACTCTAAAACTATTGTAAGATCAGACATAAAATTGCTTTCAATTTTCGGAGAAATTTTGGCTAAAACAAAATTCAAAATCTCGATTTACTGAGGACCCATACGAAAATGTCCGTGTTACGTCGCAACTACGCCAATGTGATACGCCAAGCAACGTCTTCACTTTGCGCATATCAACAGAAGTTCAACTTTCTTGAGTCTTATGTGAATCATCAAGGCGAATCGATTCGCAATCTGCATAGTAATGCAATAATGAAAAAGTGGATGATAAGCAAATTACCCCAACCGCAATATGTGGATGGCCGCAAGATACGAAAGGATTCGGAGAAATTACTAAGACATCCGCTTAACAACGAATACAAGTCCAAGTATGCCAGATATCGTTGGGCCGAGTTCAGAAGAAAGCTGATTCTGGGAAAATATGCCGTCTAGTGCTAGTGCCAATTGATTGAGTTCTTTTGTCTGGAGCATAATTTGATGAGAGACCACAAAAGGTGCTATAGACAAAACGACATCAATTTCAGTTCAACATCAACAGACGCATGCGATAAAAATGATCAATAATTGACGCAACGTTTTCATATATTAAAATTCTTAGGCAATCACCTCTTTACGAATTATTTTTATTTATTAAATAAAATTATAAAATTCTTTTATTAATTTTAAGTAATAATTTTTGATTGTGGCTTGGTAAGGGAATGAAGAAAAAATCATTAAATAAATTACAAAGAAAATTCAAAATCAAATCATCGTATAGCTCGCTTTAGCAGCAGTTCCTTCCTGGATATCTGCTGACAAGTAGTGCGAATTAGCTGCTTTTGCTCAGTGTGGCTAGCCTATCTGTCCTACCTCTTACTACTAATGAAGTTTATCAGGCAAAGTCGTATTACAGTAATAGTTTATCCTATGTCTGTCTGCTTTCATTGCTATTCTAGATAGCCAAGAATTAATTCTTCAATCTTTGATTTTTCCTCCAAAGATAAAACTACATATATAACTATAATATTTTTATATATAAACTAAGAACTAGCTCAACCTAGCTTTAGTTTTGGTCGCTCTTTATGCTCTTATGCCTACTAGTCTTCTAAAGAACTAAAAATCTAAATACTATCAAATATATCTAATATCAATTGATGCTCTAATATTACTTAAGCCAAGTCAATGTCCATGTGTCCTTCGGTCACATTGGCCACGTGATAATTTGTTATATGAAACTAAAAGGCCAAACACGCATTTCGCAATGTTTTTTTATTGATGTGAACGGATTTAATTGGCCTACTACGTGGACAACAAAGCGCAGCTAATTTCTGACCACACAATGTGGCCGATAAAAAACATAAAAGCAAAAAAAAAGCCAAAATATTTGCCTGGGCAAAAAATGTGCTAAAAATGCATTCCAAATAAGCAAATCGCAGGGAGTTCGTCAAAGTGGGGTCAAAATAAAATATGTTACTTAAATATCTGGCAATTATATTTATCTATAAATTCATGTTTAATTATTATAAAAAAAATCTATTAAATATTTCATAAAACTTTTGGCAACTTTAGGCGTTTGCGATTTGTAGAATCGCCATTGTGCGAAACTCTTATATTGATATGGCGGCCATTTTGTATTTCGGTGTTTTGTGTACAACGATTTGGCGGCTTTTGTGCGACGCGTGGTTTTATGTAACGGGTAACACCCACCCATCCAGTAAAAGAGTACCAAAAACCATCCCACCCGGCCCTAAAACGTCAATTCCATGAGCCGACATGTCGATATTTTTGCCAATTTTTAGCTGCCTCTTGCAAATTGCTTTTTGAGCTTGTTAGAGTTTGGCACACACGCTAATGAATAGTCAAAGTCCAAGCGCTTGCCGCACTTGCCGCACTTGCCGCTGCGTTTCGCATTGCATTGGCGCGGCTGCAAAACGAAAACTAAATGCCAATGCTTAGGCGCGTATTACGACAGCAGCGGTGCCGCCCCCATCATCGACGCCATTTTGTAATCAAATGCAGCACAAAAGTATGCAAAGGAAATTTGAAAACGTTTCGACTGCGAGAGTTGAACAAAAATCAGCGAATGCGCTTTCTTCATACAGTGAAGCGAGAGATTTTGTACAGTTTAATGAATTCAGTTAAATTTCTATAAATATCTATAAATATATATGTATTCATTTACCTTAGAAAATACCCATCAACATCTTTAAATAAATGCAATTGAATCAGTCTTAAGCTGTATTCACTGTAGTTAAAAAACTGCATTTCCCCAGTGCCAGCTCAGCCCGTTGCTGTTGTTTCTGTTAGTGGATGCTGCTTTTCAATTAGTGCCTCAGTCTATGTTAGCGATTTCTATGCCTAGTGCCACGCCCATCGGACACAGTGCTGGCAACGCAACACTTGATGCCGCCGACTGCAGTTGACGTTGCCGCGTTTTACGTAAATTGAACAACAGAGCCAAGCAGACGAGCCTCACAAGGCACAAGCGGGCACAGACATGTGCCACATCCCAAATAAAGCAAACACACACAGAGAGAGAAAGAGAGAGAGACAGAGAGAGAGAGAGAGAGAGAGAGGAGAGAGGAGTTCTGTGTAGAAGAAAAAGAGTGGCCTATACTCTGCCAGTGCAACAGCACCCGAATGCAGGCAAAGCCTCAAAAACGGACAGCTTAGTCAGACGTGGGGAGTCAGAGCAGTTTCCTCGCATATGCGACTGGGTATTGAAAAGTGCATTGCAGTTAGACAAACATGCGAAAAGAAATAAACATGCAAACAAAAACAAGATGAAGAAAAAGCAATTGTAATAGTTGCAAGCCGAACATTTGCTACACTTATGGCAGAAGCTTAACTCGTTTCTTTATATACTGCTTATTTGCTATGATAAGAATTATAGATAAATGAGGAGCCATTTGAGCAGAGAACTAATTAATGATGAATGGTGAATGAAGTAATAAAGATGCCTAACACTTACTGCTTCTATTACTACTATTACTACTTATTATACTACTACTACTATTTATTATACTACTTATTATACTACTACTACTATTTATTATACTACTACTACTATTTATTATACTACTTATTATACTACTACTACTATTTATTATACTACTACTACTAATACTACTTATTATACTACTACTACTATTTATTATACTACTACTACTACTACTACTAATACTACTTATTATACTACTACTACTACTACTACTACTACTACTTATACTACTACTACTACTACTACTACTACTACTACTTATACTACTACTACTACTACTACTACTACTACTACTTATTATACTACTACTACTACTACTACTACTACAACTTATTATACTACTACTACTACAACTTATTATACTACTACTACTATTTATTATACTACTACTACTACTACTTATTATACTACTACTACTACTACTAATTATACTACTACTACTATTTATTATACTACTACTACTACCACTTATTATACTACTACTACTATTTATTATACTACTACTACTACTACTTATTATACTACTACTACTACTACTTATTATACTACTACTACTACTACTACTTATTATACTACTACTACTACTACTTATTATACTACTACTACTACTACTACTTATTATACTACTACTACTACTACTACTTCTACTTATTATACTACTACTACTACTACTACTACTACTACTACTACTACTATTACTACTACTACTACAACTACTACTACTACTACTTATTATAAAATCTAACTAGATAATAGACCGAATACATTACAAATTTCATAACACGTCCACAATACCCCAAGCTAGAGCATCCAATTGAAATAAAAAATACAAATACAAATATAATCGTCGGCTGAGGGGGGTTGTACAAAAAATGGCAGCAACCGCATAGACAGTGACTGGCAGACGATTTGTATTGCCTTTAAGCCTAAAAGCATGCTTCATATGTTATGGCAAACGTTTAATTATTTATTTGAAAGGAAGACGACAGCACATGGCGACGCAGCAAGCAATACAAAAAGGCAAAAGGAAGAGGAACAAAAATGAAAGCCAAACAAATCAGTAAAAAGCAACAACATTGCAAAAATGCAGCATTTTTATTGACAGAACATCAGAAAGAGAGAGAGAGAGAGAGAGAGAGGGAGGAGGAAGAGGAGGTGCAGGAGGCAGAACGTTGTTGTATCTGTATTGCCAGCAGCCATTGAGGTTAATTAGTTGACATTTGCGCTTAATTGCAATCTGCGTCGGGGCATAGAGCGCCAGCGAGGCGTTAAGATGCTCATTCATGATTGATGACTCAATTGGCTGATGCGCCTGTTGACAGACCGTTCAAGCATAGCGCCAAACTTGACACCCACTTGACGGCAAGTAGCAGGAGTTGATTGAAAGCCAGTCAGTATGATATCAAGCATCGACTGCAGATATAATCATCTAGTTCGATATTGAAGCAGTAAATACTTCTTTGCATAGAGATATTTGAGACTTCAGGCTATGCTTTCTATATGCTATATGAGTTACTAATCGAAATTTAATACTGAATTGATGGAGAAAATAGCTGATATAAGGTAAAATAGATGTATTTATCGAAGACAATCGGTTAAGACAACTATATCATATATCAGCTATAAAATATCATGAGCATTTGATAACATGTGTGAGCTCCTCTATGACTTATTGCTAATCTGTGACTTTCGCACTAATCTATATGTATTTAATGTCTAGTACTAGATTATTATTGTAATATCTGGCTGACTGCCTGATTGATTGACTCTTTGAATAGCTGGCTGGCTTACAGACTGACTGATGGATTGGCTGTCTGATTGACTGATTCTGACGGACGGAATGACTGATTAACTGACTGATTGGCTGCAATTCATCAGTCAGTCAGAGAGTTTAGATTGATTGACTCTCTGACTAGCTGCCTGGCTTACTGACTGACTGATGAATTGCCTGTCTGATTGACTGATGGAATAATAGATTGCCTAAACTCTAAACTCTATTGCCTAGACTTAATCTGACTAATAGAGAGTCAATCAGTTAATCAGTCAGTAATCAATCATTCCGTCCGTCAGAATCAGTCAATCAGACTGTCAATCCATCAGTCAGTCAGTCAGTAAGTCAGGCAGCTAGTCTAGAGAGTCAATCAATCTAAACTCTCTGACTAGCTGACTGACTTACTGACTGACTATTTTCCCGCGCACCTCACATATATATATATATATATATATATATTGTTACCACAAAAACCAAATTTTTACTTTTATATTATTTCTTTTACTTGAGCTCAACTATATTTGCTTTAAGCAATAAGCCACCTCGGGCGTCTTGGTTCTGATCCACTTGATGAAGGAGGCAACGCGTGTGTTTACCGATGGCTGTTGAGTGGCGCAGGCGTAGCCGTAGCTCACAATGCCAACGGCCATAAGACGGCCATTGCTGCGCTCGTACAGCGCTCCGCCGGAGTCATATTGGCATGTGTCCCGACCCGGCGTGTAGGTGCAAAAGCTGTGCGCTGGCACAGAGCCTGAGCTGAGCGAATTACGGCACTGCTCAGCGCTGATCACATCCAGCGTCGTCTTCAGCAATCGATGCGTCTGCGGCCCGCCATAGGAAGTGGTGCCCCAGCCGGCAGCCAGCAGCTGTTGACCCACCAGCGGCAACTTTCTGCCATTGGCAGCTGGCTGCAGGGGCAGGCAGGCGGGTCCCACGCTGCGATTGAACAGGATGGGCGTGCGGGTGCGCAAGAGTGCGATATCGTTGCGCAATTGACCATTTGCTTGGCTGAACTGCTCGTGTGGTATCAGGGCTTCCAGATCGTAGCGACGCGTGTAGAGTGTCTCGTAGATGCTCGACAGATCATGCTCGCCCACCACAATGCGCAGCTGGGAGGCGTGGCTCGTCTCGGGACTGAGGAAACAATGTGCAGCCGAGAGTAAATAATGATGATGAACTGTGAGAGGAGAATGTGGAAGAGAAAAAGTTGTTAATAAATGTTTAGTCATTCCTAATCCTGTGATCCTGTGATCCACTTACTGATTGCAGCGCCGCAGAACACTTTGCCCTGTTTCTTGGTCAGCACGCCGGCCATCGAGGGAAACTCGTGCAGCGAAGCCTCATCGTTTGTTGGACTGGCGATTCTTTGTGTCAGACTCCAGCCGCAATTGCAATTAGGCGCTAGGGCTTCGACGAGGCACGAGAAGCGACCGCCGCCGCCGCCACCCACTGAACTGCCCAGCGGATAAATGGACAGAATTTTGGCACGTTCTGCGGAAGTCTTTGCAATGCGCCTTGGCAACTGGGCCAAGTTAGTTGAGGCGGGCGTGCTGCCAATTCGTCGACCATTGTTGGACTCATCGTAGAGCAGCGAGGCAACGTAAGCCAAAGCATCGCTAACGCCCACATCCTGCAGCACGTGCAGCACCTCGTTCGAAAAGTTATCATCATCATCAGCATCAGCATTAGCATCATCATCATCATCAGCATCAACATTTTCATACTGCTCGCCCGCCTCCTTCTCATCCTCAGCCAGCTGCAATGGGGTTGCCTCTGTAGTTGTTGTACTCGTGCTGGTGCTCGTGCTGGTGCTCGTGCTGGTTCTGTTGGGGCTTGTGATTCGCGTTGGCAGCTTATCCCTTAACTTTAGCACCAAGCTAGCGGGCACTGCAGCTGTGGCCGCCGCCTCCTTGCGCTGCGATATGTAGGAAATCACGGCACGATTCAGAAAACTTTGCCGCTCAAACTTGCCAACGCCACAAAAGTATTCGGAGCTCGTCAACAGCTCATCGCCCTCGGCATTGAAGTGAAACACCTCAGCGCGACAGCGCGTGTCCTTCACCAGCTGTGAGGCAGCAAAAAAAATGGAGAGAAAAAAAACAATTGCGCAACAATTAACAGATTAACGAACCAGGACAATAAGATATCCTGTAAAAAGTGGGTAGTGAATGGAAATATGGTACTTGAGATGGCAGCTGAGTTATATAGAGAGAGAAAGAGAGGTTGATTTAAAGATATAGCAACGGTAGAGTATATGTATAATATATAAAATATATATTATTAATTATTAATTAGTAAGTTTCTTCACTGTGGGAATAATACAACATTTGTAGGCTGACCAGTTAAGAGCTATAGATAAAGAAGTAGCAATAAAAATCAAAGTTATTTAAAATAATGCATAATTTTAAAGCTATGCTTATGCCATTATATAAAAAATTACAAAAAACTTAGAAAAAGTCATACAAATTATAAAAAAGTGTTGAATTATATGATTTTGCTGATAACTAAGTCGCCAACTAGCGCCTAGACAACTTGCAGTGTTGCATTGCTTTCATCGTTAAGTATTTACAGCAGAGTGGAAGTTTCAGTAAATTGTATTAATTAATGGCAAAACTTATTGACTATTTTAAGATTCAGATATTATTAATAACTCTAACAACTGCTGAACTTTATTTATCTAAAATAGTATAGCTCTTATTTGGTTAGCTAAATAAAACTTTCTTAAGACACATTCACTGAGCAGAAATATTTATGTTACACAGAAAATTATTTGAAAATTGTGAAATTCATATTGTCTGCGTCATTTTGGTTTCTGAAACAAGTGGCTTAGTCTTACACTGATTTGTTGTAATTGATTTTTAGTAATCCTTGTTGCATAAGCTTTATCTTTAACTTTAACTTTAACTTCTAGTCTAACAATTGGTATCCTTAGTGTAAGGTCACAATAATATAATATATAATATAACACAAAACTGTCACAAACACTGTCACAAATTCAATCAACCCTATTAACACACATTGTTATCCTCAGTATAACATCACAAACACTGTCACGAATTCAGCATACCCTTTTACTCCAACCATCTATGATTGTCTTTCACCCACCGTTTGCAGCTGTAGATCACATTTGAATTGTAGCACATGATCCTTGGGCGCTTGCAGCGCATAGCGACAGGAGCTGCCCGCCGGATATTGGGCAGGATAGTAGGGTGAGTTGATATAGATTTTCTGACCCGCCTGCAGTTCCAGCTGATGATTGCACTGTTCATACACTGCCAATGTAACAACAACCTCACCCAGCACAAGCCAACACAGACACTGTAGATGCCGCCACATGATCTGGTCAACGTTCATCGAAGCACTGACTGAGACGCAACAGCGACAGCGACTTAAGAATTCAAAAACTCCAAATATCTTGATGGCTGGCCGCCAACATAACGGAGCCTTTCATCGAGATTTGCCGCTGGCGCTGGAGCGCTGACAGCTGACAGTCACGCGAGCCGCACCATAATTGGAAGCTTCTCAGCGCCAGCACCCACGCCCCCATGCCAGATCGGCTCGGCTTAAATATGCGATAATTAGGGTATTAAAAGCCGCCAACGAAAGCGAAAACTTCAAAACAAACAAACAAACTTGCCAACTAATTGAAAGAAAGTGCAAGTGTGTATTAACATGTTTTTTAGCGTTTTGCTTTTGTTTTTTTGCTGTTTGTTGTTGGGCGCAAACCAGTTTCGGAAATGTGGAACAGACACGAACAGGTAGTGGTAGCCGTTGGGGTAGGTAAGGGTCATAAGGAGTAGCGTGTGTGTGTGGCTCAGAAAGAGAGATAATAAAGGGCTATGCTATTTGGTAGTACAAAGTGGAATGTCTTAAAGTGAGACTTGAGATACCAAGAAATTTATGTGATAATTGTTTTATTTATTTTGAGCTTTTGTTATATTTTAGCTGGTTTTAAATGATGTTTTTGTGGTTTGCTTTATTTTTTTCTAATAAGATTTTGTCTCTTGCTGTTAATATTATATTTTATATTTATATGAGATACTTTATTGTGATAAATTTAGATATTACACAAATGTGGGTGCTTTACATACAACATTTAATAGTACAGGCTTTTAATCTTTTCTTCTTAGAAAATATACATAAAAGGGAAACTTATTTGTTACGAACATAACATGTATATGAGGGGGACAAATTTATTTTAATCACCTCTTGAATTTTAGATTTACTTAAAAACTTCAATAAAAGAACTAAACTATTCCTATTGTGTTTTTATTAAGTATTTTATTTATATGATGTTTTTATTTTATTTTTGTATTAAGTGTTGAATCAATGCGATTCAAATTTAGTATCTTAAGAACACAATTAATTTAGTATAATAGATAAATTGGACATTTACATTTATTTAAAAAGTAAAAGTGAAGTTTAAGTATTCTCGCTGAGGCTAGTTTAACTATTTTTATTTTATTTTATTATTTTAAATTATTATTGTAGCATTTTATTTTATTATTTTATTTCATTATTTTATTTTATTATTTTAATTCATTATTTTATTTTATTATTTTAATATATTATTTTAATATTTTATTTCATTGTTTTATTTTATTATTTTATTTTATTATTTTAATATATTGTTTTAATATTTTATTTTATTATTTTATTTTATTAATTTACTTTATTAGTTTATTTTATTATTTTATTTTATGTTTTTATTTTAATATTTTATTTTATTATTTTATTTATTGTATAAGTTTCAGAGTAAGGCCAAAGTAGATAAAGTATAAATTTGAATATATTTTAATTTTCATTACTTGAATTTTATAAATATGGACATTTATAATGCCAGCCCAGACCAGTGCCCCATAATATATATTGTGGACTAAGAAATAAATAAATACATAAATTTTATTGTCCAAGCTGAGTCAAGAATTCCTATTTATGAATGGATATAAAGCTCGAAATAATATAATTTGAAAGGATATTATAACTTAAATTTAATTTATTGCTGTCTAATATTCAAATGCTGTTAAAATAGGTTTTGTCATAATGAAAGGTCTTATAGTACTTAAGCTTTTGATCAATTGATGCCTTAGCGAAAAGCAAACAAAATATATATTTAGAAGGTTAATACTGGAGTTTGAAAAAGAAATTAGATAATCAATTCGCCTTTATAATTTACTCTAGAATTCCTAGTTTAACTCTTTTCCATACTCTCATTATCTATTTAATACCCACTTTAATATCTTTAGCAAACTCTTTGATTAATTTCCCCCATAGAAATTATTATTCTTATAGAACTCTCGTCACACACTTTGCTGAATTTATTATGATTGCCATCCAACTCAGATTGACACCCATTTTGGCTTTAGCCGCCAACTTTAAAGAGAGCCACTTGGCATTACCCATGCCCCTGGCATGAGCCCGGCCCAACTCCAGGAGCAGCTCATTTTTTAGAGCTTTTCAAGCGCTGCTTAATTGGATGTGCTCCATGCTCCTCGTTGCTGGATGCTCCTCTGGCGGCGCCACACATGTGCGCAATGTGCTATAAAAAACTACAAGTTGACAGTGGTAAGGGTTGGCTAAAAAAGCAAAAAATAAAACAGAAAAAAAAAACGGTAAGCCAACACAAAATGATGGCAAGTTTGTCGCCCATTTCGTAAAATAAATAAAAAAGCAAAAAAAAATATAGACAGAGCGACGGATGGCGCCGCGGCTGTCACGAGGCGCGCAGACAAACGCTTAATGCTAATATTATTTTCTTGCTTAACAAGCGCTGGCCTGTCCTGGCCTGGTGGATCCTACCCATGGACTATGGAGTGCTGGGCCGTGTGACTTATTTGCGCAAGCCATAAAAAATTTAACTTTATTTCGCCATTTTTAATTTCCTACTCCGCGGCGCGCATTTGGCGTAAACAGTCAACGTTGGACAATAACTACAAAACGTGGACCGAGAGTCCGAGCCAGAGTCCCGGAACCCAAATACCAGACCCCGTACATAAGCCGGGCCAAAAGAACAATACGAAAAAACTTGGCTCCCGCTGCTGTTGCTGCTGCTGCTGCTGCTTCTCCTGTATTTGTATATTTCGTCTACGTCTTTTTTTTTTGTTTTGCTGGCTGCAAAACAAACAGCAAATAATTCAAAGTGGATACAACTAAAGCAAAGTCAAAGCTAATATACGAAAATGTAATAAAAATTAAAAAGAAATAAAAACGAATTAAAATGAATTCAAAGTCGCCAACGGCAAATGAGAAACAACCCAAAGGCAGCGACAGTTGTGCGACTTCCAGCTGAATGATATATCTATATATGTTATGCCAGAGTTTTGTTAAATTAAAGCAGCTTTAAACTTTTTGATTTAAGTATACAGGTAGTTACATATAAGTATTATAGATTATAATAAATATAAAAATTCATTTCATAAATTTCACACGATAAAAACTGCATGAAAAACGCGCGCAAAACGCGCAGAAACTTGTTTATTAAACTGCAACTGCTTGCTGCACTGCTTGTCTTTCACTGTGCTTGCCAAGCAGTGAGCTGTTGTAGTGGTGTGAAACTTGGCTAAGCAGCGCTGCTTAGCTGAACTTAACTAAAAGCAGTTTTAGTCAAAACAAAATTTGAGAAAATTTAATAAATAGGAATTGGAATATAATTTTGCAAAAAAAAATATATATAATAATTTAGCATTTAATATATAATTTAGCAAAAAATAAAAAATAATAACAATATATATAATTATTGTATTTATTTTTAATTTATAAAATTTAAATATAATTTAAATTAAATTCGAACTCATTTCTAAAGCGCTGGCTGCTTAGGTCTTCGGCTTCCTAATTAATATATATTTTTTATAAATATATATAATGTGAATCTGCTTGCAAATAACAGTTAACCGTTTTACTCTCTGTTCTCTGCTCTCGAAAAGACTTTCGTTCTCGTTCTGAGCAAGAGACTTATTTTCGTTTCATTTTTGTTCTCTGTGCGCTTTGAGTTGAACTATTCGTCTAACGCTCGTTTATCGAACATGTTCTAGAGAGACTTACAATTGACTTTCACACAATGAGACTCAGTAGGTGAGCAAATAACTCAAAAAGTCTATGCAAACGGTCTCTTCGCATTACTTTCCCTTGGCCAGAAAAATATAATAATTATAAATATAAATAATTATTATAAATTGATCATAGTATTAAAATTGACCATAATTGATTGACTGAAACAGTTAATATGCTTAGGAAGCACAAAACTAGCATACATACTAATACATACACAAAAGACTTTTAGCTTCATCAAACCCAATCAAACGATCGGGAAACAACCTGAGCGAAATAAAACATAAGAAATCGGTTGCTAGTCGAGCACGAACAAGTCGTTCAATAACCGATAGAATCGGTTGCTTTCTTAGTTTTTTCTTAGAGTTTTTTCTCAGTGTCAGTGAAAGTCTCTTATGATAAGATATCGAAAAGCGCTCAACTGTTATTGGCAAGCCATGTAATCTGTTATGAATCACGTACAGTAATACTAAGAAGTTAGTTTTTTTAAGTTATATTTGACAAGCTGTAACATCAAGTTGAAAATTGTTATCCAAAAGTTTATTACTGTATTTAGAGATTAAGCTTCTGCCACTTAAATTGTTTATAAATTTATTTATTTATTTATTTATTCAATTATTTATTTATTTAATTATTCAAATTGTTTATAAAATTTCAATTTCTCAGCCAGATAGACAGTCTATAGAATATAGCCATTAACCGCCCTTGATCCCAGCTCACCCTTCCACTCTCTCTCTCTCTCTCTCTCTCTCTTATGTCTTTTGCCCACTTTTTTCTATCTAAAATATTAGCAATAAAAATCAAGATTCTCTTTGATGGCAACACAATTTATACACTCATAGAAAATTACTAAAATATGTTTCATAGCCAATTAACTTAAATATATATTAATTTTAATAATTTAAAATAAAATAATTATATATAAATACATAATATAAAGCAATTTAGTCCATCACCTGGTCTATCTACAATTTACTAATAATAATAATAATAATAATAATAATTATTAATATTCTTATAATTTATTTACTCTTCAGCAATACCAAAAAAATATATTCACTCTCTACATAAAGTCAACTAAATATCCTTATCCTAACTAAATAAAACCACATAATAATACATTAAGAAATACTTTCCATTTCCTTCTGCACCTGACAATCAAACCCATCGAATTCACTTCCGTTGCTGAGCCACACCCGCAGCGAGTAAATGATCGGCACAATTAATGGACAATAGAATGTTTTGGCCAGCAGTTCGGGCTGACCCACAGGAAGTGCAAAAGCAGGACATCGACTGAAGGAAGCGATGCGCAACAGTTGCATGAAGTGCGGGCACTTCAAATTAATAAGAGGAAATGCGAATAACAATGGCCCAAGAGAGTGGGAATGGGAATGGGAATGGGAAACGGAAAGGTCAGTGAGTGGAACGCCAGCAGCCTTTGCCCAACACTGGCATGTCCTGCGTGCGGTCCTTTCTCACAGGTGTAGCTGTGTTTGATTGTGCGTGTGATTCCAAGCAAATCGAGAGTCTTGACCAGCGCTTTGATGAGCACCGCTCGAGTGCAGCGTAAATCTAATTAACGCTCCTAAGAGCCCAAGCCGACAACGCCACAGGTTGCCCCGGGCAAGGACAATGCAACGATCATCGATCATCGGCTGTGTTTGCTTGCGTTGCGATTTGTTGCGCCAATGAGAAAGTTGAAAACAACTCAAGGGAGCCAGCAGCAGCAGCAGCAGCATTAGAGAGCCCAGAACTACCTGTCGTCAAGCACTTAGCCGTATGAGAAACGCGCTCCAGAAGTGCGCGCAGCTCAAATTACCAATGCATAGCTCGATACGCCCCTTGTCCTTTGGCTGCCCTAGATCGAGAGCGGCTCTTTAACTAATTTATGAGCTAGTAAGAGTCTAGTGAATGGATTTCTCTTGTTTTTAGTTTAAATGTTTATGCAGTCTCCTTCGACCACCCACTTGAGCGCATTGCTTATTCGTCTGTCTACTTATTGCGGCCCATCACACGCTCGCCACTCTAATCCTGACTGATCCTCAGCCTAAATACCTGTTAACCTGTTTCTGTATACACAAATATTGTTAACAAAAAGGAAATGCTTCGTAAAGAAACGATGAAATCTTTGATATTTATTTCTGGCTCTGCCACAACAAACAAGATTTTCTCAGCACTGGCGATGCTATCGGTGCGAGGGTGGGCCCAAATCAAATTGCTTCTCCTCGTCCTGGGTTCCCACAGCCAGCGCTGCTTGAGCCCTGTGTGTCTGTGTGTGTGTGTGTGTGTGTGTGTGCCTATGTTCCATATTTTGCAATTTAGATTTCTACACAATGTGCCTGAACGAACCAATAATATCCTTTTGCCAGCGACTGAGACTGCGACTGCGACTGCGACTGCTGCAGTTCCGCTTACCGGAAGGAAGTTCACAAATTTTATTGTTCTGCCTATGTCCGTCGCCTTTGGGCACATTGAAAAGAGTTTCTTGCGCATCCGTGGGCGTGGCCATAATATGTGATGGGCTGAACAGATTGAGAGCTTAGTTAATTTGGATTGATATGATGAGAATTTAGGTTGAGATAAGATATTTACTTATGTGAAGTTATGTTATTAAGAAGATTTCAGCTTCGATCTTGAAAGATTTTTTAAATTTCTTATAATTCCTACTGCAGAGGAAATTAGATTTTTATTTAGAAAAATTTAATCTAGTTGACTTTATAGATGCATTTTAAATGGTTAAATGTGTATAAAATTTTATATATTAATGTGGAAATGTTTTGCTGCTATCGTTGCTTTGATTAGGCACATAAGTTACTCTTAAGCTCCTTTATAGATCGTAACGGATGTCGTGATCACTGAACAGAGCGCCAGAGAACTGTGCATAGAGTCGAGTGGAATAAGCTTAATCCACACTCGATTTCATTTCATACTCACAGATGACTTCAGCAGTTTGCGCTCGAAGCGTGGACCCTCACAGACAACGGAGCGCAGATTCTGATTCTCCCTCAGATGCACCTCAAAGGAAGGCGGGCAGAAGCGGGACTAGGAGAAGCCAAGATCAATGCGAGTGCTCTCAGCCGATCCCGAAGTTAAAGATGAAGCTGAGCTCTCTTCAGTGGGTGGTTGGGCAATCAGGCTCTTGGAGCGTACATCAATGAAATGAGCATAAGGTCTCGCTGGAAGCGAAGCGAATGAAAACTCTGGCATAGGCGTAGGACAGATCAAATTTTGCACCCACTCAAAGGGTGTGGACAAATGCCCACTTAAACGTGGCTAGTTGAATCTGACCATATAGTGTTTTGTACAAATTCTGCTTAATTTTGAGCACTATAGATGTTAGAGAAAGTATATTTATATACTCGTTTTGACAATTCCCGTTTTAATAGTATTTAAATCTATATGTTGGAAAGAAATATATCTGCCAAAGTTTTGGGTCTTCAAAATTTCAAAGTTAAGCTGTAGAATTCTCTGAGACTTACTAAAAAATATTCAACTATGAAAGAGTATTATGCCTTATTTTTAATATAATAAAAATAATAATATAATAATAATTGATCATTTAATAATAATAATAATAATAATAAAATAACTATATATTTCTCAGATCACAATATTCGTTCTTTCTTAATTCAACACTTTATTTAAATCTGTGTAAAAGTCTTTACAATCAAATATATATTAAAATCGTTACTCAAATTAATTTCCCAATAACTTTCCATCTAAATTTTCTCAATCCATCCTCAGATCAGCAAAAACAAATATATGAACTACTTTTCACTCGCTTGACAAATTCCTTTGCCTTATCTTTTCAAAATTTGACTTGTTCAGAATCTCAACTGCATGCACTCAGCACACATTAATAGGCGAGCGCAAACTCATCCATAGATTACATTTGGCTCAAGGTCTGACTGCGCCCAATACTGCGTCGCATTCAAATTCGGTTTTACAGCTCACTCTCTAATCGCTCGAACCACTTATCACATGCTCCACTTGTGAGCAACAAAGGCTTAGAAATCTATAATAATTAGAGCAAAATGTAATTTAACTGCAATGGAATTGAACTGTAACTTGCGTGATTTGCGAGATCTACTTAGGTTACATACATATATTTATTCTTGAAAGTATATTTTAACAAGTAAGAACGTTGCAGTCGGGCGCTACCGACTGCGGGATACTCATTCACACCCCCACAGATCACACCCATTGCCACGCCCACAATTGGTTTGTACATATATAATTTTTTGGAAATCAATAGAGGAGATCAGCAGTAATATCTGTATATAATTCTGATTTTCTCACTGAGAATCGGAAAAACGTATAGTTTTTCCCGATTTGCCACGCCCCCAGTAGGCGTAGACATATAATTTTTGGCCAGTTCTTAGAAGTAGTGAAGGGTAACGTAAGTGTGAAATTTGGATGCTTACACTCAAAAAATGCGAAAATTACAGGGTATTTTTTAGCCGGGCATACCCCATAAGGGGCGTAAAATTTATTTTTGGCGCATCGATAGAGGAGCTCACCAGTAACTTACCATCCAATTTTGAAGCTTCTAGCTCTAAAACTGTAGGAGCTACAAACTTTTGCGGTTTGCCACGCCCCCTATGGGCGTAGATATATCCGCCATATCTTTTCCAACTTGGGTTGTCAACCCGAGTATATATACCAAGTTTCAAGTCTCTAGCATCAATAGTGCTCAAAATATTACAGAATTTGAAAAATCACTATATAGTCAGATCCGATTTGCCACGCCCCTAGTAGGCGTGGATATATACATTTTTGGTCGATCTTCATAGGATCGTATCAGTAACCTACGTGCCAAATTTGGGCGTTTTAGCTTTAAAACTGTAGAAGATACAGTTTTACCCGATTTGCCACGCCCCCAATGGGCGTAGATATATCCGCCATAGCTTTTTGATCTTGGGTTGTCAACACGAGTATATATTCCAAATTGCAACTCTCTAGCACTTCTAGAAGTAGTGTTTCTGAGGTATGGGCAAATGCATTTTCCGATTTGCCACGCCCCTAGTGGGCGTATCGGGAAAATCTTGACACTTTATAATTCGAGGGTATACACGAGTATATATTCCAAATTTCAACTCTCTAGCTTCAAAACTGTGCAAATGGTTTGCGTTCATACGGACAGACGGACAGACGGACAGACGGACAGACGGACAGACGGACAGACGGACAGACGGACGGACAGCGTGACGGACATTGCACAAAACCAATATACTCATTTCACTTTGTGAATGAGTATAAAAATTCATTTGCATTTAAGTTTTCTATTAAAATCTTAAGCTGCTTAAATATTTATAAAATAGTAAATATTATATATTTATACTAAATATACATAAATTTATATTATGGCATTTAAGCATTATATTGAGCCTTTTTTGTCTGATAATACTTATAAATATAAATTGTTTTAATTTTGTTTATATTAAATATATATTTTCTAAAAAAAATAAAACAAATTATACTGATATTTTTTTCAGTATTTTTATATTTATTTCAAACTAATAAATAATTAAAATATTTGCATATATCATAGTAAATGTATTAAATGTATTTTATATTAAATAAATAGCAAATCCAAAACCCATTTTTTATATATAAAGAATATCTCTTTGATAATTCAAAAATATTTCTATTATGAAATTATAGAAACCAATTGGAAAGAGCTTTGCAAAAATATAAACACAGATCCATAATAAATATAAAAATAATATCAATAAATATATTACATATTTTTACTTAAATTTTATATATTAAAATTTTTTTATATTTGAGATTACAAAAAAAAAAAATTATAATATACAAAAACAATATATTTTATTATATTTTGCAATAAAAAAATTATTTATATATTAAATAAGTGTTGATAAGAGTATAAAAAAATATAATAATTTATAAAATATATTAAATAACTGTTGATAATAGTAAAAAATACAGTTAATCTTTTTTTAATTATATATGTATTTTTTAAGTGATAATTTTTATTATTAGTAAATAACTGATGATAATAATAAAAAGTTAAGCTGTAGAATTCTCTGAGACTTACTAAAAAATATTCAACTATGAAAGAGTATTATGCCTTATTTTTAATATAATAAAAATAATAATATAATAATAATTGATCATTTAATAATAATAATAATAATAATAAAATAACTATATATTTCTCAGATCACAATATTCGTTCTTTCTTAATTCAACACTTTATTTAAATCTGTGTAAAAGTCTTTACAATCAAATATATATTAAAATCGTTACTCAAATTAATTTCCCAATAACTTTCCATCTAAATTTTCTCAATCCATCCTCAGATCAGCAAAAACAAATATATGAACTACTTTTCACTCGCTTGACAAATTCCTTTGCCTTATCTTTTCAAAATTCTGATATCTTCATTTACACCGCCCACGAAATATTTGCTGAAGGAAGGTTCCCAGCACTCCGTTAAGTCCACAATTGTGAACACTTTCCCAAGGCAACGCCACACGATCGAATTCGAATTCCCATACGAAATGTGACTTTTGCATACACATGATGGTACCTGTGGCTTGTACCTGTTATCCTTTGCCCCGCTAGCCCGCTTTCTCACGGCCAAACGGTAACACTCCAACGCACACAAAAGGACATCCAACCAACCCTCGGAACAGGTTCGTTTCAGCAGGTTCGCCTGTCGTTGAAGTAGGCGCTTCGTTTTCATTTTGGTATCGTTTTTGGCTTGGTTTCGTTTTATTGATTCAGCTCGTTGATCATAATAAACGATTAGTGTGCCCCGATCCTTGCTGATCCTTGCCCAGCATTTTTGCGCTGCTGAGAATATTTTTTTCCTCCAAAATATTTCTTTGTGCTGTTCACACGCACTTGTTACTCCGTTTGTGTTTTGTGTGGGCTGGGAAAATTAGTTTAGCGGCTTTTTATTTTCCTTTTCTTACAAAATTTTATTACATTCAATCTTGTTTCTTGTCGCCTGTGGGAAGCCTTCAACTTATCTATGTATTTTTATAGGCAATTTGTTGCGATAAGCTGAATTTGAGATTATATTTAATAGTTGCCCAGATTTTTGTGGCCATTGGATTGCTTGGAATTAGAGGTAATTTCTTAAAGATTGGCTAGTTTGCAGGAAATGTTCTTAGAATTTCTCTACCTAAATCTTACCTCAGTTATTCCTGGATTTTAGCTTACATAACATTGCCGAAAACCAAAACCCGTGTGCTGGCTGTTCAGTTAAGCAAAGTTCAGCGAAATAACCAGACAAAGCCTTTCTTTTCTTTGCCAAACAATATTCCAACTCATAAAGGCGACGCAAGGCAGCTTATGCAATTTGCCATTCGCGTTCCGGGAATCAAAATTGACTTCTGTAATCGGCTGAGCCAAGTTGCCAAACGTTTTTTACGCAATAAAGAAGCTGGCTAAAAAAACGTACGCTATTCACATATATATTCATCAATATCTTCTCTTCCAGGAAGTGCGCCGGCTAACCCTAGTGGATTCTGTAGCCTTTTGCGCTCAAGCCACTAATCGCTGCGCTAATGGCACGAATGCTGGCAAGGCTAACCATGTCCATTGTCCTGGCCACCCGTCGCTTTTATTGTGACCAAAACAAATAATCACCCATTGGCATTGCTCATATTGATCAATGCAAATGCGTTTATGAGCCAGCTCGTAAAGTTATCCTTTCTTGCATCGGGTGAGTCCTTCTGCCGCTGTTAACTTTACGCATCCTTTCAGCACAGCACAGCCTTTCGCCTTACCCTGTCGGGCTGTCTTGCTGTCCGTCTGTCTGTCGGCTGCTGTCATCGCCTGAACATTACACGGAACTCTGGAAATTTGCCGTGTCTATCGTAAAACATAACCTTGTGCACGCATCTCTCGTTATGCAGCCTTGTGCCAACCAACTGAGGTCCTTTTTTGCTATAAACACATTAGTGCTGCCATCAAGGACATCGGCACATTTGTTTGTATTTGACTTGTTCAGAATCTCAACTGCATGCACTCAGCACACATTAATAGGCGAGCGCAAACTCATCCATAGATTACATTTGGCTCAAGGTCCGACTGCGCCCAATACTGCGTCGCATTCAAATTCGGTTTTACAGCTCACTCTCTAATCACTCGAACCACTTATCACATGCTCCACTTGCGAGCAACAAAGACTTGGAAATCTATAATAATTAAAGCAAAATGGAATTTAACTTAAATGTAATTTAACTGTAACTTGCTTTATTTGCGAGATCTACTTATGCCTCCAAATTTATTTTAAATATATATATTCTCATTTAAGTTTTGCTTGTTCTATTATAATCTTAAGTAACAAATGTATTTATAAAAGTTTTTAAATTTAATTACATATATTCAAATCGATTTATATATACATCGAGTTACATAGTAAATATTATATATTTATATTAAATAAACACAAATTTATAATATGGCATTTAGGCATTATATTAATCCTTTTTTGTCTGATTATAATTATAAATATAAATTATTTCAATTTAGCTTATATTATATATTTTATAAAAATATATTACTAATAATTTTTTTTTTTTTTTGCAAATCTTTTGTTACGTTAAAAAACCCTATATATTTATTTCTATCTAAAAAATAATTAAAATAGTTTCGTATATTATATTAAATGTATTAAATGTATTTTATATTAAATGTCCAATAAAAAAATGCAAATCTAATTTTTTATGTATAAAGAATATCTTTTTAAAATTTCAAAAATATAAAATAATAAAAATAAATATAAAATAATAAAAATAAATATCAAATATAAAATATAAAATTACAGAAGCCAATTGGAAAAAGCTTTGCAAAAATATAAATAGAGATCTATAATAAATATAAAAATAACATCAATAAATATATTACAGTTTTGTATTTATATTTTTATATAAAAATATTTTTTTATATAAAAAAAAAAACAAAAACAACATATTTTATTTTATTTTGCAATTAAAAAATTGTTTATATATAAAATAACTGTTGATAATTGTAAAAAAAATGCAGTTAATCATTTTTGTTAAATTATATATATTTTTTAAATATTCGTTTTTATTATTATTAGTAAATAACTGATGATAATAATACAAAAATTCATTTAATCCTTTTTTTTTAATTATATATATATTTTTAAAAATATATTAAAATTTAAAATTAATGCAACAATCTTTGCTCTACGTCCCTCTTCCCTTGCCTCTTCTATTTAGCTATTATAATATCTACTCATAAAAAAAGATTCATAACAATTTCTATACGATCGATTTATGTTTAGAACATAGAAATTCGGGCCCTGCTCGTGTGCACACACGCTTCTGCCACATTCCCTGAGTAGAGCAAAGGTAGCTTAATGCATCACAGACTATAACCTGGCAGGCATCCATTCCCTAATGCCAGATGACGAACGCATTCAAGGTAGGACGAAAACAAAATGGCTGAAATATGGCCAGCTTCAACATATAACATATAAAAACTTTCACACGCGTTGCACAGCAGCAAAGCAAAAGACGATTTCTAATTTTGGGGTGTCTTTTGGCAGAGCCTTCAAGGCGCAACGAAACAACAGCTGCGTGCGAGTAACCACTGTACAGTAAAAACCAGCCCCGACCCTCTACCAAAAGACATGCGCCCGAAAGCGCCTCCCCTTCGTCTGGCCAGACAAAGGTCGTTGCGCTTAACTGAACCTCAGGGAACCTTCAGCCGCTGAGCAACCCTCTCCATAGAAGTTGTACATTTTGCATAAGATTTCGTAAATCTTGCCGAAAACTGGCAAACCATTTGGGGTGGCTGGCCAGGGGCTGCAACAGAACTTACGATCGTTCTTTTTGCGCAGTTGAAGTTGAGACTGAGTCAGAGTCAGAGGAGGGGAAAGTTGGGTTTTTTGTACGCGTTCCATGTTGCGTGTGCGTGAGATGCCGTCACACGAGTCTTGGCGCACACCTGGCCACGATCCATGCCATGCGATCCCAGGACCCCGGCCCGACCTCACAATGCCAGCGAACGACTCAGAGTCTCAGGGCCTGAGATATGCTAAATTAATGCTTTATTTATGCTGAATAGTCAAAATCGACGAATCGCTGGGACTCGTGTCGCGTCGACTTTAGTTCTCTGAAACTGTTTTTATAGCTGAACCATAAACTACGTACATCAGCATAATTAGAGCGCTGCGAAAAACCTCTGTCTTAAAAATATATATATGTATATATATCGTACGTATATATCTCAAGGCATTGGCAGACAAAGGCGCGTTTTTATTTTGATTATAATAGCTTTATGAGCTAAACTACAAAAATACATTTAAAAAGATGACAAACATTGCACATTGTTTGTTGTCAAAACAACAACAACAACAAGGATTGTCGAAGGACCTTACCTGTGCACTGTTTCCGAGAAAACGCGTTATGGTTTTATAGACTTTTTGCATTCACAAAATACAGAAATTTCGTTAAGAACTACGAAAAAGTCCGAGTCTATGCGATCTACCCCCAAGGTGGCATGCATAATGTGTTTATGAGTGTGGCTCAAAGTCTCAGCGCAGTGTCCACGCCTCGCTCTGCCTCTCTGTTGCACATGCACTCCTGCCGTCTCTTTCTAGCGCTGCATTACCGCGTATCCTAGCCTCCTAGCCTCCTAGCCAGGCACTTGCTGTGGTCGCCGTTGTCGGTTTCCAATCGCGACCAGCGCACGCTGTGCGCTCGACCATAGCCATAGGCAAAAACCCCGGAATAGATAATTTGCTGGCAACCATGAAAATGGTTAGAGAGCTAGCTGGTTTCCCTTGAAATGTCTGGCCAAATGCAGTTGAGACATTTCACGCCTATTCCAATTCCTACAAGCCAATTAAGTTGAGTTCGCCTCTTATGCAGCAGGCGACGACCTTTGAAAGTCAAACAGCTGAAATCATCTAGCTGGATCTAGAAGTAAAGCAGACTAAAAGAATGCTTAATTTTATATTGTAACTTGCAGATTGAAGATAGATTTGATGCTTAAAGCAAACCATCTAAATACTGAGAAACATTTTTTATCTAAATACTGAGAAACATTTTTTATATTTTTATATAGAAAATATTTAAAAATATTATATATTCATTATTAAATTATTGCTGCATGAATCCTGAATGATGACCTACTTTTCCCAACCTTTTTTATCAATTTTTTTTTTAATATTTGCTGAAATGATACAGATTTCAATTTTGGTTTATTTTAAGTAGAATAAAATAGAGTTCAATAAAAAATTATTATAGAAATGTAGCTTGATTGATAAAGAAAATATTAAAAATTAACTGATAATATGAAGGGTGCGCTGTGTATATCAATATTAATTTTATATCATAAATGGGTTCATTCGCCTTAGCTCTTATTTGCAAAAGCTGCAGCCATAGAATTGCAAAAGTAGCAAGGCGCTAGCAGTCAACTACGACTTATAGCTCTCATTTTTTGTATATTTGTATATATTGTCATTTATATATGATATTAGAATAAATTATTTGCAAACAGCACTGAGAGCTAAGGCTTTTAACAAACACAACTACCATAGACAATACTGCGGTTTGCATTATTATTTTTATTATTGTTATTATTATTAGTATTATTATTTATTTTTTATTTATTTTCTATTGTAGCTTATTATCGTTTACTGAATAGCTCATTTTTAAATATTTCTTAACTATTAGGTGGCTCAATGCCTTTATTGCTACTAAGTCTAATTTTTTTATGCAAGTCGCTTCTATTATTAATATTCTGTTATAAAATTATATTATGCTATAGTATATACATTTTTTTTTAATATTATATATAATTACTAAAATAATTAATAAATATTTTCAAGCTAAAATAATATTATAATATAATAATAATAATATTTCCCTGATAATAATAGTTATTTCCCTGATTTACGATACTTCAATATTTGCTATTATTTTTTAAATAGAATATTTTCCAACTACATTCTAACAAAAATAATATACTTATCAATCTTATTCTACAACAAAACCTTGAATTTCCATTACAATCATTATACCGTGATTACCCATTTTCAATGAATTGTATATATAGTAAGCATATGAGTATTTATAACTGAACATAATTCCATTAGCCATTCCATTAGCTTACATTATTTTATTTACTCCACAGCGATTAAGTAAATTACATTTTCCCTTTGTTTATCAACAACTCATTGAAATCGTTTCATTCAGTTCTATGACTATGCTATTTATACATATTCCATTAATTCACATATAATTGTTTACATGATAAAGCCAAGACTGTGATGTCATATATATATAAAATTACGAATCAATTTACAATTTATAATATACTCTTTAGCTGCCAACAGTATTTCTCATGCCTTGACTCAAACTACGTTCATTACGACTTCTTCTTCTCTACCGACTTTAATAGCTCCAATAAGTAATATCTTTGGTTTTCTTAACAAAAACAAAAAAGAAAGATTCGTCATGTTTTCTTCGGCAGCAGCTGCTGCCTTTATTGAAAAGAAAACGAAACCTGGAAAAAGGACATTGACGCGTGCCAGGCGATGAACACCGGGCTCTAAGTAACGTTCATTTCGGGATCACTGATAATAATAATTTTACAAACAGAACGAATGGTCCTGGCAAAGGCTCGTCCTGCCTCAATGTACAATGTGCAACTGCAACCCCCGAGCAGTGAGTCGAGCTCATTGCAACGCTCAATGAGGGTCCTGTTCCCTAGTCTCAGCTCTCCACACGGAGCATGGAGAAGGATAATGAGGGAGCCCTGTTGTCCTTTGTTGCCTGGCAGTGCTCATTTGCCGCGTGCTCAATAAATTTGTTGTTGACCCCGGGAAATTAGTTGCAGTAACGTATTTTCTGTCCTACCTTTTGAGTTTTAATTTCCCTTCTTCCTGTGGCACGTGTGGCACGCGTAGGAATCTCTCTAGGAGCAATGGAAATGTTCACTTTACAGCGACTCCAAGCATTTCAAACTAATTCTGTGTCAGCTTCCGCTATTCTAATTCAAGCAAATTAAATCAATTTTGATGTCGCTAAACAAAACCATCATGTGCCATAAAAAATAATAACCGAAATGCGAGCGACGCTGGTAATGAAGCAAGAGTTTCGTTGTGATAGTGTCAGAGATACCCTGGAACCGCCAGGTATACTATATATACCATATATAAGATGGGAGCTTACTAATTTGAGACTTAAGGAAAGTCTGGGCAAACAGACTTTCCTCAAGTCTCAAATTAGTAAGATAAGTAAATATAAAAAGATAAAAAGTAAAGCATAAAGGATCTTTAGGTAGAAGAGCTTACAATGATTTGATCTTATAGATTGACTAATGTCTCAAGATACGCTCAAGTCTTCTCTGCAGTTTAACCAAGTCAAACCAACTTTCTTCATCCAACAATCGGCATACCCTACACCCACCACATACATACAGGGCATGCAAATTGTCAGAAATGAAAAACGTACACAGAACCTGCATAACCCTCGCCTCGGTTGCCCAGAAATGGGCACAAAACTGTGACAAGTGCTTCCTCGACAGCAACGCATCATTCAACAGCAATTTGAACATCAATTATGAGTCGGTAGCAATGAATGGGCTGGCTGCCCTGCATCATCTCTCAATAGAGTGGGGCCCGGAACGTGTGCTCATCCTCATCCACAGCATGAGCACCATTCACAGAAATACAAAAAAAAGTGGAAGGAGAATAATAATACTGAAAGGGTGGCTTGTGCCAAGATGCTGCACAAAAGGCTGACAAGCCAACGACAAGCGAGCGGCAGCCGCAGCCGCAGCCGCAGCCTAACCTACTTTTAAGTCACTTTAAGAGCCCCCAGACCCCCCATGCAATCTGTGTTGAGCTGGCCAATTACGAGTGACCCAAATTTTTAAGTACTTTGCTTAGGTTCCACAAATCAACTGTCAATACATGAGAATCGAACGAATCTGTTCTCAGGGTCATTGCGTCAACCACAAATCTGTCCCCGATCCCAACTGTTGCTCAATTATTGAAATTATGTTCAGCAAGAGGCGGAAGACGGAGAAGCAGAAGCAGCAGAAGAAGGTCTGTCTGTCTGTTTTGATTTCAATTATAAGTCCGTTAAGCGCCATTACAATGCGGTTATTGTACTTGAAAACATATGTCAACCGTTCTGACAGCTTGCAGAATGGATACCCGCTCGCATTACAAATCAAAACAACATTTGCGGTAGTTAGCAAAATAAATACAATAAAAATGATATGTGATATGCAGAGCGTATCATATCATTAAGCTATTAGTGATATAAAAAGTTTTTGCAAGAGCTTTTTGGACGAGAAATAAGCTATTATATAATTATTTTCTTGATATAGTTGTTACCCATCGTCCCAAAGTTAATTCCTATGATTTCAGAACTTAATCTTTAAATTATTTGCAATTACTTCTTAAGTTTTTGGGTTGTCTTTAAAGGAAACGATCAAAGCTTTGGAATCTGTGAGCCTATACAATGAATACTGATGCTCGAAATCTGTTTCAAATCAGTATATATAAATAAATATACTCAGAATGAATATTATCTCTTTGTAAGTCCAAAAGAAGTCACTTGAAATAAAGCCAATTGATATATATATATTTATATCTTTTATATAAATTAATACATACTAATCTGATCATATTATTGATTATATAGACTTAATATTATCTATTTGTAACTCCAAAAAATCGTTACTTAAAACAAAACTAATTAATATATATAAACCTCCCCAATGCACCAGTTACTAAACCCCACAAAGCCACTCAAGATCAACAAACAAAGCATAACTGTAATTTATAACACCTCCGCGAGCTGAGCAACGGCTTGTTCACCTGTTAATGGCTTCATTCCCATTCCCATTCCCAGGATGTGAACGGAACAATAAGAATTCCGAAAAACTGTAAATGCACAACAATAGCGGCATACAAAAAAAAAAATATATACGAAATAATCGCAAAGGCAAAGCGGTAAAGATATTTGTTTATCGCTCTATAAGAGCGGATGTTGTGCACGCGAGCAGCGGAAATAAAGGTAGGACGAATGAGAGAATTGCAAGGGAGGAACGGGAGCGTGAGCAAAATACCGCTACGGGACTAAAAACTCGAATCTATTGCTCGAGCGGAAGTAGAGCCCAAAACTTCCGTGTCCTTTAGAATGTCCTTTTCGAATGTGTGACCACACACACACACACAGCCACACAGTTGTATTTAGACCGGGCGCCCCTACAATGGACCAAAAAAAACTTCTCATTTAGTTTAGAGTCGCTAAATGCATTGCAAACAGTTACACTACCCCTACCCCATCCCCCTACCCCACGACAACGTGTCAACTTTAACAAGTGCTTATTTACTTGGGCCCTCAGTGTCGATCTCGATAATTTATGATCGAAGTGCGTCTTTATCAATATCTGTTATTCCCACAAGTGTTGCATAAAACTGACTGATAGAGCCCACACGATCCAATTTCTTTGTTTGTAAATAAAACAAAATAAGAAAATATGAGAAAACATTGAATAAATGCATACACACACATAGACACACACATACATACATACACCAAGTTGAGCCCTTATCTGCTGACATTGACGAGGCCTCGTTACTAAATGCGGGAGAGAGTAAGGAGAATGAGAGGGGAACAGACTGGCAATGCAAACGATCCATGAGCCAAAACAAGCAAACAAACAAACCTATAAAAATCACTTCCCGTTGCCGCATGGAAAAATGTCAAATGTCAACTTGAGTGAGAGAGAGAGAGAAGGGGGGAGGCCACAGTACTGGAACTGAGCGCAAGTCGAAGCCAAAGAAATTTTCAACGGAAATTTCAAATAAAAACGAAGCGCAGGCGCAGCGTCGCAGTCGCCATCGCTGTCACTGTCAGCGGTTACAGCGACGCGTCGCGCATTCTCTCAGATTTGGTCAATTGGCTGCTCTTTGCTTCTCTGCGTCACGTAAATATGTCAAGCGCTCGGCGGATCGTGTGGGTGAGCGTGCGTCGCTGCTCTCTCGCTCTCAAAGAATACATTGCACGTTTCTGTGTGCCTATGAAATGAGAGAGTGCGTGAGTGTGTGCGTTGCGGTTGCCGGCTTATTAGAAGAACGGTCAACATTTGTTTTTGATTTTAGAGTTCGTTCTGCGCGATTTGACGTGCAAGAATGTAGCTCAAAAGGCATGGCAGAGAACGCTACAGGGTGTTCAGCCCATGTGTGGCACATATGTGTGAGTGTTGCAAAACAGGGTGAGCACAACAATGCACAACATCAAGTCAAATGAACTCATTTGTGCAGCGCTCTCAATTCAGCTGATAAGCTAAGCAAACACGAGACACCGCGTCCATCAACTTATGTGCGTGCGTGTATGTGTGTCTGCCTCTTTCTCTCTCTCTCTTTCTCTCTGGGTATTTGAGTCATCGTCCTAAAAACAACACAGCAATAACAAAACATCAAACTCCACTGTGCTGTAGCTGTTGTTGTTGTTGTAGCTTTTGCTGCTTGCGTTCATTGATCGCCAGCAATTGCTGCTTAAGTGCTGCGTCAACGTTGTTGACTTACATACACACATACACATATAAATGTATGTATATGCATATGTATTTATGTACATATGTGCATATGTATACACATGCACGCCTCCGCTAGCCCCTTACAACTCCTTGCCAATCGGAATCGACTAAGCGCACTCTCTCGCTCCATGTTTCTTGGTCTTTCACTGTGTTGTTTGGCTTTTCTTTTTACGCTTTATACGGCATTAATTGAGTGCCTTTCAATTGGGTTATGGATTAATTTTTATGCATAAATTAAATACCCATACGTTTGGGGGCTCTGCTTCGCCTGTTAAAGGCCCCAGCCGGGCCATTTAGAAAGCAATTTCAAGTGGGCCGCTCTGCTCCCTCCCCTGCCATGCATTGGCCAACCGAATATATAGGGTGTGGCATGTGCATTTGGTTGAGAAGATCGCTGAGCACTATGGACAGTAGAGGGTGCCGCTGAACTTTGCCACAGTGCACTGAAGGTTGCAAAACTTGAGAACATCTTATTGATAATTAAGCAATATGCAAATGTGAATATCATATTTACAGACGGCATCAACTAGAGCGAACAGCTAGTTGCTGTACTTTACTGTTGTACACAGTCAGATTGGTGCCTTAAAATTCTTGTGATAACAGCTATATTTCTCGTAATGCTACTGCGCATATCTCTTATTCAAGATATCACTTTCTTCATAGTACATATTTATTTTATTTTATTTACTGTGTTTTTGTTGTGTGCGTCAAAGATAAGTCAAAGTCAGCTAGCAAAATATTCTATTAAGCTTATTGTTTATTCAAAAAAAATTATAAAAACAAAAATTTAATTTAGTATTGCTTATTAAAAAAAAAACATTTATAATAAACAAAAAATAATATGATATTGGTTATTCAAAAAAAAAAAAGTCTATACATTTGAGGTAAATGATAGATTTATGAAGTCTGAATATGAAATAATTGTTTTTGTTTTGTTTTCTTTGCAATAAATTTTGTTTATTTTATTGGAATAGTACAATAATATATTAATGAATCTATGCTGTTTATTTTATATTTTTCTGAATTTTAGAACTTAGTTTTTTGTTAGCAAGTGTTGAAATTTTGTGATGTGTACGATTTTAAACGATATTCACTGTATAATAAAAAAAAATATATATTGCTTATTCACAAAAATTATCTTTAATTACCTTATTCGATTATGTATTCCCATTCTCAAGCTGCGTCATTTGACTTTTACAATGAATGTATAAACGGAGCTGAAGGTGTACGCAAGTTATTAGTCAGCGGAGAGTGCAGCATTGCAAGGCATTTCGAAACGAAGCGTCACGGTGCTAATTTCCCATGCTTCGCTCCACCACGCGATGCTGCCGACGCGTGCCGTGCATAAAAGACACCCTGTATTGTGTGCATATATACATATATATATGTACATAGTTTACTGTAATATTAAGTGTGTGTGTTTGCCTGTCTATAGTAATTGAATAAACAATACCAAATGTAGTTAAACTAAAAAGAAGACTTTATTTTGTAAAATGCAAGAGTATATTTTGTTGTTGTTGTTGTTGTTTTTTTGTTGCTTTGTGTTATTATGACTTTTGGTGTATAATAAGTAAATAGAATACACATTATACAATATATACGTTATAGATGATATTAAATGTTTTTGTTTTTCTTAGGATATATGGTTTATGTGTTATTAATGTTCTTTTTTAATTAATTATATTTTTTATTTAAGCGATATTTAAGTATTTTGTAAATACAATTTAGGTTTTATTTTCAATTCATTTAGGCTAGTCAAAATGTTACGTCAAGTTTTTTATGCGCTTCTTCTTCTTCTTCATTTTTTTTCTGTTATATATTTTATATTTTGGTAAAAATACTGCAATAATAATAACTGTTAAATATGTATGCATCTAAAAAACAAATGCGCGCGATTGCTGTGCGAAAGCCAAGCAATACCTAGACATATACATACATATATAGAGTTGATATATATATAGAAGTATATATTTCAGGTCTTCAGAGGTTCCCAAACTGCGTAAGTCTGTATTGGAAAGTTTGAACCCTCGATAGAAGACACCCGCAAATCTAGTATGTTTAATAGATTGGTATATATGTATATATATATACATATATATATATGTATATGTATTGTTTATAGTATTGGTATGTACCGCTATTTATAATTCGTTATTATGTTATTTTGTTCTCGAGATTTTTGAGGCCTTAAAGTGTAGTATATTAATTTTCTTTTCTTTCTTTTTTTTTTGTTTTTTGTTAAGTAGGAGGATATTTCGCCGGACTATAAACTAGAGCAGCGCGCTTGACTTAGAACAAACCCTTCTTCTTCTTCTCCTTCTTGCCATCGACATTGTCGGAGCTGCTGTTGGCGCCGAGGCTGCGTCGCTTGAGCTCCTCGAGCGTCACATGATTCACATCCTCCCACTCCTTCTTCTCGCGCTCAAACTCGCGTCGCTTCTCGTCCAGCTCATGGATCTGCAGCTCGAGCGCCTTTTTGCGCTCCTCATGCCGGCGCGCCATCTCCAGTTCGGAGTCCTTGAGCTTTTGCATCTTCTCCTTGACCTTCATGTCGAACACCTGCTCCATTTCGGCCTCCATTTTCTTCATCTTCTGCTCGTGTTCGCGCTTCTCCTCCTCCATCTGGGTGAGCGGATTCTTGTTGGACAGTCGGGCCTTGCCATCCACCAGTCCCAGTTCGGAGAGCTTGCGACATCGATAGTTCTCGTAGTGGACATTGTTCGTCACATCCTTGAGATCCTGCAGATGTGTGCGGATTACCATATTCCGTAATGCAATGAAGTCGCAATGCGTCAAGTTCTCGACCTCCACCAGGCCCCAAGGGTAGCGACGACCCCGCACCTTCTTGCCATCCACCTCGATGATGCTGTTGGCACCGACGACCGCGAATGGGACACGGGTGCGCAGACTCTGTGTGGTCTTGGTGTCCTCGGCGGTGTCCTCGAGCGTGGCGGGAAAATCATAGATCTTAATCTTATGCTGAGCAATCTCGTTGAGTATCTGCTTCTTGAACAGATGCACCTCGTCGGGCGTCATGGTGTCCGCCTTGGCAATCACCGGCACCAGATTCACCTTGTCGGAGAGACTCTGCATGCAGGCAATGTCCAATGGCAACAGACCGTGACCCGATGGCGCTATAAAATACAAACAACAATGCACTCGATTATCAGAGACGGACTTGCGGTAGACACGCGACTCGGCCGTCAAGTATTCCTCGTATTTGCTGTCCACGTACTCCAGTATGGGCACCCAGCAGTTGCTGTTGTCGACGGCATCGCCAAAGCCCGGCGTGTCGACCACGGTCAGGGTGAGATTGACGCCGTTCTCCTTGAGCATTACCTTGGTGGCCTCCACGGCGACGGTCTTCTTCTTGCGCAACGACGGGCCCGGATACTGTTCCGTATTGTAGATGTCCGACAGGAACATGGAATTGATGAGCGTCGACTTGCCCAGGCCACTGGCACCCACCACCATCAGTGTGAACTCGAAGCCACGCTTAACCGCCTTCCGGTACACCTGATTGGGCAGGTTGGCGAAGCCCACGTAGCCAGCGATTTCCATGGGCTTCTGGCGTACGGGCAACGGGGGTTTCTGTGGCTTCTGCTGCTGCTGTGCTTCCTTCTCCTGCAAGTCGTGCGTCAGCTTGTTCGAGTCACCATTTGAGCTGGTCACACTGGCCGCTGCCGCTGCCTCCGCTAATTGCAGTTTAGCGACTGTCGCCGCTGTCGCTGCTGGCACACTGGGCGGCTGCGTCTGTGGACGCTGCGTCGCTATTGAGGAGTCGCTGCCATTTGATGCCGATGCCGACGCCGACGCCGATGCCGCTTGCTGCTTGTCGCGCAGCGCCAATTGTGCCAGTGTGCTTGGCAGCGCTGAGATGGCGCCGTTTGTGCGAGGACTATTCATTTGTTTTTGTTTTTGTCTTTTTCTTTTATTTTCTATCTGAGCTGCTGCTGCTGCTGCTGCTGTTTCGCTTTGCGAATTTCACTTTCGTCTCGAAACACTTTGCACGCTTTTGTATTGTCACGCCTAGTTTTTGGCTTTTGCGCTCAGTCTGTTTAAGGGTTTTTTTCTTTTACTTTTGGTGTCAACAAAACTTTTGCACTGCTGCTTCTGCTGCTGCTTCTACTCTTCCTCTTGTTCGCAAAAAAATAATAAGTACGCCAGCAACGCGCTATGGCCGTGCTATTGAGTGAGCGAAAAACAAGCGACTGCTGCTGCAGCGAGAGCGCTTGCTGCCCACAAGCATGAAAGAGACGAAAGAGCAACGCACACACTCATATGGCACACACAAGGGCTCAGCGCATGAGTAATACACAAACACACAAGCATATGGCACGCTGCAGGCTACCGAGTGCTGCCAACTTGACTCAAGCTAAAGTGTGTCAGCAGTGAAAATCAAGTAAAAAACATGGAATTACCCATGTTATGCCCTTAAACTCAACAATAAAATTCAACAATATATTAAATTGTAGTTATCTTCAATTTTGGACAGTATTTTTCTTAAATTTCCTGCAAAGAAGTTAACGTTTCGAAAGAGCGCCCACGTTGGCAGCGCTTAGAGTAGAGCGCGCTCTCTCACAGCATTGCCAGCATCAAAATAATGGCACTCTCTGTAGGCTAAGCCAAGTGCAGCTGCCTGCAAACATTGCTGCTGACAATGCTGCCAACGTCTCTGCTGCCCGTCTCAAATTTATCAATGCACAACAAAATATTCTTATCATTTTGTGTGTGCGGTTAAAAATAGCAGCAAATACATATGTTTGTATGTGTATGGATGTGTACATGCGTTCCAGTTATTTCAGTTTTGTAATGCAGCCATACAGAAAAATTCCATTTTGGAAACCAACGCTTTTACTTTTCGTTTTTTGTTTCTTTCGTTTTGCAAGACGCTGTTGTTGCGCATGAGCGTGATCGCCGACAGCAAGAGCATTGACGCAAAGAGAGCACACGCCGCTGAGAGAGGCTGAGTCAATTGACTAGCGTCTGTGTGTGTGTGTGTATTGGTGAGCAGCGCTGTCAAACTGCTGCGCTACAGACATGTGTGGCGGGCGTGTGGGCACTCGCGTCAACTTAATTTTCAAAAATTATTTAGTCACTCTGTCATAAGAGGAGATCTGCGACAGCGGCAAACAAATGTGGGAATGTGGCACATTAGCGTGTAGTTAACCTAGAGACTCGAACTCGGTAATTGCCCACCCCAGCACAGGCACGGCCCGCTTCATGCTCGACTGTGTCCTCGCTGTAGTTCCCACACCATCAACTGTTATCCTGCGCCGCCTTCTCTCGGCCAATGGTCCCTACATGCCGATACACACACACAGCCAGACAAAGGCTGACGATTGTGCGCTGTTTGTTTGTAATTTAAATTCTCATGCAGTCGCGAGGACCGACGAGGGGGTCGTCCTCAACCACCACCATGACATATCGATGCCGATGCCGATGCCAATGCATATATATCCTGCGTCCTACTCCGCCTGCGTGGCTATGCTAGCTTCCTTCCGCAGTTGTCGCCAGTTGTTATTGTTGTTGGTGGTGGCGGTGGTAGTTCCTTCCCCCTTTTGCACGTGGATTTTTACGCGTCTACCCAAAAGGTGATCGTGAGAAAGTTTTTTTCTCACATTTCAACTTGAGTTTAATTTTAGCCTCTGCCTCGGAATTATTATGTTTATGAATTGATATGAGCCGAAGCAGTTGTTCTAGAGAGATTTGACTGTACTTTGGTACAGTCTAGAATGATATTGATAAAGTTTATATAGATATTTAGAGGATTTTAATAGAATTTTAGTTTTAATATTAGAACGAGACTGAAGATTCGACAAATCTATTTATAAAACTTACTTTAACAGATTCCCCAAGAAAAATTAGTCATAAATTCGCTGAATAGATAAAGATGATCTCAGTAAATATGTATATTTAGACAACTATTTCCATGAACTTGGAAATATGACTAAAATTTATGTAAATCTGACTTTGGCTATATTTCAAAGTTTTGGTAATCTAAAAAAAATCCATGGGAATTACATTTTAGATTATAGATTCAACAAGAAAATTAGTCATAAATTCGCTGAATACACAAAGATGATCTAAGTAAACACAACTATTTCTATGAATGTGAAATTATGACTCAAGCTTTAAGTAAATCAAGTAAATATATAGTAAATAATTTAAGTAAATTTGGCTATACGTCAGACCATTTGTAATCTACAAATATATATATATATATATAGAATTACAATTAAACTTGAATAAAACTCATTTAAGGTTTGATTCACAAAACGCATTCTATTTCTATTGCAATGAATCACATCATCAAAGTTAAATAAAAGTGAAATCGGAAACTTAAGTTAAGCAAAAACCACATTTTCAATGGTGATTTGTGTGATCCCGTGGCTCAGGCATTTGCTGTGAGTTCTAACCGCAAATCTTACACTGCAGGTAATCCCCTCCACACACACACACACTCACACACTTATACACACAGCATCTCGGGCAACCCTTCAACACACAGCTTCTTGATCTTCCCCTTAGCAGCTGCCTCGTATCAGGCACGCTTCATACAAATCCATTTGTTTTGTCGCTTAGGCGCGCATCTTTCGTGATTATGTAAGACGCCAGCACAGCCCAGCCAAAGGCAACAATTAACGTCGCATCTACCTTGAAAGTCAGTTGAGGTCTTAGCGCCGTTCTGTTATCCCAACTCCGGACCCAATCCAGCGTCCATTGTTCGCCTAGCCAAACTGCATTCTGTTGGCAGTTGGCAGCTGTGCCAACTTTCGGCACGAGGCTCAATGTCTTTGACATTTCACATCATCATAGCAGCTGACCAATGGCTTGGAATAACCGTTACAACAGTCAACCAACCCCCCAAATAAATCGGAGAGATCTTGACACTATGTTGCTGAATTGGCATCTTTGTAGCTAAAAGTTAGCAAAATATTTTGGTAGTCTGAGACAATTTTATGTGAAATGCTTGGGAGAGTGATCGAGGAATAGTTAAAGGTATCTCTAGAAAATCTTTGGAGTATATTATGTATTTAGGAATTGGAATTTTGGAAAGAGAGAGAAAGGGAGAGACTGATCGTGGAATAGTTAAAGGTATAAAGGTATCTCTAGAAAATCTTTGGAGTATATTATATCTTTAGGAACTGAAAAAGAAAGAGAGAGAGAAAGAAAGAGTTATCAAGCATTACTTAAAGGTTCTCTAAAAACCTTTTATGTACCTTATGTATTAAGGAAGTGTTTCAAAGTATATATTAATCATATTTTAGACTGAGCAAAGAGATCAGTAATATATTTATATGTATACAAATATAATATAATATTTTATTATTAATATTCTGTCATTCCTAAAAGATCGCAGCTAGTAATTCTATAAAAGATAGTCGAGTTCATCTTTGTTTTCGATAATCACATTTTCAGGAATAAAATGTAAATTTTATGTTCTAACTAACCTGAAGATCATTTAAGATCAAAAGTGGGATGATCAATATAAGAATATTAATTTTCAGTAGAATCTGATATTGATCATCTCACTTTTGATCTTAAATGATCTTCAGGTTAGTTAGAACATTTATCACTCAGTTTTTTATGCTCTTTAAAATGATTTGTGCTTGGTCGAAAAAAAAAAATAGAGTTCAAGTTGATCTTAGAGAAAGACCTATGCATTAATAATATTAATTTAATATTCATTTTCAAAAATATATATATTTTAATAAAATGTCATATATATCATTGATATAAATTTTTGTAAACTTAGAATTCTCAAATTCCTACTGCTTATTATAGTATCCCATGGGAACTATACTTTTAATCGATCTGTAAATGCTTCCCAGGTACTCTCAAGCAGCATCTTTTGATTCTTTCCTTCCTGCCCGCATCTGTCACGAAAGTTTCCAGTTATTAGCCCTAGCTAGCGCTGGCCATTTATCAAATTCATAAAAATAATATTCACAAGGGAGATTTAGAACTCCACGCCTGTCACGACTTCTAATGTCCCAGCCCCAGCCCCAGCCGACGCACACTTCACTCAAGTTTCTCCCTGCGCTGCAACAAGGCGCCATAAAAATCAACAAAAAATTCATTTAAATCAGCATATATCTTAGCATCTTAGGGCAGCGAGAGAGAGAGACTCCCTCCCCAAACCACTCCACACATTTGCTACTGTTTCATATTTTTCATGCTTATTATTTGTGTGTTTCGGAGTTTTGGGTATGGGTATGGGTGTGGGTGTGGGTGTGGGTGTCGCACACCCCATAATAAGTGCAGTTCCCACAGAAGAAAAAAAAAATCAAGTAAAGAACTCTCAGCTAAAAATATATATACATACATCTAACCGCAGGCACTAATTTGAGGTTGCAAAAGGTCTCACATATGCTGCTACCTTGCTGCTGGCTGGAGGATTGATTAAGGAGAGCAAAGAAAAAAGGGAAGCAATCGCTCGATACAATAAAAATTAAAGTGTTTTAATGTGTAAATCGTGCGTTGGGGCATAAAAACGAAAGCCAAAACGCAACTAAAAATAAGGCACAAGGAAGCCCCAGCAGCCAGTACAGACAGACCCTGAGCACAGAGCACAGAGACGGCTACCGATCAGCGATCGTGCCACACTAAACGGCATTTACCTTGATCCCCAGTTCGAACCGACGAATGGAAGCCAAAGTAACTCCGATCAGCCACTGGCTTTTGTGATTTGGGGCTGATATTGAACTTTGATTTTTTCTTATAGAATTTCATTCGACGTTATTCATTTTCTCAAGCCTGGACAACATCTCTGTGTGTGTGTGTGTGACCGAAGCGATCGTCACGTTTGGCTCAGACCAGACGAAATGATCCACATTTGGCCACATGTATGAGTCCGACTGCCACTGACGCCCATATGTGTGATGAGTCTCTGTTTCTGTTTCGTTTCTCTGTTCTTTTGCTTTCATCTTTTCTGCCAGCTCATGACTTTTATTGAGTTTTCTCGTGGGAAAAAGTTAGCCAAAAATTTTTGCAGCCAACTGCAGCGCCTTATTAAGTAAGAGCAGATCGTAACAGATCGTTTAGAGCACTGATTAGTGATCCGGGGGTTGCTCTGGCTGGGGTTAACCACAAGCTCATGATAATAAATGTGTACATATATTTGCATATGTGTACGTACTTTAGCTAGATATCATAGGCAACAACGGCGCTGGTTATTCAATTTATGAAACTCTGGCCCCTTTTACGACTCGGACGAAGGGATTTGCACTCAGAGCCAGCTGAGTGCGAGCTGATTGCTTGATTTGCACAATCAGGGTTGCCAGGCGGCGCAATACTTTTATGGTAGGTGCTTTAAAGTCTGGCTAACCGAACTGGCTCTATCGGCCAGCTGTCGTCAGCTGGCCGCATGGCCCAAAACCGGGCTATTGACAATTTTCTTGCATTGCATCCCAGCCTAATCCTGCCAACATTGTAAAGCAATAAAAGTCCTTGAGCCCTCGCCACGGCTTTTTGGGGTGCGCATGCGCATGCGTTTATCATAAAACTGAGTGACTGACTGATATCAGGTAAGCTTCGAAAGAACAACTAATGACTGACCCGTGACCAGGCCACAAAAATCGCAACCCCCTGGCTGGGCCAAATGTCTTCAGAGGGGGTTGCTCAAAGTGTGTTAAGACAGCTGCCTGCCAGCCCAGGCGCAAGACAAGACATTTTGAAGAAATTTTTAATGAATTGCGCCCAACGATCAGCCCTGATTAAGGGGTGGCTAGCTAAAAATTAATTCAGCAGAGTACCTGAATACTGCGTACAAGAAAATATGCGATGCTCATGAGACAGCTGAAAATGTTAGTTAAGAAAAATCTATATACTCTTAGTCTGTAATATGAGAAATATGAAAAAAAAAACAGTAAAATATTTAAAACAATAGTTTATAATTTACTAACTTAAGTTAACATATCATATATGTTTCTTAAAATATTTTGATTTTATGGAATTGTTATATAAATTTTGATTTAAGTTTCATTTTTATTAAATAATTTATTTATTTTTTTAAATTTTTATTTGTGTGTTATTTTGACTTAGGTTAAAATATGATTTAATTTTAATTATTTTAGTTTTAATTGTTACTTGATTTTAATGTATATATAGTTTTCTTTATTATTTAATTTTTATTTTTTTAATATTCAATTTTATTTAATTTCTACTTAGTTTTTATGTTTTAATTTTAATTATTTTAATTTTAATTGTTACTTTATTTTAATTATTATTTGAATTTTTTCTATATAACATTAATTTTTTTAATATTAGTTATTATTTAATTTGTGCTTAGTTTTTATTAAATTTAACATTCTTTTTATTTAATTTTAATATTTTTTTAAATTTAAATTTTACTTTATTATTATTATTATTTAAGTTTAAATTGTATTCTAATTTAATTATTTTATTATTATTTATTATTATTTTTAGTTTTTTATATTTTGTATTAATTTTTATTATTATTTATATATTATTATTTTTTTTTTTATTATTATTGATTTTACTAATATTTTATCATTTTTGTTAAATTAAAATAAATTTATTGCCAATAAATTTGCTTGTTCTGCTCAAATTCTTTCACAATTTCAAGCATTCGACAACTCTTTTGAGTGAAAAACTCAATTCACACACAGTCGCTCGCTCGCTCACTCTCACTCACTCGCTAACTCACTCACTCACCCGCTTTGAGTACTTTTACGTTTCAGTACTTTTTGTCTGCGCTGGAATTTCTCGTCTCTGTGTGTGCATAACTACCCCAAATGCGCTGCTGAGCGTACGGCCGCTCTCATGGCTACCTGCGCCTGCGCTGTCGCTGTCGCTGTCGTCGTCGTCGCTGCTGCTCAGGTAAACGAGTCGTCTCGGACTCGTTTTGCCGTCGTCGCGTATCGTTTTTAGTCAACGCGCCAGCTCCGACGAGGATCAGTATCCTTTTGGCGTTCCGTGTGCGCGGTTGTCTGCTGTTCGTCCTGAAACGCAGCTACAAATAGAACTCTAACGCGTAAAATTTGTTAAGTTTTTATCAGTTCGGACATTACAATAATAATTAAAGTACGTGCAATAATTTGTTGACACTTCAATTCGTACTTCAAACCAAAGTCTTTATGTTGTGATTCACTCGTGTTGTGTGTGTGTCTTTGTGTGTTTCGAAACAAAAACTTGGATTAAATACTCGCAGCAATATTCCCTTGGATTATCAACTAAACAAAAATGGATTACAAAAACGATCTTAACTCAGACGACGACTTCGACTGCTCCAATGGCTATAGCGACAGCTATGGTAGCAATGGTCGCATGACCAATCCCAATGGCCTCTCCAAGGCGGAGCTCAGAAAAGTGAGTTTCAATTGGGCTGACAACAATTGCATTTGGTTATGAAATAGCAGCATAGATCAGAGATCGGTTCAAAATTATTAAATAAATTTTAAAAGAATTTTTAAAAATTTAATTTTTGCTGGCAGAAATTTTATTTTATTTTATGCCGATTTAAAAATATATTTTTTGAGTTTAGAATATGATTTTAAATGGTTTGAAGTTAAAATATTATATTCGAATTTTATTCGAAATATTCTTTTTAAAAATTTTAACTTAAATCTAAAAATATTTTTAAAAAATATAAAAATTAAAAAAAAAATAAAAAAAATTTAAATTTCTAATATTCAAAATATATAATAATCAAATATATAAATATTTAAATAAATAATATTTAAATATTCAAAATATATAATATTTAGATATATAAATATTAAAATATACAATTTAATAAATTTTTAAAAAGTATAATTTTTTTTGAGCTAAAATCAAGAAACATTTTGAAGAAATCTGTTAAATTTCGATAGTTTAAAATTGCTTTTTATATAATTATATAATATTTTGCAAAATACTTAATAACTTTATATCCATTTCTTTTGCAGACAAATAAACCAATTATGGAAAAACGGCGACGCGCTCGCATCAATCACTGCTTGAACGAGCTCAAATCGCTGATCCTGGAGGCAATGAAGAAAGACGTAAGTATCCTTAGGAAATCATAAAAACAAAAAATATGGGGCGAAACTTACTGATTTAGAAACTATGCTTGAGATTGGTGCACTTTCCTTATAAATGGTGTCATAAAACACATAAATATCAGAAACTCAAAAATTTCAAGTGTCTGGCGTCGGCAAAAGTACAAAAGGACGCAAGAGACTCCTACAACAGACAGACGCACAGACGCACAGACATAAAAAAAAGAGAACGAATCGAGTCAACAGTTTAATTGAGTATTAAATTTTATTGATGATCATTACAAGAGAGCGCCGACGATGACGATGGCGAGTCAGTCAGACCAAAAGTGTTAACAAGTCGAGAAATTACGCAGAAATCTCAGACAGCGAGACTGTAAACCTGTTTCCACAGGAGCCAACGGCGGATCCTGCTGTGAGAAAGACACACAAAAAACAACAACAAAAAATAACAACGAAGAATCGCATAAAAAAAATATGAGATAGAAGCGAAGCGAAGACACCGACGCCGATGTCGACGCCGACGCTGACGCTGACGCCGACGCCAGTGTAGCAGAATTCTGCAGGCAACGACCAAAAATCAAATAAGAAAGACATTGAAGAAAAAGCAAAAGTAAACAAAAGATGCAGACATGACAAGAAGACGGCGCACGGCAGCAGGGGCTGAGGGGCGAAAGGCAGGGCGGGGGGCGGTCAGATCAGCGAAGCGGGCGACCTGCGTGGGAAACTTTTGCAAAATATGCAGCCAGCGGGCAGCGACAGCAACGGCAACAGCAGCAGCAGCAGCAGCAACAGCATAAACGAACGTACGCAGAAGAAGTGCCAAACAGATTGTGGCCACTCTCTTCACGTGTACCTGCGTCTGCCTTACTCCCTCTCTGTCTCTCTCTCTCACTCTCGCAGAGCTTATGCGCCGCGCGGCTTTGGGGCGTGTGAGATTCGCTGAAGTGGAGTGTAGAACAGAAACAGAGGTAGATTACAAATAGTTGGACATATGAGGCAAGAAACGTGCTTGAGCGTCTGCATCATTCACTTTTAATGCCCTGTAGGCATAGGAAAGTGCCCAAAGGGGTAGATTGGATTGAAGATGAAAGTTAAAGGTGCAAGAATATTAAACTTTATTTTAATGAAATAATATTTTAATTCTTTAAAATAATAAACTAAATAAATAAAATTCTAATGAAGTCAACTGAGTTGCTCATATTCCCCTCAAGCAGTTCTCTATATATGATCAAAGTTTTTCATAGCTAAGTACAGGGTATTTTGTATTCGAGCATGCCACTTGGCTGCCAGCTTACGTGTTTCACTTGTTTCCCATGCATTGAACTTGTTATAGGGCCTTGTGTCTGAGGGCTGGCTCTGGCTCCTTGGCCTGGTCAATGCACGAAAACAATTAGCCGGGCGGCTTCTGCTTTAGTTGTTATCCCCACTTTTAGCGCTCTCAGCTCAGTCCCCAGTGTAGCCCAAAACGACACCCAACCAGATCGAAGCTCATCATTATCTGTTCTGTTCTGTTCTTCTACCCATTTTAGCCGGCGCGACATACCAAACTGGAGAAGGCCGACATACTCGAGATGACGGTGAAGCATTTGCAGTCCGTGCAGCGCCAGCAGCTAAACATGGCCATCCAGACCGATCCCGGTGTGGTGCACAAGTTCAAGACGGGCTTCGTCGAGTGCGCCGAGGAGGTGAATCGCTATGTCAGCCAAATGGAGGGCATCGAGCCGGGCGTGCGTCAGCGCCTGAGCGCCCATCTCAACAACTGCGCCAACAGTCTGGAGCAGATTGGCTCCATGAGCAACTTCAACAACGGCTATCGCGGCCAGCTGCCAGCGGCCATGTTTCCGGGTGCCACTGCAGCTGCGCCTCTGTTCCCAGCTCTGCCCCAGGACCTGAACAACAACAGCAGCAGCAACAATAGCCGCGATGGCCTCCCCACAGCAGCTCCGGCCATCCAGATGGGCGGCCTGCATCTGATACCCTCGCGCCTGCCGTCGGGCGAGTTTGCTCTGATCATGCCAAATACAGCAACGACAGCGACAACGGCACCAGCGCCGGCACCCTTTGTCTGGCCAGGAGCAGCCGTGAATGCCGCCAGTGCGGCGCTGGCCAACATTGCCAATCCCACGCATCTCAACGACTACGCCCAGAGCTTCAGGCTGAGCGCCTTCAATAAGCCCGCAGCGCCTGTCCAGACCCAGCTACAGGCAGCAGGAGCACCCAGCGCAGTCGTCAACGTGGCAGCCAAGAACACCACCAGCAGTCCGCCGCTGAGTCCCATCTCGTCCATCTCCAGCCACAGTCACGGCGATGAGTCGCGCGCCGCCTCGCCAGCGAGCGCCGCTCAGGCGGAACTGCTGCTGGCCAAGCAGCACAGCTTTGCCGGCGTCTTCTCCACGCCGCCGCCCACCAGCGCCGAGAGCTCGTTCAACAGCAGCGGCTCTCTGAATCTGAGTGGCGCCAGCCACGACACCAGTGGCTCTCTGGTGGCGCATCACTTGCAGCAGCAGCAAGTCAGCTCCACCAGTGGCCAGGAGACAGGCAGCCTGAAGCGAGAGCGCGAGGCGGAACTGGAGCGAGAGCGGGAGCGAGAGCAGGCCGATTCTAGCGATTGTTCGTTGTCGGACGAACCATCGTCTAAGAAATTCCTGGCCGCAGCCATCGAGAAGTCGAGCTCCGCTTGGCGGCCCTGGTGACGCTTCAGCCCCACAATTATTGACTACATTTTATGTTAAGTTTATCTATCTCGCTCTCTCTTTGTCTCACTCTCTCCTTGTCTCACCTTGTTAATTTATTTTCAATGCAATTTGAATCGATGCTTTAGAGTTTTCCCATTAAGTTTTTCCATTTTCCACGTTTCGATTTTATTTCAATTTTAAGTTCAGCTGTGATTTTGTAATGCGTGTATATTTTTGTGTAATTTTTTTATATTTAAATTTTTTAATTATTATTATTATTATGAATATGATTATTATTATTATTAATATTATTATTATGTATTTTAGCAACTTGACATACTCTATTACTTGTTTAGTATTAAATGTTCTTTAACAAATTTTCTATTGTCAGAATTTTTTTTAACTAAGTTATGTAGATCTTAGCGTCAAGTCTTTCAAGTGTTTCCCGCCTAGTTACCTAGAGGTTATTAATATTATATTTTTAGTGAATAAACTCTATGAAGTTTGAATGAGTGAACAAATAAAAACTAAAACTAAAATGCTTCAAAAAAGCAAAAAGCAAAAAAAAACAAAATTATTTGTATTAATTTTTTAAGGCAAAAGTAATCATCCGATGAAAATGGATCACTTACTAAAACATCGGCTGTTTACTTTTGCCCCACCCTGTATATAGTTTAACAGATTTCTAGTACCCCATCTAACCTTGACCCATTTGAACCAAGCCGAACGGAAACTTATGCTTTGCACAAATTTCCGCTGATAATATAATCTATTTGCCGGAAGTGACCTTCTCGTTCATTTTTGCAACGATTCACTGAGCTGATTTAGCGATTACTCGCTGCTCGCTCTCTATATAAGCAGACGTTGTTTGATTTTGCCGACATCATCACAAGTTATTGCAACAGAGCACGCAGTGATCCTCAGGCGTGCCTCCTCCACTGTCGATAAAGTTTTTGATGAAACTCTCAACTCTCTGCAGCGCCATGCAAGTGAAGTTAGTCTTAGCTCAGCTCGGGCTGATCTGCTTGGTATGCCTAACACCGATTCAGGCTGAGTATCGCGCCTCTCCGAAGCTCACAGGGCCCGCTGCTCTCACAGACGACAAAATTCTCAACTCACTGGATGAGGCCATGGATAAGATAAGCAATATATATACTCAAGCTCTGCTCTCTGGAACGCATACGCCCGAAATGGAGATCTCGTTGCGCGCTCTGGAGTTGGAACTATACGAACTGCTCGATCAGCTATATAAGCAACATCGTCTGAAGGACTATATGAAATACGAGTCGGAAGTGTCGAAGCAAATGATCATCTATAATTTGCTCAAGGAACTCTTTGGCTATACGCAGCATATTGAGAAGGCAAAGTAAAAGTGATTTCAAGAATTTCTGTTCAATAAATTGATTTACATCCTTTCACTCTCTACACTTGTATTTTCTTTCCAATTTAAAACACTTCCGTAATGGCTTCCGCACGGGGAGCCTGTGTCCTGCGGCTGCCTTGCGTGTGGCTGTCGAGCGACACAGCAGCGCAGGACTCATTCGATGCCTTCGATGCTTCCCACACTCAATCATAACAACGCGGCGTTTGCGTCGGCTGCTGTTACCCGATCTGCTGTGAGAAAGAACAAAATTATCATAATTTTCATTTCCTTTTAGTGCTATTATCCTTTACCGTTGCACTTGTTCGTCGTGTTCCCACACACACATACACAGAGCTCCTCGAGATCTTTTATCTCTCGCTGTTTGCTTTGTGGCGCGCAGGACCTGCGCCTGTTTGCCTTGCACTTGTTCTGTTGATCCTTTTCTCTTTGTCTGTGTTTGCTGTGATTTGATGCTGCGATCGTTTGTTTCCCTCTCTCTTTCTCTCTCTCTCTCTCTCTCTCTCTGTGGTCGTCGGCGTGTCTATGTGAAATTCTTGTGCATTTCGTTACGGTTTATCACTTTTGTTTTTACTTTTGATTTCGTTTTCCTGGGCATGGGAATCTTTTGATGCTGCCATTGAAATACCTTTGGCATAATTAATAGCCAGAGAGTTGCATAAATTGTTACCGCCCCAAGTGGGTTGCTATGCCAAATGCGCAGTTTCCAAAAACTGGTTAAGGAATATCCTGCAAAAAATTCAAGGAATAATTTATGCCTATTGTTTGTAGCCTCGTGGAATTTCTGGTTTCATTTGCGCAATGGAAACAGCTAAGGATACTCGAATTTACTGGAAGATAAACAAGTTTCTAATTCGCATATCCTTAGCATCTATATCTTATCTATTTAATTGAAATTAACTTGGCAAACATTGTTGCCAAACCAATTTTCCCACAGTTAATTTCAGTGTAAACCCAAAAATCTCATTGGTATTATAATAGAGAGATATCCTTGCAAACAAACAAACAACAAAGTCATGCAGTGTTTAACAAGAATTCTCTCACACACACACACACACACCCACACACACACAGACAGTCATTTAACATATACCGAATATACCGATCCTTTTTGGCCACAGCAAAGGATGAAATGAATTTCACCGTCTACCTGTCTCAAGCAAATTCAAATCGTTTGCATTTTTCACACGACCCCTGTGAATGGGCCCTGATAGCCGTGTTCGGGTTCTCTGTGTGTTCAACAAGTGCATCTGAAATGCATAAAGGAGCACACATATCAATAACCCACAGCAAATATGCGTGAGATAGCAGCCAGAGTTCAGCTTTGCGTAATAGCTACAAGCAGAGAAATCACTTCTGCGATCTGGCAACAGCATTTTCCCAGCCACAAGGCTCCATGGGGTCAATAGAGTCCTTCAGGTAAACAGGCCTCTCAAATTTGAAACGGAAGTGCCCACGCGTCGCGTACTTGAGAAAAAAACTGGGGAAGTGAACAACAACAAACTAAATCCTGAGTGGTTACAAATTTTAATATCACGCGTATGATTTGTGGCATATTACAGGAAACAAATTGCTGTCGATTTTCCAGACGAGTTTTTCCTGTATTTTTTATGCGTGAAAAGGGAAAAGAAAAGACTGAAGCGAGTAAAATTGAAAGTTACTTCCGCTTCATGCTGAGATTTTTCTAAGAGAACCCTCAACATGATGCCATATGTCAGCATTTGGTAGGAAGTTGGAAAGGAGTTAATGATTTATAAATAAATATATTTATATATATATATATATATATATATATATATATATATATATATATATATATATATATATGTTTTTTTTGATAAGAAAATATTTGAACACAAAAAAGGATGTTTTATATAACATTAATAAAAGCTGCGCAATACCACTAACCATACAACACATAGATAGGACAACTCGAACAAGCGTTTTCAACAAGTCAACTTTTTGCGGACGTACCCCAGTTGCAAGACTAAGTTCGATTCACTTTGGTTAGCTTCGAGCATCGAACATATATGACTGCAAAATCATTGCGCTGCGAGCGCTCAGCCGAAATGGTCAATCTATATGCGAAGCCTTTCTACGCAACTGATCCCTGATCTCCTCTCTCTCTCTCTCAAATGTATTTATTCTCCGCTCTCTTCTCTCTGCACCAGCAGCAACCCACAAAAATTGAAATTTGCTCGCTGAGGTCCAATGTCTTCTCTTGTGAGAGTAGAGTATACCGCAAAAAGTTGACATGTTGAAAACGCTTGTTCGAGTTGTCCTACCTATCTGTTGTATGTTTAGTGGCAATACTCTGTTAATGCTCTGATTAAACTTACATTAAATCATTAAGAATCAAGTAAGATCTTAACTTGCTTATACATACTTACATATGTCTATCCATGGAGTAGATCAATCAATATTATCATAAATAAATATATTTAAAATATATATACATAAAATAAGCTGAAATACAATTGACACACGCCTGCGCATTTATGACTCTTTAAAAAATCTCTTCTAAACTAAGAATTGCTGTTATTTACGTTCTCTATAAATACATTTAGCTACTAAACTCTTTTTCCTAGACTTCTATGACACACCTATATATAATCGTAGTGTGCTGCTACCCTTCGCTTATTTCTACGTCAATGATCATTATGAAATATACATATTTATGGAGTACATTTTATAATAATCATTGACGTAGACATTAGCTGACCTTTACTCGTCATAATAAAGCTACTTCTTTACTGTTCGGCGCAGCAGCTCATACGTGCGCTTAGAATAAGTTCTCTTAAGTCTATATTCTCCTTCTATATATCATTCTCATTTTCTCTCAATGCACTCATGCACATAAGCCTAAGCCACTCACACACACATATGTAAATTTCGACTGCGCTTTCGTCTTGTAACTTCTATTCTTGTTTGATCATTTAGTCTAAGATTAGTCGTCAAGCGCGCAACAACGCTGTGACCTCTTTCGCATATACTTAAATTTTACCCGGCATTAAATTATTAAGTAATAATTAAAATTAAATATTAACAAGCCTTCGTAAATGATTGGAGTTCAGAGTTGCCTAAAGATATCGGCAGCTTCCAACACTTACTATACTAGTAATATTAATATTACTATTAATTTTTAAATTATATGTTAATATTAATATTGTTATTTTTTATTATATATTAATATTACTATTATTTTTATATATTATATATTAATATTAATATATTACTATATTTTTATTATTAATTAATTAATATTATAATTTTTTATTATAAATTAATATTAATTTAATTATCTTTTTATATATATTAATACTATTATTTGTTATAATGTATTAATATTATTCTATTAATTAATATGAATATTATTAATTTTTATTATATATTAATATTATTATTTTTAATTATATATTAGTATTAATTTTTTAAAATTTTATTAATATATATATTTTTTTAATATATTAATATTAGTTTTTGCTAAACAATTAATACTAATATTACTATAATTTTTTTTATTATTATATATTAATATTATTATTTGTTATTTGTATTATTTTTTTATATTATATATTAATTTTAATATATTTTTTGTCGTATTATATCCCCAACGATTAGCAAATAAAATACTTGTCAATTATTGTGAATTTGCTTTTATTAGTTTATACAATTGCTTTGAATGTATTTTGTGCACATTGAACGTTATCAGCAAACGCTTCGCACTTAGCTTAACCATACAAGGTTTTTAGGTATATTCTATAGTTATTAAATTTTTACATTGTATATGTTAAAATTTGGCTTTTGACTGAGCATTATTCTTCTTTCTTTCTTTTCTTTTTTTTGTTTATACAGGATATCGTTTTTTGTTCGATTGTTTTAAAAAGTGACAAACTAAATAATGTTATATAGTATATATATATATATATATATATACTATATATATTGTTTATATATCTGTTGAGTCAGATATTTGAAATGTTTCTTATGCTATTTAGACTATTCAATTTGTTCGTTATGTTTTCGGTCTTGTGTCTGTTCTCTGTGTTCTCTTCTCTAGTTGCTCGTTCTTTGCGCTTGTGCGTTTAATTTGTTTCATTTTGTGCTCAATAAATTAGTTTAAATGCATTTTACATGATTTTGTTGATTTTACAAACATGTTTTGCTTTTACAATTGGTTGCTAATTTGTAATTGTTTTTATATATATTAATATTTTTCACTAATTGGCAAAATATTTAGTGCTTGTTTTAAATGTTAACTAGGCTGCCATTTTTTTGTTTGTTTGTTTGTTTTTTTTTTTATAAAATATTTACAAAAATTGAGTTTTTATAGCTGCACTTGAACTTCTTTAACTAAGTCTACGAACTAGAAAATTTACAAATGCACAAATATGTGAGTTATATAAAATTAAATCAATATATAGAAGGAAGGCAAATTTGTTGTAAAACTTTGCGACAGTTAGAGAAAGGCGCTTTAACAAATCAACAATAAAAACAGTGAAAAGAAATGTTTTTAAATTTATAGTATAAGGACATCGTTCTTAAGGACATTAAACAAGGAGCCAGGAGACGCCACAATTGCAAATTAGTTTCAGCGCTCTTTGGATGGGCGGCACTCTCCCAAGCTCCTCTTCTCACCTTCTCACTTCCACAAACAAAAATAAAGGAAATAAATTGTATACAAAAAAAAAATAAAAGTTTACAAAATTCGTAATATGGCTACGCTATCAGTCCATTGTTCGTGTTCAAGTCGGTTTGCATTTGGAATTAAATGGGTGCGTGAGTATGTGTGTTTTAAGTGTACAACAATCTGTGACTGTGCTTAGCACAGCTCGTGATCATGGCTGACATGGCTCAATCATCAGAGTATGTCTGGCGTGTGCGTCTCATCGTGCGTGTGCTGCAAGAGACCCTTTCTCTCATCCGGCGCTGTGCTGTGCGCAATTTCAGCAATCGCTGGCTCCGCTATGGCATCCGCATACATCGACTCGTACACGGGATTCGCAAAGTTGCCCTACAAATAGATTAAACTTTAGTCATATCAGCTTTTTCTAATTGAAAGTGCTTTCCATACCTTGTCATCTTCGTGAGCGAAGGGCGGCGCTTCATCGGCATCGCCGCGGTACATTGGATTAGTCAACATAATCTCCACATTGTCCGTGAGTCGAGCATGTGAGAATGGCTGTGCAATGCGGTGTTTTCTGCAATTCAATAGAAGATTAACGTCTTGAACAGATTCCAGCAGATTCACTTATAAACTTACTTGAGGAAATAAAAGACAGCTCCGAAGAGCATCAGCACCAACGTGACCACTAAGAGCACCGCCAGCACAGACAATATGCCAGCCGACTCGGTGTGGTCCTGCTCCCCACTCAAAGCCACAGCGCTTTCAGCCAGGCAGGGCACAACCCGTTTGTTGTCACACAAACATTCATTGATGGAGCTGCCCGTGCGACAGACGCTGCACTCGCCTACACAATGCGGCGGCAGTTCACAGAAATCGCCTTGCCATTCGCCGATGCAGGTGCAGTGGGGCAATCGGTATTGATTGAGGTGGCAGAGACCACCGTTGGCGCAGTAGCGCACACACGGATTGTCATCGCCTACGTTCGTCGTGCAGAATTCTCCATTCCATTGATCTGTGCAGTTGCACATGGCGATGCCCTTGATCACGTGACAAGTGCCAGAGTTTTGGCAAATGATGCCAGTGCAGGGATTGCGCGATGGCTGCTGTGAGGCATCACAGAAGTGTGGCGGTATTGAGGTCTTGCACAGATCCGATTCACAGCGATCGCCTATGTAACGTGTAGGGCAGGTGCAGCTCAGGCGATGTCCACGATCTATACAGGTGCCGCCATTCTGGCAGAAGTCGCGACATGAGTTCGCTTCACAATGCTCGCCATAGTAGCCACTCGGACACTTGCATTGGCGTTGTCCTTTGGCGCCAATGATGCAGGTGCCGCCGTTGTTGCAGTAATCGGCGCACTCATTGAACTCACAACGTTTGCCCGTAAAGCCATCGGGGCATTCGCATTGTGGTGCTCCTGTCAGCGTCTCGCGGCAAATGCCACCGTTCTCACAAGTCAGATTGAGACAGTGTTCGCATTGGTCTCCCACATACATGTCAGGGCAGCTGCACTTCATGCCTTCGGCCTCGGTAACCAAACACGAACCACCATTGTGGCAACGGCTCTGGCAGTCGGCGACAGACACTTCGCAGCGTGCGCCTGACCAGTTGGGCGGACAGGTGCACTTGAGCGGCGGCGGATCTTGCAAGCCTGGCAGCTGTGGTGCCACCGTGCACAGACCAAAGTTAAGGCAGTAACCAGAGCAACGATAATGCTCACAAAGCTCACCCTCATATTGTGGCTGGCAAATGCATTTGGGCACATGATTTATCACCTGGCAAGTGCCCAAATTGCACAGCAGTGGACAGTAGTTGGGTATATCGGTGTGTGCTTTGCAAATGCCCTCTTCAGTCATCACATACTCATTCGGGCACTTGCAGCTGTAGCCATTAGCCGATTCTGTCGAGAGTATGCAAAGTGCGCGTAGTGCTTTGCAAGGATCTTTGCCGCAAGGATTGCTTACTGAAAATGTAATTATATTAGTTATAGATATTGTTCTAGTAATCAAAAGTCACTACTCACTATTTCGATTCTGTTTCATGGGATGCAGTATGCCAATGTCTGAGGAGCGGTAGCCCTTTAGCAAATAGGTGCCGTTGTCATTGCCAAATTTGTTCATCTTAATGATGCTCTGATCGTACAGCTTGATGTACAGATAATCCTCAAATACATCAATCTTTTGCGGCTTTTCGCGATTGCCAAAGCGTCGCACCACATTGCGCTCTTTGCCATTTAAGCGACACGTCTCAATTGTGCCCTTGCGATAGTCCGCCCAATATAGCCGCCCAGTTGGATAGTCTATCGAGAGACTGATTGGCCAGCCGACATCGCGCTCCACAAGGCTCTTCTTGTTGGTGCCATCCAGTGAGGCCACCAATATGCCATTCTCTAGGGTGGACCAAATCATAACACGCGATTCGGGCTCCAGCACAATGTCCGTTGGATTCATGCCCGTTGATACCAAAGAGATATACTTCTTGCCCTCAATGTCAGTGGCAATGATTTGATTGTGACGCGAGTCAACGATGTAAACCATTTGGGTTATCCAATCCACGGCCAAAGACTTGGGATCATCCAGATCGGGTATCTATACAAAAGTAATTTTATTAGTTTAAGTATTTTAAAACTCTCACATAACTTACATTGAATGCAGTTAGTTCCTTGAGATCACGACGTACTCGTACGCCCGTGCCTTCCACGTGAGGCGTGGCGATTTTCATGGTGTGAACCTTGCCATGATGCGAGTCGATCCAGAAGAGCAATGTGTCCTTTGGTCTGATGAGTATGTCGAACACATCAATTTTTAGACTATCCGTCTGGAAGAAGCCAACGACAGTGGTGCCCTCCTGTTTGGCAGGCAATATAAAGCGGAACTCTTGCTCCGACGCTAACAGCAATATCTGATCTGGTCCCGATGCCAAGCACGTTGCATTCTTAGCACCGCCCTTGTAATAACCCGTCGTGCATTTACAATTATAATGACCTGCTTTCTTTTCTATGCAAATCTGTGAGCAGGTGCCAAAGCCACAGACAGGCGGCTGACAGTTCATCTCATCGGAGCCATCTATGCAATTGTATTGCCCATCACAGCGGAAGTTCTTCGAGATGCAATCGTCGTTCTCGCACTGGAACTGATCGTGCCGGCACTTGGGCAGCGCTGCACACACCTGATCCGACTCATCCTCGTTGTTGCCACAGTCGTTGATGCCATCACAAAGTGCCGATTTGCGTATGCACAACAGGTTGGCGCACTTAAAGGCGTTGTAATGGCAATGGACATGAGCACAGGTGTCATAGCTCTCATCACTGCCATCGAGACAATCATCCCAGCCATCGCACTTCCAGCGCGACATAATGCACTTGCCGTTGCCGCAGGTGAAATGATCCGGCGGACAAGTGCAATTAACCTCATCAGAGCCATCCGGACAGTCATCATCGCCATCACATTGATATTGTCTGAAAGTGAATGGAAATAAGTTTAAGAATTATCTTAGCTGATTTAGATAATGTTGAAAAGCTTACTTGTTGATACAGGTATTAAAGGCAGCACATTTGAACTGATTCGGCTTGCAGGTGATGTTGCAGTTGATCTCATCGCTGCTGTCATCGCAATGAATCTCGCCATCACAACGGAAATCGTGCTTGATGCATTTGCCAGTGCCGCAACGGAACTCGCTCTCGGAGCAATTGCGCATTTGACAGTTGAGCTCGTCGCTGCCATCGCCGCAATCGTTCTCATAGTCACAGCGCCAACGACCGGGTATGCACTTGGAGTTGTTACACTTAAAGTAAGTGGGATCACAGGTGGTCTTCGACGTATGACAGCTTGGCGGTTCGTCCTCGCCATTTGGACAATCCACCTCGTCATCGCAGCGCCAAGTGAGCGGTATGCAGCGACCCGAATTACATCTGATAACGATAAAGTGTTAAATATATAATAGTAAATAATGGAAAGCATTTTATAAACTCACTGAAAATCACTGGGTCCACAGGAGACATGATCGCAATTCGTCTCATCCGACTTGTCGGCACAATCAACATCACCATCGCAGACCCAGACATAGGGCATGCAGCGATTGTTGCCGCACTGGAATTGATCCTTCTTGCAGACAAGTGGCGTACAGCCAGCCTCGTCCTCACCGCCTGGGCAGTCCTTGACGCCATCGCAACGCTTTACACTGTCCACACAGAAAGCGGAACTATTGGCGGTTGCCTCACACTTCAAATGGTTCTCAAAGCAGGTAAACTTATCACAGTTGAGCTCGTCTGAGCTGTCGCCACACTGATTGACACCATCACAAATTGCCGATGGATGTATACACTTTTTGTTGCTGCACTGATACTGACCCGGTTCGCAGTGGAAAGGTGGACAAGTCTCTGGCTCATCGCTACCATCGCCGCAATCATCCTGCGTGTCACACCGCCAATAAAACGGTATGCACTTGTACGTATTCACGCACTCAAAATGTGCCGCAGTGCAGTTGGCTCGACACGTGCGTCCATCCTCGGCGAGCACAAAGTTATTGGGGCAGGCGCACTTGTAGTAGGGCGCCTCCGGCGAGAGCAAACAGAGTGTCGAACAGTTGGCGTGCAGACACGGATTGCCACTGATTGGCTGCTGTTGACGATAAGGATGATAGACACGCAAGTCCATGGGTCTGTGTATGGTCGTAATAAGCGTCGAACAATTCTGTCCGTCATACTTGTTGCAATACTCAATGGACTTGGTCTCCCAGTCCGACCAATAGATGCGATCCTCCCACACGGCAATGGCAAAGATATGATGTAGATTCAAACTTGGATTGATGCTGCGCGCCAACAACAGACGCGTATGATTGCCATCCAAGTCACTGACCGAAATCGTATCCTCTCTGGCATCACCCCAGAATAGCTGTTGTGTTTCGAAGCTTATGGTCAGGGCATTTGGCCAGCCCAGATTCTCGCGTATAATCATACGCGGTTGTGAGCCATCCATGCCCGCTTTGCCAATATGCGGATTGTCGCCCCAATCGGACCAGTATATGTGACGTTGATACGGATCCAAGGCAATACCTCGCGGCTCTCGCAACTGTTCATTGATGAGCACACGTCTGTACTTGCCGTCCAGCTGAGAGACCTCTATAGTATCCAAGCCCTTATCGCACCAATACAAGTTCTTGGCCACCCAATCGACAGCGAGTCCATCTGGATTCTTTAGCATGGCCTGATGCAGCGTTTGGGTCTTGTTTTCCACCGGGCAGTGGCGCTTTATCGTACCCACAGTGCTCGTAACATCTGACCAATACAAACACTGACTATCCCAGTCGAAGTCCAAGGCCACCGCATTGGACAGCGAGTGTATGAGTATGGAGCCATTGCCCGTGTGATTCACCTGACGAATGTAGTATCGATTGGAAAAGATGAGCTTCATGGTCACGTTACTAGTCGCTTTGCAGGTGTGATGGTCGCGTAGTTCATAGCCCTTGGCACACAAGCACTTGTACGAGCCGTACGTATTGATGCAGGTTTGGGAGCAGGGCTGCTGCTCGGCGCACTCATCAATGTCCGTGCACAGATGCGGACTCTTTGGCAGCAATTTGTAGCCGGGCCTGCAACGGCACTCATAGCCCACCACCTTGTCCACGCACTCGTGCTCGCAGATATCCGCATTGAGGCACTCGTTCTCATTGCATAGCTCTTCGTCCGAAAAGTCGCCACAATCATTACGCCTGTCGCACAGCAAATCGGCGCTGATGCAGGCGCCGTTCTTGCAGCGAAAATCATCGGCGCCATTGCAGGCTCGCGTGTGCATGCAGAGCGACGGTAGCTCATCGGAGCCATCGCCGCAGTCTGGTTTGCCATCGCACGTCTGGTTCTTATAGATGCACAGACCATCCTGGCAGTGATGCATTAACGCACCGCCTGGGCATGCATGCGCATGGTAGAGTGGCTCACAGCCATCGAACTCATCATCACCGCCGGGACAGTCCTCGTCGCCATCGCACACATAGTGAGAATCTATGCATTGACCTGTTGCAAAGAGAGATTTTTAAATAACTGAGCTTCAAACTGCCAAAACTCTATGACTTACCACTGCTGCATAGGAAGGCAGGTGGCTGGCAATCGGGTATGTGTGAAACGCCTCCGCAGTGTGGGCCCTCATCTTCGGAGCCCTGATCCCCATTGCTGGGGCAATCCTTTTCACCATCACAAACCCATTTCTGTGGTATGCAACGACCTGAGCTCTTGCACTGGAACAGATGGGCGCGGCACGAACGATTGGGACACTGCGGGCCCTCGTCGGTGCCATCCTCGCAATCACTTTTGCCATCGCACTGCCAACTGCTGGGTATGCAGCCATTGTCACAGCTAAACTGATTCACCTGACAGCTGGAGCGACAATTGAGCTCATCGCTGCCCTTATCACCGACGTTATCCATGCAATCGTTCTCGCCGTCACAGCGCCAACCGGACGCAATGCAGCGGCCATTCGCACAACGGAACTGACCCAGCTCACAGGTGGTGCGCGTGTTATTGGTGCAGCCCATCTCATCTGTGCCATCGGGACAGTCCGGCTCGCCGTCGCAGCGCCAGGAGGGCATTATGCAAAGTGTGCTGTTCTCGCAGTGCTCAAACAAGGCATCGCCCTGCTCGCACGTTCTCTGAGCGCAGTGTTTCTCATCGCTGAAGTCGCGACAGTCGCGCATATTGTCGCAGACGAAGGTGCGCGAGATGCACTCGCCGCTGCCGCAACGGAACTGCTCTGGCTGGCACTTACATAACAGGCTGGTCTCATCGCTGCCATCGCCACACTGCTGCAGTCCATCGCAGGTCTGCTCCTGCGCAATACAACGATGATTCTGGCACATGAAATAGTTCTCTGGACACTTCCGGATAACACAATAGTTGCGCAGCTCATCGGAGCCATCCAAGCAGTGGGTCACATTATCGCAGGTCAGCTCCAGGGGTATGCATTCGCCCGAATGGCAATTGTATTGGGATTTGCCGCAGTTCGTATGCATGGGCGCGATACAGCGCCGTCCATCGGGAGCCAGCACGCCCTGTGTGCAATGGCAGCTGGCCTTTCCGCTTTTACTCAGGATGCAGACATCTTCACAGAGGCCATTGAGTATCTTGCACTGATTTGCATCGCAATTGATGCTGCTATTTTGCACCGCTATGATGCCCATGGGCCGAGCCACATTCTCGCGCAAGAAGAGCACATCCGTTCCAGTATATTTATTGGCTCGCACCACAGCGTGCAGCACCCAGTCCGTCCAGAACAACAGATCTCCATACACAGCCATGGCAAAGGCATGCTTGGGCGTTGTATGTGCGAGTACCACTCGATTTGTGCCATCGTAATTGACACGTTCAATCTTATCCAGACGCGCATCGGCCCAGTACAGTTGCTGCTGCTCCAAGTCCAGAGTCAAGGCATTTGGCATTTTGATATCCGTGCGTATGATGCGCTCTACGCCATAGCCAGTTAGATAAGCGCGCTGTATGCTTGGCGATTGCTCGTTCCAGTTGGTCCAGTAGATCATGCCAAGGCACGGCTCCACCGTAATACCACGCGGTTTGTCCTTGCTCTGCAACCTCAACACATTTTTTACATGCTGCATGTTCTGTTCGGCCTGTGGCGATAAATACTGCAGCTCCAGACTGCGTATGGCTGCATCATTATTCGACGTCCAGAAGAGCTGATCGTTGACCATGTCATAGGCCACGCCCTCAACTCGTCCCTGTTGTATAATCAGTTGTCGCTGACCGCTGCCATTGAAATGCACCTGGTTGATAGTGCTCAGTTGGACATCCGAATAGTAAACTAGTTGCGCTTCGTAGTTATAACTAATGGCAACAACATTTCGCATCAGCGTCTCATTTGTGATTATCTGCACGGGCCAGTTCTTGTTAGCGTGCTCTGTCATATGGATGCTCTCAATGTTGCTGCGATAGCTGAACAGCAGGAAGTTGTCGTAAGGCTCACAAGTCATTCCATCAGCAGCAAGTCGACTATGCGAACAGGCACATACGGTACTAGTGCCATTGAAGAGACACAGCTGCTCGCAGCCGCCGTTGTTTTGGGCACACGGATTGGTTCCTTGCTGTACACGTTTTGAGTATATTTTAAAATCTCTGATGGCATCCTGTTCGGTTTTGAGTACTTCACGTGATTGTGATAGATTGGCCAGTGGGGCTACCTTAATGGTACCTTTGTTGTATGAGTTGCCCGCCCAATAGAGATAGTCTCCCAGCTTTGCCAATGCCACAATGTCGGTGGCCGTATCATTGAAGAGCTCTTCACGTAAATTTCCATCGTAATCCACCTTCATGAGTGCATTTCTAGAGCACCAATAGACCTTGGTTGCATCCATGTCCACAATTAGACTCTTTACTGGCCAATTCGTGTGTGTCTGATTGACCAGCACAAACAGTTGACTGCCATCCAGGCCGGTACGTCCAATGTACAGATCGGTTACAAAGAAAAGCATGCCTTGCACTGGATCCACAGCCAATGCGGTGGGTCTTTCAACATTGGCCACAACCACGTAGCGATTGCTGCCATCCAGATGGGAGACTTCAATTATGTTGCGTTTCATGTCGCTCCAGTAGATGTTGCCCGCAATCCAATCAATGGCAATGCCACCTAGCCAATCCTGATGCTTAAAGTCAGCTAAATTGATGGCCTCCAGTATGGTTTCACGATGAGTGCCATCGCGACGCACGCGTGATATCGTACCCAATTCGCTATCGCCCCAGTAAAGCATATCCGTAGCGGCATGATATTCAATAAATGTGGCCAAGCTAATGCGGGAGATCGGCACGAGCGCCTAACATCAAATATAAAAGAGAACTTTAGTTAAATGGATTCAACATGAGAGTCTGAATGCCATACCGGTTTGGGTGTTTCAAACTGTTCAGTTGGATCGATCATTTCAACGCCTTGCAACACATCAATAGAATAGAATATAAACTCAGCGCGAGGTATGCAACGTGTTGGATTGTTTGGCTCTACATCGTAGCCCAGAGCGCAACGACACACATGATCCGTGGCCGATGTGGCGAGACAAAGCTGCTCGCAACCACCACGCAAGGGGCCTGCGCAGGTATTAGTGCCCGTTTGAGCATCTGCATAGAACATTTTCATGCTCTGAATACTCTCTATATGGTTAAAGAGAAAAAAAGTTAAGTAAAGGTTAGATAATAATTTCTCTTCTCTCTTCTCTCTGGACATACTTGTATTAACACGCAGGAACGACATGTTGAAACACTGCTCTTTCTCGCAGTGCATGATGACGCTCTGAATGTTCTCGGGAAAGTAGAGTGTGCCATTGTAGACAGTGAGAGAGTTAACTGACGTGATCGGGCTGGCCTCGAGCACGTTGTGTGTCTCATTCTTTGGTATATCGTAGTATGCAATGCCCGAGTTATCGTAGGCATAATACAAACGCTGTGAGTCAAAATCCATAGTCAAACTCTGCATGCTGTTGTTGTGCGTGTGTATGAGCAGACGATCGGAGCCATCGAGATTCGATTGTTCCAGCTTCCAAAGCGAGGAGTCATGTGTGGAGTGTATCCAATACATTTTGCCGCTGCAAAAAGAGAATGCAAATTATTTACAAATTTCTAATTATAAAATATAATCAATCAATCAATTACTTAGCTGGATCCAAGGCAATGCTGTCTACCATATTGAGGTTCTCATGTATATGGGTGGTATATTCGCCCTGCAGATTGCTAGCGAGTATTGTGCCCACAAATTGACCCGAGGAGAAATACATATGCTTGGCTATCCAATCGATGGCAAAGCCATAAGGCTTATCGATGTTCGTATTGATAATGGGCCCAATGAGTCCATTGGATATGCCCGCTTTAGCGATCTCATTCTGTTGTATATCCGACCAATAGATGTGACTGTCCTCTACCAAAAAATCAATACGTTGTGGAGCCACAAGCTAATGGGAAGAAGTGAATTGATAAAGAAATTAAACCATTCAGTAAGTGAACTTTGTTGATTCACACTTACCCTGGGGGACTGTCGTATGGTGGGTATGGTATGATGATTTGGCTGTTGTAGATCAATGCCACGTATTTCCTCGCCCATCACAAAGAGCAGTATTTGTTCATTGGGCACACAGTTTCGATCATTAGCCGGATCCAAGCGCATCACATGTGGGCATTCGCATTTGAAGGTGCCTCTGCCGCTCAGCAGACACAGATGGGAACAGCCGCCGTTGTTATCGCCACAGGGATTGCGATCCCAGGGCTGGCGACTTGAGTGCAGCACTTGTATGCCAAATGGTTGAGTTTGTGTGCGCTGTAGCACCTGAACATCGCTGCCATTCCATTTGTTCGCACGTATCACAGACCTCGTGAGCCAGTCCGTCCAGTACACATAGTTCTCAAACACAGAGATGGCAAACGGATGCGCCAGCATCTCTTTGCTGCGCAGAACAACATGATGCTCAGAGCCATCGTATTTGGTGCTGCATATTGAATCCGATTTGGCATCGACCCAATAGACACGCTTCTGAGTATAGTCCAGTGTCAAGCCGTTGGGCCAGCCAGCGCTTAGCTGCCAATTGGTAGATATTGTGCGCCTTCCCTCTCCGGCCATGCTGCAGCGTTCGATGCGCGGCGAGTTGTCATCCCAGTCGGTCCAGAAGAGCAAACCCTCACGTGGATCTAACGCAATAGCACGAGGACTCTCCATGTTGCCAGCAATCAAAGTTCTTCTGAAGCTGCCATTCAGCTTGGCCACTTCAATTTGATCCATATTTGAGTCAATCCAATAGAGATTTTTGCCTATCCAGTCTACAGCCAAGCCCTCAGTGGTGGACAGACCCGAATGCACCACGGCCTCCACATTGCGCAAACTTTCGCCAAACAACTGGCCGCGATAGATTTTGTCATCGATGACGTCTGTCCAGAAAATATCCAAGCTGGACTCGTTGCTATACAGAAAGTCCAGAGCAATGATATTTCGCACAGCATTATAAAAGCTGCTAGCACTCAGTGTCTTTAAATTAATACCACGTATATCCTGGCGATCCGTAAAGATAACATAAGGCTCATCCGGTGCTGTGCTCTTGCACGTAAACTTGTCATAGGCCAGGTCATAGCCTTCGAGGCACTGGCAGGCATAGCTTTTGCCATTGCTCTCACACACCTGCGAGCAAGTGTCCCAGTGCTCGCAAGCATGTTGCATGCTGCACCGCTTGCCATTGGGCTGCAAATACAAGTGGGGCGGACAGGAGCAGATGTAGCCCTCGGGCGTATTGTGACAATTGTGCGAACACTCATGGCCGTGGTTGCACAGCTCATCAGCGCAAAGGAAACCCTCGTCTGTGGTATCCTCACAGTCATTGTGGCCATCGCAAAGTTGGCTAACGGTAATGCACTTGTTGCTGAAGCCACACAAACGATCCGGATGCTCACAAATGACCGTCTCGTTCATGTCAAACTTGGTCGGATGCAACTGAGTACAATTTACCTCATCCGTCTTATCAAAACAGTGATTGATGCCGTCGCAGCGCAGGAACTCTGGTATGCACTCAAAAGGATCGGAGCAAGCGAATTCAAAGGGTGCACATTCGTCAAGTTCCTTCCAGCCGCTTAGCGGATGGTTGTCACTCTTGGTCTGGTTACAATTGGCCTCATCACTCGAGTCCTCGCAGTCATTGATACCATCGCAAATTTGCATATCACCATAGCAGCCAATCGGGCGACAGTAACGCTCACCATGGCCGCACTCGTGCTCGCAGGCAGACTCATCCGCATTGTTGCTGTAAAAAAGAATGTGAAAAATAATTATTGTAAAGAGAACTTGATTAACTCTTTATTTTATTGCAAGAATGCATTACCCGCAATTGTCTAGACCATCACAGATATCGGAGAACTGACGACAACGTCCATTGCCACAGTCAAACTCGGGACACTTGCTGCCCAAAAAGAGATCGAATGATTCATCTGACGAGTCGTCGGGTCCACAATCGATGACACCATCGTTGACCCAAGTGAGCTGAATGCAACGGCCGCTCTTCTCGCAGGTAAACTCATTGCTGTTGCAGGTATTGTGCTCACAGTTCTGCTGATCCGATCCATCCGAGCAGTATGCAATCGAGCTGCACAGCAATGCGCGCTGGTAGCAACGTCCGTTGCACACAAAGTGCAACTTCTTATCACAGGTTTGTGGATTGCATGGACCTTGCGTGTCGTTGCTTTCGTCACTGCCATCGTCACAGTCCTCAAAGCCATCACACAGATCCTTGCCGTCGATACATTGTCCAGTGCTGCGGCACTGGTGTCCCGAGGTGCAGTTGGAGCGGACAGGCGCCGACACCGTCGACGGCGTCAGCTGTGGTATACAATGAGTGCCAGTGCCATTCAGCGTATAGCCATCTGGACAGCGACATATGGCACCCTTGGGCGTGTTCAGGCACATGCCAGGACATTTGGACAGCGCACAGGAGCTGGGCGTTTGCGGCAAAGGCTGCGTGGCCACATCAAATATCCGCAAATCGATCGCATTGCCACTAGGCTGGAGATGCACCGTGGAACTAAAAGTGCTCGTCATATTGGCATGATGTACATGGAACCGCCAAATGGTCGTATTTACGTTATCGACCCAGTAGACTACCCCATTGTGCTGCACCATGGCAAATGGATGAAACTGCTCCGACTTGAAGAGCAGCTCACGGCCAGTACCATCCAGTTTCATGCGCTCAATTGTGCCCAATTTGAAGTCACACCAATAAATCTTTTTAGTGCGTCTATCCACGTCCAAGCTGCGCGGCCAACGCATGTTTAGCTCATCCGTAGATTTGGCCAACAGCTCCTTGTGTGTGCCATCCATCCAGGCGCTGTAGATGCCCGCTTCACACGATTGAAACGACCACTGCGTCCAGTAGAGAAGTCCAGTTCCGGGATCCAATTCCAATGACCTAGTAGAAAATTGATTTGATTAGAGTTTTATTCAATTAGTTTAACAAAACAAGGGAAACAAAATAAAATCCTTGTTTTATTAGAGTATTGGACTCTACTTACATGGGATTACAATCAATGTTGAAGGTGAGAACTTTGCTCATGTTGCGCAGGGGGGCGACATGCAGCTTCTGATATTCAGTCCAATACAAATGGTCGTTGACCCAATCGTAGGCCATGGCACGCACCTTGCGCCAGCCTGTGGACAGCGTACGCGATACGCTGCCGTTGAGGGACTGGCTCTTGATAGTGTACACGGGCTCAATGGAGCTGTGGGATGCCTCCAGATCGGGTATCACATACAAAATGGATTTGCCACGCACATTTACATCGATGGCCTTCGGGCCGGTCACATTGCAAATGGGCACCATTACGTCGGGCTCCTCACCTAGCTGTTCGAGCTGCTGCACCTGTTCGGTGCCTAGCGGCACACCGGTGATGCGTACCAAACGCTTGTCGGTGTACACCAAAAATTTATCGTGCGCGGAGAGCAAACAGGTCGTCTGATTGTGCAATTTATAGCCGGCTGTGCACAGGCACTTGGCGCTGGCAAATCCACGCGTCCAAAGCGGCACACAAATCTGGTTGCAATTGCCGTTGTTCTCCCGGCACGGATGCGCCACCTCCGGCTGCTTCTGGCGATGGAAAATGCGAAAATGTGTGCCGCGTGTCACATTCGCCAACAGCACGCGCGCCTTCAACGTAAATTTGTCGAGGCCAGCGATGGCACGGTCTGTCCAGGCAGCCAAATAAATTGTGTTTTCGAATACCTCCACAGCCTGGATGGTCTTCAAAGGCAACGGCGACTGTAAACAACGGAAATTGCGTTTAACAAAACAATAGCAAACAACGATGGGGTTTTTGTGATAAGAGCTATCGTGTGATTTTGTTTGAGGGCCCAACTAGCTGTAGTTCGTGAAAATAATAGTCTTTCCGTTGGGGGAATAGTTTGATTAACTACTATTGGTATATGGAAGAATGTAATTAACTTTATGGAATATATTAAGAGTAAGATCACTGAATATATATTAAACGATATAGTAGTCTGAACTTAAATAAAATAAGTTAAGGTAAGAATACATATACTCCACTAATGAGTTTATCGACAAAAGAATAATGGTTCTTTTTAGAAAACTTAAATAAATATATAATATACATATATAGTAAGCTTTACTCCACTCTCTTTCAAATAAATTTCCCAGTCTTTTACAACAAATATTTAACTCAACCACTCACATCTGGTGCCTTTTTCAATGCCCAACGCTGCTGTCCCTCATAGTTGACTCGCTCGATGATATCCTTGTATACATCAATCCAGTACACATGTTCACTGGCCAAATCCAATGTTACGCTACTCAAATGATAAACCTGCGAGTTGACAAGTGTTGTACGATTGCTGCCGTCGAGCAGAGCACGCGATAGGCTGGGCGACCAGTCCGTATAGAAGAGATAGCCCTTGGTTGGGTCCAGCACCAGGGACGATGGCTGCTCCACCTGCTGTAGTATGAGACGGCAAAAGGTGACCGCATTGCTGCACAAATAGACCATGCCGTCGTCCTCGTTTAGGAAATACCAATTGCCCGATAGCCAGTCCAAACGCATCTCCACAAAAACTGCAATCAATGCACGAAAAACATCAGCAAACAAATGCAGAAATTATGGCCCTATATATTGGACTGAGACTCACTTTGATGCGGCGAGTTAAATGCTGAGACTGGCAGTGTCCAATTAACGTTGGCATCGTCGATGCGCTGGCACTGTATGACCAGCTCCGACATCTTTTGCAGCATGCAGAGCGTTCGATTGCGATGCCAGACCTCGTAGGCGAGCGTATACGGCACCGTCTGTGTGGACAGCAGTTGTCCAGCTCCGGTGGCATTAACGGCAGTGCTGATGCGTCGAATGGTGCCCACCGACAGTAGCGACAGTGTCGCTGGCTCCGAGGGTGGCACTGCGAAATGGATGGAGGATGTGTTAAGTGTTGTGCAATAAAAACTGGGCACAATTTGCCGAGCTCACCATTTATGGCCCGACAGTGGCTGCCCTGTTTGGTGTAGCCGGAAATGCAGGCGCATTCGTAGGAGCCGGGCGTATTGCGACACTGCTGATCGCAAGTACCTGGCACACTGCATTCATCGTAGTCCACGCAACGCGTCGAGTTGACCGACTCCGGCACCTGACCGGCGGGACAGTAGCAGCGTGCACCCTGAGGCGTCAGCTTGCAATTGTAGCTGCAGTTGAGCGCAGCACAGGCGACATTTTGTTTATCTGCAATATTTTTTCCGGTTTTTCGTGTAGGGATAAAAGCCTTTGATTTGTTGAACATTGCTTTGTACTTACCACATTGCAGCTCATCGTTATCACAATCCCAGTGGCCGTCGCAGAAGCGCGCCAGCTCGAGGCAGGCGCCGTTGTGGCATTCGCCTTCAAAGACGCGACACTTGGCCGCAATGCTATCGGGACCTGTCAAAGGGTAGCCAATGGTTAAAGGATTAAAGATTATGGGGTTTGCTAATAAGCATAGTGCATACATTTTAGCTACTTACATTTAGTCTCATCCGATATGTCCCCCTTGCCGCAATCGTATTCGCCGTCGCATACCCAATTGCTGGGTATGCATTTCAGGCTCTGGCCGCATCGAAATTGTCCCTCGTTGCATTTGGGTGACTTGGCTGCAAAAGAGGGCAAACAGAAACCACAATAACAATAACGTAAATGAAGATTTATGAACGGTTTGTTAGCGGTTGCGTTGGTTTTGCGCTATTTGCTCGCTGGGTGGGCCATTTGGGGGTGGGCCATTTGGCCGCCTGGCTGGCGGTTGGGGCAGCCAACCATTGTCTGCTGCGTTGTGGTACGAATCACTGAATTATTTTCAAAATAAGCAAACTACAAGTTAAGTTTTTATGCCATAGAGTTTGTTGGTATGAGTTGAATTCGCAAGTATTTGTTGCCCGATAAAGTTTCAAGTGCTCCTATAGATAACAGTTTTAAACGGCATGAATATTAAGAGATATTGCTTTGCTCTTAAAACTCTGAATTTGAAAGTACTGAAACAACTTGAATTAAACACTTTATAGTGTGTGTATATTGATAATGGATAAGGAGCGTCTAATGGGTAAAGTGTTTTGAAGTTAAGAGAAGGCATGGCTGTGCACATCTTGTATATTTATACACAATTGAAGAAGACGACGTGAAGTATTTATCTATCTTTTTGTACATCTGTTTTGTCTTATTATTAAAGCTACAGACCTTAAAATTTTTAATATAAATTATATAAAATACATAAATATTACAAGTACAAATACACAATTATCACAAAACTATTTAATCATATTTTAATAAATCTTAATTAAAAATTTCTAATTAAAACTGAATCTATGTATGTTACCTCGAGGCATATCTAGCAATAAATGGCAGCCTGTTAAATCATTTGAATATTATATAAAAATAACTAATTAAAAGTAATAAGAGCGCCACTTGAAATGGTTTTGTAAGAGCAACAGTTACAGTTGGAGCTATAAGAGCAGGAAGGTCGTTCTGCCTGTGCTCTCGCTCCCTATGCTCGCCTCCTGCGCTTACGGCACGCTTACTTACAGAGTAAAGGCATTGTTAAGCTGAAACTCAATGCGGTCGGACGCTATTGTGATATTTGTGAATCCCTTATATGAGAAGAAGCAAGTCGCAAGTTGTTTTCGTATCACATCTAATACAATAAATTTCATTTTATCTCTTTCTATTTCTCTACTCACATAACTCGTTTAAAAAGCATTTGAGTTTTTATTGGTAAAAGCATGACACATTATAACAAATGGTATTTCATTAAAAATATATAAATCTAAAATATATATAAATAAAATATAAATAAAATAAATCAGAGAATTGTATAACAAATTGTCTTCATATTTTAAATTGCTCTGAGACAACAGGTCGCATGACACAAGCAGAAATTGTCTAAAGTCTATACGCTACAAGAGCAAAGTTGGCCATTAGGTGCCATCAAGGTGCACATAACTTATCTGATGTGTACAGAGAGGTTTCTTATACTATCAAGCCATTGTAAATGGCAAAGATTAGGATTAAGATGTATTCATTTGTGTACGCCTGTTTAAGTTTAAGTATAAGTCTAATTAGCTCTGTCTGTTAAGTCTAAAAACCAGTATCAATAAATATTAATAATATTATTTTAATACCACAAAACTAGAGAACATACTTCGCCAATACTTTGAATTTTACTCAAGCAGCAGAATAGACACTCTTAAGCGCATCAAAAATTTCCTTCCCATATAATTTCAAGTATCCTTTCAAATAGGCAGCAAACAACACCTTCAGCTACCCAAAATATGCACTTGATTACATTTAAATTCTAAATTTTCAAACCTACTGTTTTTCTACAATTCTCTTGCATATTTGTCAATTAAAATCTCTCTATTATTGAAATCCACTTTACCCCCTCACCAACTCCCATCGAAAACCAAAAACTTTTGCTCAATAATATAACATTTTTCGAACGCTCTTAATTAATTTGCATTTAAATATGGATTTCTCATTAGTTTTGAGGAATTTATTGCTGCATACTTCTGTGTGGCTTAATTTAAAATAAATTTGTCAATTCTCACACTCTTTAAAGTAGGCAGCGTAGAGCAGCAGATCGGCTTGCGAGGCATGCCAGTTGGGAGTTTAAGTTTTAACTGCGAGTTCCGCAGCACATTTTTAACACATTTTGTTTCATTTTACCGACAATATTAAAAAAATGCAAATTGTCACGCGAAAATACTTTGTGAGAAATAAAAAGAATTCAAATAACGTCCTCCAGCTCGGCGAGCTCGAGCTGGTTGTCAAAATCAAAGGCAGCTACAGCTCTGTGGACGGCATCCACGCGCGGCCATAACCATAAAAGCCACGTTGGCGACACATGGGACAGCCGAAAAAAAATGTTTGGACTGCCAAGAGGTTAAACTCCAGAGACACAACGAACGCTCACAGCTGCAGCAGCAACGGCAGCGACAGCGGCAGCGACAGCCGCAACCGCGTGCCAATTTACATGGCTGGAGGATGGGGGGCAGTGGGCGTCTATTGTTTTTTTTTTTTCGCCCAACTGGTGCTGGCCGTATAATATTTAATAAGCCCAAGGGCATGCAGATGCTTTGTATACATTTAAATTTTTTATTTTATTCCATTCGATGGGGTGGCAAAAACAAACCGAAAATGACAAAAGAACAAAGGCGAAACACGCTTACAAGTAGAGACTTGACCGAGAAGAGTCTCGGCCAGCGGAGTACATTGAACCAACTGACACATAAACTGGATTTTTGGCACTTATTTAATCAACTTGGCACAGGAGACTGATTCCAAATAAAATATATATCATTAAGCAATTGTTAAGTATTATTGTCATATCTGGGGAGCTGTAAAAACTCAACTCAAATTTGCTCAAGGCCTAATGACAGAGATGAGACTGTTAGTAAAATACCATTGAGATAGGCATGTGGGTGGAGTTTATATTGAAGGAATTGAGTTTTCGTATAAAATATTTCAATGAGCTAAGCAATTGTTAATATTTGACCATTTGACTTCAATAAAGTTTACCAATTACATAAAAAAGTGATTATAATTATGTGATTATTATTAGCTTTGATTATTATTTGATTCATTCATTTGTTCGTTTTTGTGTATAAAATGTATAATATTTAAGCATATAGAATATATACTATTTAAAAATTTATATAAATTCATATAAACTTTCAACACTTTTCTGAGACTATTAAATATATTTACAAGATCTTAAATAATATTCTAGAAACTCAATTGCACTATTATCGACACTTTAACCCATTATTGCTGTGCTTGCCCTAAGAAGACTTGTCCAAGCTATAAGCTCATTTAATGACGTGGGGAAGGAGCAACCTGTCGATTTTAAAGCAGATATTATTGAATTTAGTATAATATACTATTTCTGCTTGTGCAATAGGTCTCGCTGAGCTAAGCAAACTGCATTTGAATTGGCTGTTATATTTCCAGGTTTGTTAGTAAATGCAGAAGATAATAGACAAACAATTTGTTTGAAGTCTATTTTGCTAACAGAGTGGCAAAAGCAAAGCTAATTTCAAAAACTTAAGCATTAAGATAAACTGGTAATTTATCTTTCATATAGAATAAATTTCTAAATTTCCACATAACTCATATAACATATTTTCTATAATAATTTGCATATTTCAATTTTCAATAATTACAAATTTCAAAACATATTTCGTTGCATATCATGTTTATACTCTGGCAAAATTGTGTTAAAACAACATAAATATAAATTGAAGAGGTCTTTAGTTGGCTGACCGCTGTGAGCCCCCAATAATTAACAATATATTCATGATTTCCCTGTTAGATGTACATCTTCTAGTTTACCTTTTCCATGTACATTAAACTATGTTTCATTCCCAATTGCATTTCTCAGCCAACACTCTGATAAATCGTTCGACATAATTGAGTTGAGTTATGACTATTAGAATTGAGCTAGCATTTTAGTTAGCAAACAGTCAAAAGTTAAGCAAATGAATAGCTGCACATAAATTTAATAAAGTTTATTTTCAGCGAAAATCCCCTGAGAAACTTTTTCAGCCATGGGCAGGCAGTTTAAATGCGATATATCAAGAGACTTACTCTATATAAAAACCTGCATATATATGTGTGGGTATTTAAGAGCGTGTCTCTGTGTGTGTGTGTTTGTGTGTGTGCAGCAGTCAGTGAGCTTTAATTGAAATTGCGTGGCTGGTACAATGACAGAGGGGAGAGCAAGAGCGAACGAAAGAGAAAGGAGATAGTGCATAGTGTGAAATGCATGAGGAGTTTGGCACATGGTACGTAGTTGAGGACGCAGTGGCTGCCACATTTATTATAATCTGTTGCATTAATATTTGCCGACAATTTGTCGTCAGAGACGTCGGTTGTTGCTTGTTGTCTGTTGTCTGTTCGCTGTTCGCTGTTCTGTGCTCGATTCTTGTGGTTGTCGCCATAAAAATACTATAATATAAAATGAAATTAAAAATGCCAGCAGAGAGACAGTCCAAGCAGCAATGCAACCCAGAGCTCTGGCTGCTTCTTTCACTTGTTTTTGTTGTTGGCGTTGTAGTTGTCAACGTTGCCATTTCTCAGCACTCAGCTTCAAGTTTGTTGTTGGTTTTTTATTGGCATACAGCGCAAAATGTCTACACATTAATTTAGTGACCGACTGGGAGCTATCTGTGAACTTTAAGCACAGCGGAAAAGGCAAATGGAAATGGCAATGGAAATGGAAATTCATTTAACAGAGTTTAGAGTTAAAGTAACATTTAAAACGGAAATTTGCGCTGTTCACCCACAACGGGCTAAGTGCACAGCAGCCAACGGCGCGGGAGGGATTGGGGCAGGCAACACGAGCCACTAATTGCATTTGGTGTTTTTGGTAGAGGCTTTTACGCATTTTGTGGCGCGTTGACCAGTAGTACCTGTCATTAGGCGCACTCATGCCAAAAACGTTTACAGCCAAACAGTCAAACCAATAATATAGCAATCAACAGCAAATGGGCAGCTGCCGCAGCACCAGCAGCAACTGGGGTAAAGGACTCGGTGAGCCAGGGCTATACTCACCACATTCGATGGTCTCATCAGAGCCATCCTTGCAGTCCGGTTGGGAATCGCATTTCCAGCGCATTGGTATGCAGGAGCCATCGTTGCATGTGAAATACGATGGCAAACAGGGACCTGAGCAGAAAATGAGAACGTTAAAACTATCGCATCAACATGTATGAACATTAAATAGAGTTGAATGAGACAGTTGCAGCGCTGCGCATCAAAATTCAGACAACCAATTGGATCTATCTTTAGAATTTAATTTCAAATAAGGAATTAATTTGATGGGAATTTGTTTGTTGTTGAAACAAAACTAATAGAATTATTGACTAAGTTATCTAGAGTATAAGCATTAGTATAAACATCAGCTTAGCTTGACTGACATTTATATGTATAAAAGTTTTCTCTTATCAAATGCTAATTAAGTTTTCATCTCAGAAAGTAAAGCTTTTTTACAACTGGGAGCCCTTCCAGGCGATTCTTATGATTCTAAATTTGATTACAACAAATTTTACTGTCAAATCTCAAAGTTTAATGTTTATATTGTAATTTCAATTTCTATCTCAATTACTGATCTTATCTTGCATTCTCTTTTTGTTTCTTTCCCTCATCATCTGATTATCTCTTTCTTTACTTCTAATTCTCTCGTTTTCCTTCTGAATCTCTCATTTGCTCTCTCTGATTCTCTCATTTGCCCTCTGATTCCCTCATTTTCTCTTCGATTCTCTTATTTCCGACTCTCATATTTCCTCTCTGATTCTTGCATGTTTTCTCTAATTCCCACAGTTTATCTCTGTGTCTCTCTGCATCTCTCAATGTCCTATTTCACTCTGATATTTCTATAATAATATAATATTCTTATTTATTTTTCTAATCCTAGTCTTGTGCATTCAGAGAGAAAAGTCTTCGAAAGGCTTAGCAATAAATGATAATTAAATAATACTAAAATATTTATAAACATATCAAAATAAATATTAATAGCAAATGTAAATGCTAAATCCATTAGACTCTTGCATTTAATAATAAATTTAATATAATATGCCATTACTGTTTATGCGTTCAGTTGCTATAGTAACACAACTATCAATTATTAATTTACTCAATGAATTTATTAACAATTAGTTTGACATTTCATTTTATAAGTTTCCTAATGCATATATATCTAGCAACGACAAATTACTTTAGCTAAAAGTTTTTAGTACATAAATTGTATAAAGCTGAGTTTCCTGCCAATAAATTTGCAACTGTAACCCATTAAGCATTATGTCTTGAACAACAATTTAATATTTATGCTTGATTAGACAAATATTTATTAGCATACGCATTTCGTGCTTGCTATTTCGTGATTATACTTAAGTCTTTCTTAATATATGTATGAGTTGGTTAGGCCAGGCCAAGCCAGGCCGAACGAGTGTTTGATACAAATGTATCTTCCAGCTACACTCAAAAACAAAATTCATGTTTATGCAGTTTGTAGCCAGTTGTGCCCAGTAGCTGTCGCCTTTTGTACGTGCCCACAATTAAAATTAACATAAAGAGCAGTGGCAACAAAAGTTTTCCATTTGTTGTTGCTGCTGTTATTATTGTTGTTTGATTGTGGCAGCAACTGGCGACGATGCTGCCAACGTTCATGTACGTGACTTTGGAACATTGCATCATTAGTTTAGCTTCGCTTGGCTCGGCTCAACTCTAGACAAGCCTGGTTGGCCGCTATGGCTTGGCCTGGCCTTTGCGCCTGGTAAACAATAAAAACTAATTTAAATTTGCTTAACGCATAAATAAAAGGTGTCAAAATGTTGGGGGCTTCCTGATAACTTTTCCTACAGCTTACCAATGCTGATAAGCTGTGACTGCTGCTGCAACTGGGCCTACTTTCGTTAAGCGTTTTGTAGCGGGAGGGCAAACAAACTTGTTTAACCCAAACACATACAACTGTTGACACAGCCGCCGGCAGACTAGCTGCAGAACTCCCATAAAAGACCGATGAGCCGGTAACGAGAGCAACATATAGATTTCAACATGTCACTTAAGTGTCTCGCACTTTGCACGTTCGTCTTGCTGCTCAGCATTGGCGCTACCTGGGCTGAGCGGCCGAAGACCCTGCAGCCACGTCCGGTACAGCAGCAACTGAGACAAAGCAAGGATCTGCGCATCCAAAACGAGGAGCAGTTCAATGATCTTGCCCTGGATATCGACGACGATGAGGTAAACGACGCTGATCTGGATGAGTTGGATGAGAAAAACATTGCTGAGCTAACCAGACTCATCGATGGAGTGGAGGAATTGGGACAACCCGAGTCGCGTGCCTCTCCCGGTCGCCGTGGCAGGCGTCCCAACAAGCGACGAAGTGGCTCAAACAAACGCAATGGCAACAGGCGCAAGAGCAACAGACGCAACAATAGGCGCGGCAACAAACGCGCTGGCAACAAGCGCTATCGCAACAACAGAAGGAAGAGAACCGGCCCAAAGCAAGCGCGGCGTCCACGAGTCTAACCTATGCACAGATATTACCTCACACAAAAATGTCATCAATATGTAAAAACAATAAAATTTTAATAAAGTTAGCGAGTTGAAGTCGAAACTCGTGAATGCCTTTAATTTCGAAATTCTTTTAAAATTATTTAAGAAGTACAAAAAGTAATCTTTGCTTGCAATGAAAACATTTTAAGTATAGTTACTTTATTTTGTATAATAAGGAATTGCTGCCTAATTGATTTAGTGAAGTCCAAGATTATAAATATATTTTTGCAAAATAAAGTGCTACGACGATGGACCGGAGCTGACGAATTTCTGAGAAATCCAGCGAAACCCATGGTCGCACAACTCATTCGGCGACAGAGCTGAATGGTACATAGGAAATGCCGAACTTGCCAAAAACTTCAACATACGCAAGATCACAGAAATAATAAACAAGCAATTAAGAAAATATCACTCTAAAGTGTACTCCCAACATGCTCGCTAGAAGACTCCGCCAGAGAAGAAGACGCAAAAGACGATCGACTGGAGCTGAGTAATTTATGAGAAACACAGCGTTACTTAGGCATCTAGCAATTTCCAAAGTAGCAGAACTCATTCGGCGACAGAGCTGAGTGGTACATACTTCCAACATGCTCGCTAAAAGACTCAGCCACAGAAGAACACGCAAAAGACTCAAGAGAATTTACACAAATCACCAACAGAATTGAAAGAGAAAGAATTGAAAGAGCCAGGAGAAAAAACTTTGGTTTAAAATTTTATCATAAAAAATTTCTAGTAAAAGTCGCTAACATAGCAACAGTAAATTAGTTTTATTTTACATAAAAATAAATACATAAATATATACATTGTATTGTATACATTTAACTATAAATACATATCTCGAATTTCTTCTGCCAATTAGTTAAACTTTCTACACAAAAAAAAAACCTTAACAATGCACACGAACTTTGTTCAGCAAAATAACTTTTCATTTAAAGCCATATCTATTTAACTCATGGAATTTCTATTTTGTTACGCTGCTGTTGTAAAGTTAATGTGCATCAGAGCTAATTTATTGTGTGCATGCAAATAATTCTTGCAGTTTCTCTATTGTGTGTGTACTGCTAATGCAATAAGTATATTTCCGAGTGCATCCAAATAGTGAACGTTTGCGGAATTCACATTTTTGTAGCGCACAGTTTGGGGCAACGGTTGCCCACGTTGGCCGCATAGGTGGCGCTTTTATTTTCATTGTTATTAACGCACCCGTAAAGTTTAATGGCTGTTCTTGTTGTTATTTTGCTTTCGGTTTTGAGTGCAGCATGTGCTGCAGCAGGTAGCTCTAGCTGTAGCTGTAAAAGCAACCACAAAATATGAGAATATATTTATATATATATATATATATATATATGTGCATATATAAAGCATCATAAATTCTGTGCTTTTGTCTGCAATGCGTGCCATATTTGTTGTTGTTGCTGTTGTTGCTGTTCTTCCTGTTCTGATTTTGTTTTTGTCTTTTGTCATATCTGTGCTATCCATAATTTATGAGCCTCGCAATTACATTTAGCAACTCGGCGCCATTCGGTATTAGTATTATGTCATTTTGATTTAGTTTGTGTGGCTTAAATGCGTTTTATTGCTGAGATTAGTCAAGAAGTGAACTGAACTGGCATATTAGCAAACATTTGGCAACATTAAGCATTAAGCAATAGCTAAGAGCCGTACTTGACTCCACTTACAGTCAAAGTCTTTGTGCCTTGCATACTTAAGCTACCTTCTGCTCTTTCGATATGCACTCAATTTCAGTTTATTTTACTTTCAGCTCATCTTTTGTAATGTCTAGCAGTTCAGTTCGTTTACCTACACACACCCACACAGCTAGCTGGCAAGTCTGTCTGCTTCATCATCTGGTTAGTTTCGATAACAATTTCTCCACAATTTCAACAAATATTTACAAAGTCTGTAGTTCTTTGTGTGCCCAAGGTATGTAAACTATTGTTAGGTGATAGCTTTATGAATGTTTTTAAGAGTAACAGTTTCTGTTAGAGTTCAATGATATTATTATTTGCCATCATAAATTCTAAAATATATTTAAATTATTATTAAAATGAACTAATTATAAATGTATCAATTTTCCAACTGCAATATAATATTACTAAATTTTTTATTAGTTTAATTATTAATTACAAAATATATTTATCAATTTTTTTCCTTTAACAATTCAACTAAAATATCAAAAATTCCATAAAATTTTCATCAAAATCCATTTAAAAGTTTTTCACATATATTTTATTAATTAATTTATTTATTTTTAATTTTGTCCATTCCAAAAGCCAAAAATAACTGAATTATTTCAATTATTATTACTATTATTTTTTTTCAGCCACTTGTTTGTGAAATTGATTTGTGGAATGCGTTCGTTTGCTTGGCATTGTTTGCTTTCTACCTGTAGCCAATTTTCAACTCTGGTCTGTCTGCTGTTGGCATTTGGTCAGCAGCGCTGTGGATGACCATGCGGGTGTCTGGCCAGCTCCATTGGGATCTGCTGAATTGTCTGTGCGCTGTGTAACCATAGCCATAGCCATAGTCGTAGTCGTAGCCGTCGCCGTGTGCTCGCTTGCCACTGACATTTGCCAAATCAAATAGAAATTTTAATTGACTCTTGCTGCTGCTACGTGCCATACCGGTCTATGTGTATAAGTGTGTGTGTGTGTGTTGCGCGTGTGTGTTTGTTCACAATTTTAATTTGATACGCTTGCTGGCTGGCTGTCACATTGCCGCCAAGTGTTTTCTCGTATGCGACATCCTATTACTTGTTATTTTCTGTGCCCTTTTTTTTTTTTGTTTTTATGTGCTTTGATGTAACTTTTGCGTGGCATGAAACAAACAAACTTTTGCCTAAGCTGCGCATCGCTTATTTTCCATCCACGCCCGACAACGAAAGCGGGTTAAGCGCCTTTGGGCACGACTCCGGGAGTCGCGCGCATTTGCATCTGCCACTGTGGCTGTTGCTGTTGCCACTGTTGCGAATTATGTGGGCACACGGAAGCTGGCAGTGTCAGGCGGCAGCGGCAGGCGGCAACGGCAGCACACAGCACACAACACACAGCATCAGAATCAGAATCCGAATCAGTACCAGAACCAGAACCAGTAACAGAACAGTGCCGGTTGGGGTCGACACTGTTTGTTGTTTGTCAACAACTTGGCACGTTTTTTGGGTCAAAAAGATGCGCCACAGTGCTCCGCTCTCTACCCGCTGCACTTTTTAACATAGTTTTTCACTTAATTAGCGCGCTGAGTGACGCGTTGACAGTTAACGCTACGTGCGCCTGTAGCGTATGCAACACTTTTTATGCAGCTGCCTCAAATTACGACAGTCACTGATTTCTTACAGCAACAGCAGAAAAATACAGTTTGATAGTTTATTGTTAAAAGATAACTACTATAAAGAGACAGACTCTTTATAAATAAACTTCAATGAGAAATAAATATAATAAATATATTATTTTATCATGCGTGTTCTTCTCGCAGGCAAGCACAACATTTTAATGGGCATTGAAGGATGCGCGGCATGCAACATTTTTTCCCCTCAGCACCACAATTTGCAGCTGAGTGGTGTTATTTTTTCCTTTTTTAAAACGGTTGCCCAGCTACAGCACACACTTTAATGACCAACTGCTCGGAAATTTGTTCAGTGCTTTTTTCCTTTTGCTGCTTTCGCAGCAATTTTACGAGTCCGCCTTTTAATGAGTGCTGTTAAAATCGAAACTATAAATGTAAGAGTGAAGTTTTTATACGCAAACCTGGCGCGCTGGAAACAATTGCCAAAAAAAAAGAGGAAAAGAAAAGAAAAAAAGAAAAACCAAACAGGAATTTCAACCATTGCAATGCGAATATATGCAAAATTCTTGGCTGAAATTCACTTCATTGCATATCTGCGTTAACAGCAACAACACAGATAATTTAACAAGTAAACGTAGCGGAGATATCCTATAAAGTATTTGCGGCAGCGCATGCTTGGTTTGTTAAATAATATATATTTTATTTAATTTAGTTTTTATTAAATTATTGAAAAATTGGAATTTGAAAGTTTGATGTGTTGAAATATTTGTGTTAAATAGCTAAGGAAAATATTTTTAAATAAATGCAAGACTTTAGACTTTTTATACTCTGACTTCAGCTACTCTGACTTTAGAGTCTCTGACCTTAGAGTCTTTGACTAGAAAGGCTAGAAATTGATCCCCAACTAGAGACTCTTAAATCTGGCCTTTTGAAAAGATAGAAGTTATTTAATAAATACTAAATAAAAGTAAATATTGATATAGATTTTTTTTATATATTTTTATATATTTATTTTTTATATATTTATTTTTTATATATATTTATTTTTTATATATTTATTTTTTATATATATATTTTTTTTATATATTTATTTTTTATATTTTTATTTATTTTTAATTTTTTATATGTACTTTAAAATAAATCATATTGTCTATATATTTCCATATATATCTAGATCCGATCCCCCTTTATCTTGTTTATGATTTCATGTATTATTTCTAACCAAGCAAATTCCTTGGTTTATCCTCTACCTCACATTTTTAATAAGCAAATCGAATCAATTTCCATATTTAAAATTTAATAAAAAATATTCAGTTAACTTGACACGCATATACCCTATCAAACAAATATATTGGGTATAGCCTCGTTTGACTTAACCGCGTGTACAAATATGGCAACTTCCGGTGGCGTTTTAACTTCCTTGCACTGTGACTACAATTTTCATTTACATTGACGGTCACCATGTTGGTGGCACCACCCTGACTACTCCTCTCTCCTTCTCTCTGATTCCGCCTGCTCTTTTCAGCCACTCTATGTGTATAATTTAATGCAGTGACGTGCGCATAATGAGCGTGATTGACATAAATGTGCTTTAAATGCACACGGGACTCGGACGGCAGGCAGAGCATTTCACTGACTGACAGTCATCTAGCCAGCAGTATGTGTGTGTGTGTGTGTGTGTACGGCCAGACAGAGGCTGGGTCTGTTAGGGATTGGCAACATGGCAAGGGCCCCGGGAGCGGAGGCCGGAGGCCAGAGGCTGCAGCCTGATCTGCCGGCTGGCCGAGAGGCACAGTTGTGGCCAGCATTTGCTTGTTTGCCCGCCACATTGCCGTTTGGCGTGCTCGGTTTTGTTGTCTGGGCGTATGTTTTGTGCACTTTAATCGAGTTTATTACGTGCCTTTACAGAAGTGGATGAGAGGGCGGACATGGGCGTCAGTTGGTTGCTGGGCGCCAGTCGAAAAAAAAAGCTAAATCACTTTAAAACTCTCGCCACAAAAGTTGCAACGCTTTTTGTTGATTAATTTTAATTGTTTTAATACAAAACATGCTCAAAATAAAAGAAAAACAAAGTTATTACATTTTTTGCATATACCCTGAATATGGGACTTTAGGGTGTATTTGTTTTGGGCAAACGTATGTAACAGGCAGAAGAAAGAGTAGCAGACCCAAAGGTAAAGTAAAATATACTTGAACAGGGCACTAAGCTGAGTCGATTCGATCATGACTGTCTGTCCTTTCCTCTGCCTGTCCTTCCGTCCGTCCTTCTTTCTGTCTGTCCTTCCGTCTGCCTGTCTTGTTCTTGTTCTTGTTCTTGACACTGAACATTGTTCAGGGTATCTTTTAGTCGGACTATTCCCCACTACAGCGCACTTGTTTCAAACTATTTTTACAGTTTTTTTTAAGGCTTGCGAGCTCAGGCAAATATGGCTGAAAATATTTCTGCCAGAACCTACATATTTAAGTGACCTCAGAGGTCGAAGAGCGGCCACAGAACTAACCAGTTAAATTTCCCATGGGTAAAGATGAGTTGTACATTTTTAAAATCTTTGCGGGCATCTTTTTTTCATATAATAACTATATATACTTTTTAAAAGAGCTTTTATCAAAAGCCACCGAGATGGTCAGTTTTTAGGTAACAACTGCAAACGGAAGGAAGGAATTAAATGACTTAAGGGACTTCGTTCCGAAATATTAGGCAAAAATATGATGACTATTTCAGCAGTGTGGGCTTAAGGTTAAAAATATATTAAAATATTAAAGCAATTTGAATTATATTGACAAGTTTTAATACTATTATTGATATAATTTGTTTTTAAAATTTTGAATATAATTTTTTAAACATATTTTTTGTTTGGATAATTTAATAAAAAAAAAATAACTAAACAGATTTATTAATATTATTACTTTTTTTATAATTTTTTTAATATCCCTTTTTAATTCAGAAATTAAATAAAAATTTCTAAATAATGGATACATTGGTATGATTTCTTTAAATAATTTAAAAAGCCTAATAACAAACCTATAAGCACAGTTTACCGAAATTATGACAATCGGAAACAATAAAAGACATAAAATTATAAATAATGGAGCTATTTGGGTATTTCTAATATAAAAGGGTTCAGGAAAAATTATAGAGAACAGCAATAAATTCAATTGGCTGCTAGAGCTAGAGTAGTTATTGCCTAATATCAAAATATTATGGGTCTATTATGTTTTTATGTTGCTTGGCAAAACTTTTGCGTAGCTCTTCAACTAGACAGCACAGCACTCGTACACACACACACACACACAGCTAAAGGCAGACACACTCACAGGCACACACACACACTTATTCGGTACTCAAAATTGAGATGTTTCTTTTGCGCCTTGGATGGGCCATAAAAAGTTGCAGCATCATCAGAGCATGCTGTTTTCTCTTATTTTATTTTTTTTTTCTTTGCTCCCATCTTTTGCTCACTGTTTGCCCCAGTGCAAAAGTTTTTCTATGCATTTCTCGTTGGCAAGTTTATGGCAAATATTTAAGTGCGAAGCGAGTTTTTGGTCTGCTTGTTTGCCAAATACGAAAAGTTGCATTAATGACACGCCATGACGCTCAACACCTTTTGGGCTACTTAAACTTTCCGAGCTCGTCCGAGAAATATATTAAATTTTAATAATCCTAAACGGGTGTAGAGTCAGTTGGCTACAGCATCGAATTATCTCGCATACCAAGACATTTCCTTCCTTTTCTAGTTGTTGTTGTTGTTGTTGTTGTTACTCTTGTTACTGCTGAGCTGGTTGCCACTTGACACCAGACGATTGGGTCAGAAAGATGTTACTACTATTGCTGCTGCTTCAGCCGCCTCAATAGCCAAGCTAAGAAACCATAAAAAGCCGTCAGGGCATGCAACTTTAATCTGCATAGAGTCGTATATGTTGCTGCTGCTGCTGCTGCTTGAAGTGGGTAGGGAGGAGAGGAGCCGGCTGGGCTGGCATACAAAACTTTTATTCACAGCATAATTTTGCCGTCTGCAAACTTTTGCCTTCGTTTGCCCGGCTTTTGGTTTGAGTTTTGGCTGTCAATAACTTAAAGCACTTGCTGCATTCGCTCCCGCAATTCCACTAGTCCAACACACTTATCCAGCCCCCAGGGGCATCCTGTGAAAATTCCCTTCATAAATGTTTATAAATACAATTTTTAGCCCGTTATCTTTGTTGTTGTGGCTGTTGTAGGTGCAACTGTGCATTTGTGGCAAGCTCTGATATTCTGCGAGGGCTGCCAGTTTAATTATGTATTTATACTGTTTGCATGTAGTTTTGATATAAAAGTTAAGTATAATTTTCTAGGTGTTTACTTGAGTAGGGGTTTAAGAATATATAGGGATTTAAGGTTAGAAAATATAGATTCAATGATACTTTTTCGTCAGGTTTTTTGTGATTGACTAAAGGTTCAAATAGTAGTTGAAAATGTTAAATAATGACTGCTGCCATCATATACATATGGAAAGCTTTATAACAATATCTTCAAGGCATGTTTGAACAGAAACAAATACTTCAACTTGATCTTACTTCTGCCTTAAACTTCTCTTAACAAAATCAAATAAATATCTATTAAAAAAATAATCTTAAATCTTTTCAAAGTATATATCTTTAAACTATAATAATTAGAAACATATTGTAAGTTCAAAATTAGTTGATATGAACTTTTTGCTTATTTCCACAGTAAACATGAGTATTAGAAAAGCACATAAAAATTCTTTAAGCCACCCTTGCCTTGCATGTGCTGCATGCCACACGTTTTGGTCTCATCAATCTTTCTCAGCTGACAATTTTTGTGGCTGTTGCTGCCACATGACTGCGTCACAAAACAAGCAACACGACTCCAATGTTTTTTGCATTGATTTCAAACAGCAACAGAAACAACGAGAACAACGGAAACAACGAAACATCGTTGATATCTAAGCAGAAAATTCATTTTGCTTGCTTCATGATGGTTTTAGAAATGCATGTCTGCAGTTGTGGGTAAATTTCTTTTTTTGGGGGTGGCATGGGGCGTGTGCTCTGCCTGTCTGTCATTGTCATGTAGTACAATGCATTTGCGGCTATGCAAAACAATCAATCGATGATTTTCAGTCAATAGCTCACTTTTTGTTTTCTCAGCACTGGCACTGTCACTGTCCTCCCTGAACTCCCTGATTTCCCTAGCCTCCCCAGCCATGCCTTAACTATAAGAATGAATCGTGGCTGACATGCTCAATAAATATCTCATGCAGACGACATGTCATTGTTGAAGGGGTTTTGTCTTTCTCTAGTTGTATTGGTTCATTGGCTCGTTTTACCATTTGCGTTCGGTTATCGGTTAAGTTTGCATTTGTGGTTAACCACATTGCGTATACGCAATGTGTTGGCTATGTGCGTATACGCAACGTGTGCTGTTGGCACACACTCTGGCCGTGTAGTACTAGATGAAGTGCATGTTCATACATGTGTATACTAAGTATACGCAGCATTTGCACACAGTTAGCTGTCAATTTAAGCTGCTTGAAGCTTAACTGTTAGCCTGATAGTAAGGCAGTCAGGCAGAGAGGCAGGCAGGCAGGAAGGCAGCAGGCGGCAGGCAGCTGTTGCGCACAGGACACACGCCCCCTTTATTCTTATATCGCTTGTTCGCATCTCTCGCACAATTCATTTCCTGCTTGCTAACTGTTTTATATGCGCACAGATAATCCCCAACCAACTGGGGCAACCGACGCAGCTCATTGTTGTGTTGACTTGACTTGACTTGGGCTTTGTGTGTTATCATCGAAGCAACCCCCCCAAAAATCCCAGCGCCTCATAATTCTCGCCAGTCCTTAAGTGGCTTAAATACCAGGGTGAATATCTGGCGCAACTCTTCTGCACACTTAAATGGATTTACATGTCACCCTTTTTGATCGACTTTTGAAATTGTCTTGTCAATCCACAGACCACATCACGCCCCTCAAATCGCTCTATAGTATACTTTTGAGCGCCACAAAAAAAATGCTTCAAATTATTGCACACAAAACAGAGCAGAGGGTCGAGGGACTAACATACATAAGGGGCACAAAAAGGGAAGGAAAAAACTTTCGACTCTCGAACGCATATTTTAAGTGCCAAGTTTTGAATTGTGGGCGTCGAGTGTGCCAAAATGTAAGGAAATTGTTGCAGCTACTGCTATTTGCCATTTGCTATTTTCCTGCACTACTTCAAGCAATAAAACGGGCCAACAGCCCAGACTCTAGACATCAGACACCAGACAGCACAGACAGCAAAGACAGCACAGGCAGCAGAGGCAGCATGCAGACGCAGTCGGCATTCCACAGTAAGAAGACGACCAAGTAAATAAAAAATTATTGCAAAACTTTGTGCAATAAACGAAAAAGTAAGACATTCACCAGAGCTGGCGTCGACGGCGGTGGCGAAGCATGAAAAACGCAGTAAAATAGTTACAGCCACAACAACAAGAAGAACATCAACTATTGGAGCACTGGAGTACTGCTACTTGCTGTAGCATTTTTGGATACATTGTTGTGTAATCAACGAAGGTACCCAGAACTTCTGCAACTGGCAGGCAGGCAACATCAATAAGCTGCCATTTGGATTTAAGGCGCAGTTAAGCGGCCTTCGCTCTCTCTCTCTCTCTCTCTCTCTCTGTGACGTAACAGAACGGGGCACAAGTTCAACTGCCAGGAGGCAACACTTCCGGTTCCGTTACGTTTCACGCACATAGTTACAGCGGCCTGGCACGTGACAGCCAAGCAGGGCAAACGGTACGCCGCCAATCGACAATGGCATCGAATAGTTAATAGCTGAAGCTAAATTTAACGAAATCTCAAACTTTGTACTGTATAAAAATTTGATAACTTGATCGTTGCAATGTTTTAAACAAACCAAAAACTTGTTTTTACGAAAAGTTGGCTAACAGCAAAAGAAATTTTGTAATTTACAAACTAAACGAAAATATCAAATATTCATACATGAAAAAGTAAAAAATATTTTGCATGTGTGCAGCTGCACTATGTTTTTAGCATATTCATAACTAAAACTATGTTAGAATAGTTAAAAATAATTTAAATCAAGTAATTGTACTACTAATAGAGAAAGAAAGAAAAAGGATTTTAAGAAAAATATTTTTTTTTAATTTATAAAACTATTAAAGTTGAAAAAGGAAAAATAGAAATGAAAACATATTTATTTTTTTTAATTAGGTAATTTTTAAAACTAATTTTATAGTTATTTTAATAGAAATATGAAGGAATTGAAAATGATATTTAGGATACATATAAAACTATATTAATTATTTAACCATAATCAATAATATTTCTTTACTAAAAAATATTAAAAATATAATTATGTTATTATTAAAAAATTCTCTTTAATTTTTCTTCTCAGTTCAAACAGATTTTCCTAATTGCAAAAACATCTAATATTTGTTTCACTCCATAAGCAAATCCTGCCCACAGTGCCATGCTGTAGTTGGCTACATTCAAGTTATTAGAAGACGTAGCTGCTCTTAAATCGCCATAAAAGTGAATGTCAAAGCTAAGTCGCAATTTACGTGTACGGTCATGCTCCGCCTTAGCCTGTGAGATGCGAAATGTCAGTCAGTTGTCAGTCAGTGCCTGGCTCAATTAGCTGCCAAACAACGACGGGTTTCGGGGAGTTGGAGCGGCTGGAATGAATACGAAAGAGCGGATAATGACGTATAGGTTGCACTTAACCCTGGCCCCCATTTTCATTAGCTAAGTGCCAGCAGACGACGACTGGGCTGCTACAGATATTCGCCAGTGCTTGAGACCAAATTCAATTTCGGCTCGACCCGAACCGATTTTAATTATTTTCATTTTATATGATTTTGGCTTCTGCTCTCTCTTTTGAATACCCTGTGCAGCATTAAATGAGTAAGCTGGGTATAATTAGTTGCATGAATGTTGCATGTAAAAAGTCGTTCTCTTTGAGTAGCTAAAGCTATGATTAAGGCTCTCTGTCTGTCCGAAAGGCAATACTCTAACATATCTATGAAATAAATCAAAAAATCCCTTCTTAAAAACTGATTAATAATACAACTTTTTGGATTTTTCAAGTCAACTCGCAAAGTCAAACAAAGCCCTAAAAGATTTACCATTTAAGTTTAAAGATGTTATGGCAATGGAAAAATATTAAGAAATATAAATATATATCCAAGAGAGTAAGTATACTCTTCACACCGGATATAGGGTACTCTCTAGTGTCTTTCAAGTCTTAATCTATTTTTTTTTTCTTCTTTGAAATACATTAAGTGCTTTATTGTATTTCAAGTGGCATAAATCACACGCACGCACAACAGCTGACACAATGGGATAATTGGATGGAATTGAAATGAGCTGTTTGAAGATGTTCTATGTATGTATATCTCTATATATATATTAGTCGAAATTGAGATGTTGCTCGTGATATTGCTTTCGAGAGTGCTTGCATCATAAAGTCTGCTTTGGCTGTGCCCCACAGCAGATGCCCGAGTAATGATATCAAAATGCAATTGAAATGCGAAATGTGCTGAGCGAAGAGTCGTTTACAACTTATGTGGGCGTTGAAACATTTATCATAGCTGCCAAACAAATTGTCAACATAACACTCCGCAGGACCTTGGGGGCCAGTTGAGGCATCATTATAAAAATATTACCGCAGAGCGAACAAACAGAACCAACACAGCCGGGTAGCAGCAGCTGGCATAATGGAAAAACGTGACCACAAGAGGCGCCAAGGCATTGAATAATGACGACTTGAGGCACGGCCAACTTGGCCAATTGTGGCCCGAAAGTTTTTGGCGCCTCTCTCTCTCTCTCTCTCTCGCTCTCTTTCGGTTTTACAAGCGCCACAAAGGATTGAGCTAAGGTGTGGATGCCGCTTAGCCACAAAAGTGGGTTTCGGTTTTTAGGGGTTCTGTCAGTTACAAAAGCGCTGCGTCGTTTTGGCTGTGGTAAACCGCAGAGTAACCACAGCTGCACTTGACAGGCCACTCACTGCTAGATTTTGTTACCTTATCTCTTTCACTATCTCTATCTCTCTCTCCACTACCACTTTTATGTATGTTTGTCTGTCTTCTGTCTGTGTGCAGACAACACGCAGCAGCTTTAAAGCTCAGCCACTACTGCTCATTAAAAACAACAGTCAGTTGACTCGTTCACCTGCCTGCTGCCCAGAGTTACTACCTCAGCTTCTACTTCCATGTTTGATCAGCGCCAGCAGCAGCAGCAGCAGCACCAGCACCAGCAACAAAAAAAAAGCGCACACACAATCCACGTAATTGAATCACCCTCGAGAACATATTAAAACCAACCGAACAGACATCGCGCGCGCTCGCTCGCTTGGCGGAGGAGCATTGTCTGACTCGTCTCTGGTTTGTCCTTCAAACAAAATGACCGATACCAGGGCTTAACTGTCTCCTTCTTTCGTTTGTTTTTATCTACACTAAGTTGAGCATATTAGCTAGTCATAGAGCTGAGACAGACCTCTGGTAAATAATTAATATATATTTTTTATAATTCCGATAACATTTCTAGATCTGAGATTACAAAAAATTAAATTTAATATATTTTATTTCTTATTATTGTCAATATTTTAATTTTATTATTATTAATATTTTTATTTATTTATTATTAATACCATTAATTTATAAACTTGAAATTATGTCTAATTTTTTTATATTGTTTATGTTTTAATTTTATTATTTTATTTTATTTTTTTAATTTTATTATTTTAATTTTTTAATTTTATTTTTAATATATTAATAAATCTGAAATTATATTTAATTTTTTGTTTATGTTCATATTTTAATTTTCTTATTAATATATATGTATATATATATTTTTTTATTATTTTTAATACCATTTAATTCATAAGTTTGAATTGCTTTTCATTATTTTAAAAAATATTTTTTGAATTTTTTTAAAATTTTTTTATTACTATTTTTAATATAATTCTATAATTAAATATTGTTTTAATATTTTTTTTTACTTAAATTTATATATTTTTTGAATTATTTTGCTATTAGTGTATTAAATAGTCGGTGCGGATATGCTAAATGTTTAGTTCTTGTTCTCTTACTTGTTTTGTAATTCAACAACATGTCGTTTGGCATTGTCGTTGTCCACGTACTCAGTGTGGCTGGCTGCAGCTGAACAGGTTCAGAAAGCAGCAACAATGCCAAAGAAATCACGTCTGATAAATATATATATATAAATATATATTTATATATATATATATCTGTCTGTCTGTCTGTCGGTCTGCTTGTCTATATATGTTTTGTGTGTGTTGTCTTGATTCCTGCGCTTGGCGCTCTTATCATTTGTGTGCGCTGTCCGCAATGTTAGCTGTGTTTACTGAATAAAGTGGCAACAGCAGCAGCAGCCGCAGCAGCTGCAGCTGCACGGGCCTGGACATATGTTGCACAGCGTTGGGATGAGGTGAGCTTGGGAGATTCGAGGCACGGATGTATATAGTATAGCCGAAAGGGTTAGGCATATTAAGAAAGCTGGCAACTAGCTGCATCGTTTCGCTTCTTCGCCTTTGTCATTTCCAAATGCAAGAAATTTGATGCCAGGCGCTTGTTAAGCCGTTTGCCCTTGGCTTTTCCGTATGCCAATGCCGGTGCACGTTGCACATTGGACGTTGCACGTTGCACATTGCACATTGCAATTTCCCTTCGCTTTTTTTCTTTTTTGTTCGTTTTCACGTTCCTCTGGCGGTTTGTCCTGCCTTCGCCCAGATCTGGCTTTTAGCCTAGTAATATGCTGGACCGCGTTCTGCGGTTGATTGCAGCCGTGTCTTGCAATTTTGTTGCAACCGCTTCGATTGCAACTTTTTCTGCTCTCTTCGTTGTAGTATTCTGTGCAATCGTAAAGCGTTTCCCACATTAAGATTTTCTCTTTGTTGTAGTTCACTTGCTCGGCGAATGCAAAACTCATCCAAATGCACTTTTCTCAAAGGGTTCAATGAAGCGCAACATTTCTGCAAATCATTGCAGCCAGCCAGCCAGCCAGCCAGACTGTCATTAGGAGCCAGACTGAGTAAATTATGATTGCAACCGAATTGATCAATTCATTTTGAATCAAGTTTTCGATTTAGCTGGGAGATGCAAAAAAATGATTACGACAAAAATTTATAGTTCTATGATTTTTTTTGACATTATATATTTGAAAGAGTTCCATTTTTCGTTTATATATAATTATATTTTAGTGAAAATAAATTATTCATTTTATATAATACATAATACTTTAGGTATTATGTATGTAACATGTCAAACGTAAGCCTCAGAATTTTATTATTTCCAAGTCTATAAACACACTTATCTCTGCTTATAAACCCATTAAAGACTTTCTCTTTAAAGCCATAAATTTATATATAAATTTTACACCTTTCCACTTAAAATTCCTTATATTAATTGTATTGAACATATTTAAGCAATCTTTTTATGTTCACTTCAGTAATTTGAACACTTCCTGTACTTATTATCCTGGCCATATGCCTGGCAACAGCTTGCAGCAACATTGAGAAGAAGTTGAAACCAATTGGTCATTTCCAAGCCGCTTAATGCCCTGACCCCCTGAAAACCTCTCTCCTTCCCCTGCACGACGAACAGCTTCTTGTGTTATTTATGAACTCTCAACGAGTTCGCCGCCCCCAAGACACAAGTTTCAACTTACGATAACCGTACACAAACACACGCGCACACACACACACACACACATCAATACTCGTTTACTCGTATATCAAATGCCCACACGGGCAAATCAACACCTGCCAGGGGGCTAAAACTCTGAACCTGAACTCGAACCTGAACCCATAACACACACAAATGCACACCAGTCAGATCTAAAGCACTCGCTGTAAACTAATCTGCTCAACTAATCTCATTGGAAATCAATCTAAAATAAATCGAACGATTGGACAAACCTGCTCTACGTGCCGGACAAACCTGCGACTGCTCACATTATAATGTGATTTCAGCTGTAAATGTGCAATAATTTATTCAAATTCCCAAATGTGTTGTGCGCTGAAAATGCCCTTAGCCCATCGCCAACAGCTTCCCTTGTCCCTCCCAATTCCAGCAGATAGCACATGCTATTAATATTTACACACACTCAACGCACACACACATAAGCACATAAGCTTGTATTTGTAGCTATATCTTTTGGGCCAAGCCATTAACTTTTGAGTAGTCGTTTCTTTACGGCATGCAGTCGTTTTTTAACACACAGACTGCGTGGGTTGCTTTTTGGGTCTTATGGAACTTTGAAAGTCGTTAACCGGCAGCAACAGAACCGTTTCCGCACCGTCGCGCTGCCAGCGCCCCCCCTTGCACCAGCTCTGGTTCTTGCCAATCAATTGAGAAACTAGTTTAGACAGATTTCTTGGACGGCGCGCCGTTTACCTGCCTTGTTGAGCATCAGACAAGCAAAAACAACAACAACAACGACAACAGCAACAAAAACCATTCAAAACTGTAACACAAATGCCGAGTGACAAGTTTTTGTGGCTCTCCTCCAAATGCATATTCAAATTTCGGCATATTGGGTGTGACATTTAATTTGGCTACCGAACTGGACCAGCCCCAAAAAAAAACAAAAAAAGTTGTTAAAATTCTCCGTTTAATCGCAAATTAAAAAGTAGAAATATTGCGAATATTTGTAGTGGAATTTTTTGTAGGGGAGGGAAGTAAACACATACAACGAGCACAGGAACAAAGCCACTCACTGTTTCGTGTCTGATATTTTCTGATTATTTTGCTTGGCTTGTTTGCTTCGATGAGCATACAAATTAACCTTGACACGTTTAGATGGCAACGATAGACGGGCAATCGCTAAATGTTTACAAACAAATGTTTTTCTTTGCCTCACATCCTGTAGTTGGGCAAAAGCTATGCTAATGTATGCTCAGCTGCAAAGTTATAAGCTATACGAATCAATTCATAGAAAAGTTGTTGCGAAGAGTTTACTCAAGTATATTTTATTTCTTTAAATTATATATATATTATAATAAAATATAAAATATATATATATATATTTAAATAAAATCCCTTTTGAGTCACTTATCACTCTTTGTTTATACGAAACTAAATTCTAGAAAATAACTCATCCTCTGACTGACTGGCCGCTGAGTTTGTTTTTCATGCCCTGCTCTTTGATTGTAAGCAATTAATTATTATCACGATACGGGGTCAATTTTACTCATTTTTACTGCAGTTTTATGTGCTTTAAGCACGTTTTCTTCCACAACAACTTTATGACGCATGTAAATTGGGTCTTCGCGGACAATCGAATCTCTGCCTAATTTGTGCGTTGTTTCGCTTCATTTCCAATATTTGTTTTGTGTTTATTTCTTTCTTTTTTTTTCTGTCTGCCAATGCACATAAAATGATCACGATTGGGCCCTAATTAGGCTCTGTCAAGAAATTGATATGAACAGATTATAATTCTATGCATATTAAATGGAAAACACAAATTGCGCTTTCAAATATAATTAGACTTATTTTATTTTGTTTGCTGAGTTTTATTTATAAGGCTGACTGACATGATTGCTCCAATAAATTATATTCATATATACATGCTGTTGCCAACTGTTTTGTCGAATTCAAAAACTTTCAGTTCTTACAATATTTTTTTATATTTTAATATATTTTTTCTACCTCCCCAAATCCAATCTCCTTACAGACCAAGCTTAGCCAAAACTCCTGAATGCTTTGCCTTTTTAATTTCCGTTTTTTAATTGAATTTCAACTACGAAAGTTGTTATTCATTATTATTATTATCTGTATTGCTCTCTTTTGCCATTGTCCTGGCATTGTTTGCTTAAAAACTAACGGAAATGTATATTCATTTTTCACAAGTTTTAAATTTTATTCTTCAAACTCAGTCGAACTTTTGCTTGTCTCTGCTTGCACCTGAACTTAATTTCCTTTTCTTTAGTCTGTTTATTTATTATTATTCATTGGCAGAACAGCATGAATATCTTTGCTGCTCAGCTTATCACAAGTCACATAAAATATTAAAGGAAATAAAAACTAATTGGAAATAAATCATAATAATCCCAACAGTTAATCTGAAATCGCTGAGACGCGCAGTTATTAAAAGGCAAACACACACACACACACACACACTCCGCTCTCCGTGCGTAAACTAACATAAATATTTATGTGGCAATTGAGGCTCATTGTAGCACTCCATATGGCCCACATGTGACACATGTTAATGTCTCTATGCCACTCGTCTATAGACATTGTCTTCCTACTCTCATTTCGTTACACCAGTTGCGACCTTCTTATCATCATGCTTGGAAAAAAAGAGAGAAAAAAAACTTGGAAGCATCGATTTCAAATTGAAATCCATTGATGGGCTGCCGCCTGCCTGCATAACTTTAGCCGGGAAAGCGAAGCAGCTGTTGAAAATACTTGATGTTTTTGTTCGACGATACCATTCAGCAACATAAACATCAATGGGAACAGCAGCTGGCAGAGGGAACCAACCACACTTAAGCCGCTCAGCTCGTCGCAACATCAAAAACTCAATCAATAAATAAAACTCGGTAGCTACTTTTCATTTCAGTTCCAAACTGCTATCGGGTACTGCGGATGAGCGAGCAGCAGCTTCACTTCACTCGATACAACACAAAACTCCTTCCAAAAAATCTATACGAAATGCATTCACTTCACTCAATTAATGGCTGTATGCTTGCCGTGTGCCTCAATTGAGTTCAAGCTGGTGGCAACAAATTAAATTGTTGCCTGTCCTCACTACTATTGCCTTTTGTAATTGACTTTGCTGTTGTTGCCGTTGTACTTGCCACCACATTCATTTGTTTATTGCTAGAAAATTCCGCATCTTGAAGACTTGCAGCTTCGAGGGACTTTCTGCGTTTACCAAATGATTTAGCAGCATTTGACAAGCACTCGGCATGGGGCTATTAAACTGCCAAAGTGTTCCATCACTCAACACAGAACCAACAACAGCCATAAAATGCCAACAACAACAACAACAACAACAAGAACAACAGCAACATTTGAAGTAGCATTGGTTTATTCTTGTTGACTTTGAGCCACGAATGCCCGTCTGTTTGCTTGCGCTTCAAATTACGGTTAAATTGTTTTTACGCCGCTTTCACAGCGTTACTTAACAATGATCTATAAAAAGCGATGACGGATTTCAGCTGAGGGGAAAATTTTAAAATACAAAAAAATTGGATTTCTAGGATAAATATTAAATTAGGTCAAAATTCGGTTGAACTGAGCACACGCAAAACAAAAAAACAAAATGTAGAAATACCAAATGTTAATACCCTTTATAAATAGGTAGTCAAGGAAGCATTTGAGAAATATGTGTAAAATGAAATTGTATAAAAGTATTAAATATTTAATAATTGTTTTGATTGCATAAATATATTTTCTTTAAATAAATTAAAATAATCATATTTATATTTAAGAAGTAAATATAAAAATCATCAAAAATATATTTAAATTTTTATACAAATATTATAAATAATTCTCTAAAATACTTCTGTCATAATTCATTTATTATTGTCCGTTCTAAATTGTTATTCTCTGCATTAAATATTTAAACAGTTTAAATATAAATCCAATATATATAAATACAAATTTTTATTTGATTTAAATATTTAATATTAAGAATTAATAATTCAATATTTTCAGCTTTTCGCATTTCCTATCATCATCAACAATAATAATTTTTGTTAAATTTTATCTACAAATTCTCTAAATATATCTCTATTATTATTCATATTATTTTCCTCGACAAATATTTATTTAATATTTAAACAGTCAAAATATATACACACAAAGGTATTATTTGATTTGAATATTTGATATTAATATTAATATTTGAATACTTTATTTGCGCTTTTCAGCTTTTCTCATTTTTCATGATAAATACATTTATTCAGTTGCTATTACCATTCACGAATCTTTTATAAGCACTTGACATTCCACATTATGTCTAAGTAAGTCGGGCAATTGTAGCGCACTGTTAGAGCAACTACAATTTTAGCACATCATTTACAGGAACAGTTTACAAAGCATGACCGCCGAATCAGAAGCAACTGACACTCTCCCCGCCCGCCTGTTCTGTCTGTTCGTATCCAATCGTCAGGCCGGGCCCGTTGCCTGTGTGCTATACAGCCGCATTGTCTGGGTTGCCATCAATAATTTATGCATTCAACCATCAATCACTTTGTGCTGCTTAACGTTGAGAGAACTGAGAACTGAGAACTGTGAACTGAGTGCTGAGAATGGTTCATCGTCGACGCCGCCGTCGCCGTCGCCGTCGCAGTTGCCATCGCCATCGCCATAGCCATCATCATAGAGAAGCAAAACAAACGCAAGTCCATTGGTCCACAGTCCGCAAGTAGCGCAGCAGGCAAAACTAACTAAACTCAGTGAACTGTGGATGAGCAAAGAGTCGGCAGGCAAGGCGGCGGGCCGGGCCAGGCGTAAATTGGTTCGCATCGGGGGATTTCGACAGAGCAGAGACCCCGGCCAGACAACGTCAGACCATGCCAGAACCAAGTAACAGAGCCAAGTAGACATTTCATTTCAATTGCCAGGCGCTGTGAAAATAATACGCCAAACTTTCAGGCACAGCCGACGGAAGGAGAGACGAATAAACCAACTGACGCACTGAGCGCATATTTTATGTATTTTACTTCATTATACACTTTCTAGAGATGCTATAGATTTTGCTAGCAACAATGCATAGTGCGTAGTAGAATGAATGAATATGAAATTATCTGAAGAGATGTCACACAATATAATCTGTTAATTGGCTGTGCAGCATTGTGAACTATGTTTGCTTCGTAAATGTATATCATGTTAGTCTATATATAAAGATGCCCTTAATTATTATCCCTATAGTTTGAAAGGCATATAGAAATAGTTGACTTTACATAGTTTTGTTTTTGTTAAACAATACTGATCACATAATTTTGAATTTGTCTAAATAACTATTTATACCCAATCAAAAGTCTATAAATTCTTAAAGTATATATATATTGAACTATATCTACACTGGAGTATATGCGCTGCTATTACTTTGAACACAGCTGTATACTTATTTGTTTATCAGTTGCTATGCAAGCTAAGCTTTCAGTTTTGAACTTTTTCACTAAGACTTCTGATAAGTCAGTCAATATGTTGCTGATAGAACACATAAGTCAAGTTCGATTCTATGGAATAAGTTCGTGATATAGCTGTCACAATAATCATTGGTTAAGAATTAAAATTCTGTATAGTAAATATATTTAAATTTTAATATATACCAACAAAATCTCACTCTTACAAGTTCAGTCATGCTTGCCAAATTACTAGCAATAAATAAATAGATAATTAAAATAGATTTAGACTCAGCATGGCTAAGGCATCTAAGCCAAACTCAGCTACATTAGAAGCTCTTCCAAAAAGAACTTTAAACGGCTATTAAATAAATGCTTAAAAAGGGCATTTAATATTCAGCATGTCAAAGATAAACATTCTTGTTTTACTTATTTTTGGATGGTCTTGGCTCGATTTCTCAGTTCGCAGTTTCAAATCCCAAGTTCTCAGTGCGATTCTAGCTGATGCGGCAATTTGCCTGATGCCCGTTGATGCTGTTGATGTTGTTGTTGTTGTTGTTGTTGTTGTTGTTGTTGTTGTTGTTGTTGTTTTTGTTATTATTATTATTGTTGGCAAAGAAAAGTAACTTTGTTCTGTAAATTTGCAAAATTGCTTCCTTATTTCATTTGGCAAATAAACCGAAGCCGGCATATGCCGCCATGCGAATGGGTATGTGGTGAGTGCCAATTTTTGAAGGCCAAACGTTGCGGCAGTTGGGGCAAATGTCTTTTGCGTATTTGATTTATGCGCGTGCCTTACAAATTGATTTGCAATTGCCGAGCGTCAACTCATAAACACCCACAATGTCGCGTCGCGTCGCGTTGAGTCTCGCCGTCCGGTTGTCATGACAGCCCAACACTGAAGACAAAGACTGGCGACGCCTGATATTAACGGTAGAAAGAAACAAGCTGCTGGTCGTAGCATCCGCTATGCAAATGTGCGTTGGATCAATGTGGGTCCCTCTGTGACCCAAGTGCCTTTACCAAGTTTCTAATACTTTGGTGAGAGCCAAGCAAGATGACGGTAAAGTTCACGCCCGTTGTGTATCCAGAGCAACAAGAGCAGCAGCATTAGCAGTGGGAAAACAACAAAAAACCATTTAAATTATATTGAGTTTCTTTTCGTGTTGTATTTTGCTCTTGTCTCGGGACTTTTTTTTTCCATGTTTACGAGGACTTTTTGGGTGGCTTCATTTACATATGTACTTAACACGTGTCGTGTTTTTTTTCTTTGTTCTTGTATTATTTATATAATTTGTGTGTGTGTGAATGTGGCAGATGAGGCAATTAGTTAATGAGAACCATTACAAATGCTCTCAGATCCAAAATGCAGGTACAAGCACAATCCTAAATGCCAAATGAGGTACGCTAGCTGCTTAGGTATTTATACAATTGTGGAAGACACTCGTTCTGTTCTTAATCAAATTACAGCTCTAATTAATTTCAATTGTTGCGGTGCCGAACCCAGGCACGAACTGAACTTTAACCAAACTCGAGCGATGGGTGACATTTGGCAAAAGAGTTTGTAAAACACAAACTTATAATATTATTGATATAATTATTTGAATAAAATAAAAAATATATATTATTTATGTAATTATTTAAACAAAATAAAATATTATAAAAATGTCAACATATATATTTTTAATATAAATATTAAAACAAAATCTAAATATTAATAAATTGTCAACATGTATATTTTTAATATAATTATTTAAACAAAATAAAAATATTTAAAAAATTTCAGCATATATAAACACGCATTTTACCTCTTATTAAATTCTAAACTCCAAAATTTCGAACTAATTTCTTAACATTTTCATTCCACTGTTCGAGCCGCAAGCCACGCCAGTCGCAAGTTCATTACAAACAATTGATTTGGCAGAACGGCGTAAAACTTGGCACAGGTAAGACACAAGATGTGGCGACGACGGCCAGCGCCAGCAAGCAAATTGTACGCGCAGACGAATGGGGGCGTCACAACGTTGTCGTGTCGTGACGCCAACTCTCTGGGCCAACCACATCGTCGTCGTCGTTGTCGACGTCAGCGTCTGCCCATGACCAGCGCAATGTGGTTGCAACTCTAGACAAAAAGCCAAGTCAGCAAATGCGGCTACCTAACAAAGCCAAAGTGGCGCAGTGGCGGGCGGCATAAGAGTTCTGATGGGCTGACTGGCTTGTGGGTGTTGCGGTGGCTGCAATGGCTGCCGTAGGGCATTAATAATGAAAATATGCAGGCGGCTGCTGCTGCTGATTGAAAATGAAAGGCAGAGCCAGCCAGCCAGCCAGCCAAGCAGCCAACCAGCCAACCAACCCAACCCAGCCCAGCTCAGCCAACCATCCAGCCGGTTGGAGACGAGTGGCAAGGCAAGGTACATGGAAAATCTTTTGAAAAAGGATTAACATTAAAATGTGTTTGTGTGCATGAAAAGTTGGCTACTGGTTTGAGTAATGTGCGCACATAATGAGTAACAAAGCGCGCTAATGAAGTACTCAAGCTTCAGGCAACGTTCAACGGCCAACTCCAAGAGTGCGCCGTTCATAATGTTGCGCAAAAGTTTCATGCCAAAAACTGGGCGGCGCCCATGGAGCCCATGAGGCACAGGGGCTGCCGGACAAAGGAACCTAAAGCCAACATTACTTTTAAATAAGCATAAACAAGCAAAACGGACCAATTGCCAAAACGGAAGCACAACAGAAGCCAAAAAAAAAAAAAAGGAACCGAAAAAGGAGACAAAGCCAAATATCAAGTTGTGCGCCAATCGAAGATTGAAACACGCCGTAAACAAAACCGTGGTTCGTGCCCCATTTAGTCGAATGTATCGAAAGGCGCCACGGCAAAAGTCAATGCAATTTTTGAAGAAATCGCCAATGTCTGAAATAAATATTTGCTGAATAAACATTTATATGTGGATCGCTGTTTACATTTCATATGGAATGTATGCTATGTGGAATAAGCGGATACCCTGTAGATGGAATTAGCTAAATAGATTATATAGAATTAGCTGGGAGAGTGTGATCAGAAAGAGTTTAAAGTTAAGTTATGGAATTGAGAAATCAAAATATAATGTGCTTGAAATTGATTGATCGTAGGTAGAAGTATTTCTGTTTACATGATTTCAAGCTTTGCTTTAAGCATTACTTTTATATTTTTCAAAATATATTAATCTATAAAATACTTTATTATTCTAAAGACCTGTATCTATGCAAAGTGCAAAATACTTCTTCACATCTAAATTCACACATCTAGAAAGATTTCAAAGTAGTTTCCAACATATCTTGCTAATAGGAGCATAAAAGTCAATAGCTATACCCAATTGAGTGTAAAGTGGCAAAGCATTAATGTTGCATAAGTTAAGAACCTTTGCTCACCTCTGCTGTACAAAAATCAGAGCAACATAAACGAGTTTTTTTTTCAGCTATAAGTACTAAATTATGTATTCAGATTCATCTTACACTGACAATAGCAATATAAAATGAGCTCGCGCTGGTTGATTATATGATCATTTGAGCTACAGCGCGAACGCTGATTTGATTTACTTGTAGCACTCTTATGTGTATATATTTGTTTCTATATTATTTGTATAGTTATGTTTGGTTGACTGACTGCTCATGGCACTTAAGCTGATTTGATTTGAGCATTTGTTGTTTTTGTTGCCCACACACACAACACACACATGTATATGCAGCAACATATATAGTCGTTGTAGCAGCTACTTCCAATGCTCCCGCGGCGTCTGTGGCGTATACGTAATTTGTTAAATAAAACGCAAGCTTGCGGTTATTTTGCTTTGTGCTGTCGTTAACTTTGTCTGCCATTGGGTCGATGCTATTGTAGCAAATAATAACAATAACAATGATAATAATAACAACAATATGCGATGACTAATAAATTTAATGTGCGCAAATTTAGCGCTCAATTAAGTCAGACATTTTTTGGTTGGTTTAACCGCCCTCAGGCGTGTGTGTGTGAGTGAAATTCCCAGGAAACATTTGAACACCTTCAAATGCATAGAAATTGAGTGTTTGCTTACCTGCAAATAAATAGAGAGAGAAAGATATATTTTAAATTAAAGAGATTTAATACAGAAAATATATAAAGAGTGCTCAAAAAGTGAATGAAAAAATAATTTAAATATTTTATAACATTTTAATAAAATTAAAATATATATATATTTAAGCTAGATAAGACTGGAATTTGACTTCATTTTATTTTTAATTCAATTTTCAGCTTAGAAAATATTTTAAAATATTTTTAACTAACAAAAACTTTCATAAAATTGAAAATTTATTTTTAATCAGTTAGCAATTTTTGAACTGTTTGTCTAAGCTCATCGTGCCAGCGTCAAAAGTGGCCAAGGAGAAACGGCGACAAGTGGAGCGGCACATTGACTAACCTGGCTGACGACTTAACCCGCACACACATAAATTCTCGAGCGACAGACGTTGGCTGCTGCTGCGATAGGGGCCGACAAGATAGAAGCAGGCCAATGGCAGGCAAGCGGAGCGAGAGCTATCTTAAAACCTTCTCTGGTCTGCGCAAAATTTATTATAAAATTCAATTTTTTTTTTTTTAGGTTGCAAAGTGAACTTTTGCCAAAGTGTCGGACAAATCTGAACCTGAACCTTGCAGCGCAAAAGTAAGTAAAAATGTAAATATGTGTGCGAGTGTGTGTGTGTGTGTGCATAAAAAAAAATAAAAATAAAACCCGGCAGGGTATTTAAATCGCTTTTAATGGAAAAATATGCAAAGCAGTGGCAGCAGTAGCAGCAGCAGCAGCAGCGGCAGCGACAGCCTACGTAAGCTAGTTGGCTACCAAGAGATTCTTGCCTCTGTTGCAAATCTGTGCGGACTATTGGCCCGTCAGGTTCTGGCAACCAACAGAATCCCAGTCTCAGCAGCCCTTCATTAAAATTCCAAACATTTTCACTTTACCAAGACGCGCGTACGGAAATGCTGACACACTTTAAAACAATTTTCTGGCATTCTTCTTCTCGTTTTAGCTGCGGGGGCGACAACACAAATGGCGACACAGGACATATGACAAACTTGACGTAGCATGTCAAAAGATTTCAAGGCAATTTGGCTGTGACAGGGCCTAGGCCAGCACCGAGACGACTAGAGACTGTAGTCGACGTGTGTGTCTATGCAGAGTGCAAACAGTGCCGGCAAGTGTGGAAAACTTTGGCTATGCTGTCAAGTATGCAATGGTAATTTTCAACACTCCCCCACACACACACACACGCACGCATTTGTTAAAAAGTTTTTGCCACAGAAAATAGATTGAAATTCGATTGGTACACGAACATTTCAAATTAGTCAAATTAATGTGTCACTTGTGTGTGTGTGTAACTAGAAGCAGCTGATTGCTGTAAGCACATGTTCCGATGTTCCTGGCAAGTACAAGTTTTTTTGGGAACAATTATCAAACTAATTTCATGTAAGTAGAAAGCACAAGATTTGAACTTTGTGCTGAAAGTAATTGTTATTGAGGAGTATGAATCGATAGGGAGAAATGCAGAGAAATCGAAATGGAGAAACAGTTTAAGAGTGTTAACAGATTACAAACTCGAATCGCTGGAACAAAGTCACAAATCTAGGCCACAGAAGCCAAAGGTCAAAGGTTTGTTAGTAAATGCATTTAGAAATTGGTAAATGCAGCGCTTAAAAGCTTTTTCAACTTTCACACAATGAAATGTTATCAAAAGAACAGAAAATATAATATTTTAACAAGTAAGATTGCTCTAGTTGGGACTATCCGACTAGGAGATACCGTGAACCCAGCGAAAAGCTGATATTCTTATAATTTTATGCTTCTTATGGTTATATTGACTCAGCTCTTCATTCTGATAAAGAATACATATGAGGAGTCTGCCACGCCTCCTACTGCCTGTTGCATACCTTGCCACAAAACCATTATACCCTAAATTCCAATTTCCATTGCTTTCAGTTTATCAAAACTGCTAAAAAATTTCTTCCAATTTCATTGTCCAAAGAGCATAGGTCACAATGTAAAGACCATGGCCATAAATACTAAGCCCTGTTGCATGACACATCAGTAGTACGCATCATAAATCGTAACTATTCCCCTGGTTGTTTTCAAACAAGCTTAAACTGTTATTACAACTGGCAATTGGAAATGCAGACCGAGCATAAATGGCAACCACAGTTGCTATAATGGAAATTGATCGGTTGCCACATCGATACGTAATCAATAGACACAATTTTCATATGTTATAAATAAATACATTTATTTTCTAATTAGCTGGCAGCTGTACATGGACATGGTAGCTCAGGCAAATTGCAATCGGAACAATTTACACATTGTAAATAGAATTTTGCAAACTATACTAGAATAATATTACGTAACTAATTGGGATGCTATTTGTGTAATGCGCGCTGGGCTGGGATGGCAATTGTCGATAAGCTGTGTGCATATTTAAACAGATTTAATTAACTCGGCCAACAACAACAACAACAACAACATACAACAAAACATAAGCAGCATTCAAAACTGCTCAAGTAGGTAGCATTAAAAAGTGTTACGAGTTGCGAGTTGGGCGCCCGTCGAGTGCCATTTGAAGATGTGTAAGTTGAGAGTCGAGCACGAAAAGGGGAAAAGTGCAGTTTATTTGCGCTACATGGCATGGAGGAAACTGGCACAGGTACGGGCAGAAGCAGCAGCAGCACCACGGCGCAACGCTGAGCTAAGACTGCACTACTATAAAATTAAGATTAAAAGCTGGCAATGTGTGCGCGCTGCTTGCTGCTTGCTGCTCCCCAATCTGTCGTCCCTCTCATCTGTTTGCCACGCCGTCCGTCTAGCTGTCTATATTTGCTCGGTGTGTGTTTAAGGTGAACGAGTCTAGTGTAGCACTTTGCTGTCCATACAGATGTTTGTTAATGGCTTCCCTCAAACGCAGCAGCTCTGCAAACAAGTTGAAGCTGAAAAGCGTTTGCTCGTGTCTGCCCTCGTGCCAGATTAGTTGCCAGACCGCCACAAAGGACTAGGAAATTAAAAATTTCTCTAAAACACAATGCACAGCGCCAGCGTTAAGTGAAACAAAGCAGCGTTTTAATTTACCAGCTTGGCGCATTAAAACAACATCAACAAAATACAAAATACAAAAAAAAAAAAAAACCAGCTCACACACAACAGTAGCATCATGACAAGCTGACAACAAAGTGGAGCAACATGGCGCATGGCAGTCGAGAAGCTAAAGGAATATATATATATATATATATATATATACATACACATACGTGTGTATAAAGGCCAACAGCATGAATCGATGCCAGTATATGTCAAAAGGGCAGCACGAGCTATCAGCTTCTTTGCAATTTGCGTGCTTTATCAGCGTGACCAAAAAAACAAAAAATTGATGTTTGGCATTCTCAATTTTTGTGCCGCAGCAAAAACAATTTGCATTGATTTACGGGCAACAAACAATTAAAAAGCTGCTACAATAACAGTATAATTTTTACAAAAATTAATCAAAAAAACAAAAGCAAATCTGAAAGTAATAATGTTGACAGATTTACACATTGCAATGCAACAAACAACAAGAAAAAACAACGAAAGATTATATCAAATATGAAAAGTTGATATTGAAATGTTATTGCAATGCACAAAGTGAATGCTCATGACAATTTCATGTAATAATAATAAAATCGAGATGTGTAAGCAGAATGTTTCAATTATAACATTTTTTTAGAGCTTAATAATGTATAGAGATTTTTACGCTTTGCTACATATTCCTTTTTTAATCAAGGCAAAAACTATCATTGTTGCTATTTCATAATTCATGCATATATATATTTTTAGTAATTCATAAGAGCTGACAGTGAAAAAATTTGCTTTTATCCGCTGGTTATATTCAGATTCATCAGAAACTGCAGGCTATATTTGCCTGCAGAGTAAACAAAAATGATTACAAACAAAAAGCAAAATGAATAATTTTTATTATTTTTTTTGTTTTTTTTTTTTTATAACCCTTCAACGCTGCGCCACGAAATAAATTGCAATGCGGCGAGCTGAAAGATATACATATATAAATATATCATATCTATATCTATATACAAATACACCATATATATATATGCACATGTATTTGTATACAGTTCCGCAGATTCTGGAGGAAAATGATTATCAGAGATTGATTAACGTGTGTGCCCCCTTTTCAGGGTTGTAGGTCGCATCGGGCTCCGGCAGCGATGCTTAAAAAGCGGGCGCTGAAGTCGAGGTCAGAGCCCCGAACTGGGCAACAGTTCAGTTCAGCTGGCCCTTTTTATTATTTTATTTTTTTCTTTTTGACTTTTTGTTTTTTTTGGTGGTGGTGGTGGTGGCTTTGTGACTTTTTACAGGGTTGTACCGGCCGGGAACGAGTTGAAACAAATGTCTGTGTGTATTTTGTTACTGCGTGAAAAGGGTATTTATATAGGATACTCATATTATTGTAACTGGGGCGCCCGCATTTGAGCCTGCCTTCCTGCCTTTCTGCCTTCCATGTGCGTTAGACAAATGAAATATGGGCAATGACAGAACTCTCAGTATTTTTATGAGAAAATGCCATGCCATCAATTCTGCTGACTGTCTGCACTGGAGCAACTCGATGATAAAGCTGAGAGTTTTATCTAAGTGAATTTTAGTAATTAAACAAAGTATTTCTATATAAATGGATAGCCTATATATAACTCGACTTTTTCTCTTTCTAGATATTTGATTTCTATCTCATTTTAATAAAAAATTTATTTTTAACATCATACATAAGCTTAAAACTAGAGTAAAATATTCGTGAAAATATAATAGAAATTGATTCACAAATAAAATCTAAAAAACTTTTCATACTCAAATTTGTCATAACAGAAGAATTTTCTGTATAAAATATGAATTTCAACTCCTTGCTTGATCAATTTAAGAGAAATTTAAATAGCCTATTGTTAGTTTCAGAGCTAACACAAATAATATAATAATAATATAATAACAATATAATAATAATATAATAATAATATATTAATAATATCATAATAATATAATCATATTAATTTTATAGATATGTTTCTTATAGAGTAGTTGTGCAGCAAACATTTTATTATAGGCAAAAATTGTTGCAATCATTAATGTCATATAGAAAGGCACTGTTAAGGCACTGTTAAATCACTGTTAATTCACTGTTAAGCCATTTGAATTACAGTAAGAGAAGTGAGAGCACTGAGGTTGCATGAAGTGGTATGAAGTTGTATGAAGTTGCAATCATGCACATGTATGTTGGCACTCTCTCATCATGCTCGCCTCGCATATTGCAATAAAATCACTTTGGATTTGAAACTCGAGGCGGTCGGACGTTTTATTTCTTGGTGTCCGATCAGAGGGATGCAGCCGCACGCTTGCAAGTATAGTTGCTTGAACAAACCCTTTACATAAATATGCATAGTATAATAGACTTAAGTTAATTTGCATAACTTAATAGAGTATTTACATATATATATATATAACTGTATATTCCTAGTTTACGGTATTGCCAATTCAACTTTCTGTCTATTAATGTACAAACTCATTTTTTCAGTAACTTCACACACATTTTATGAGAATCTAGTCAAGTTTTTTGAGTTCAAGCCAACATTATTTAAGCATAACTCAATGGTATAATAAGGACAATTAGAATAAAAACTAAAATAATTATATTACAAAGGATCTCGAATATTTTGCTTTTTAAATGGTAAAATTTTAAGAATTTTAAGAGCCTAATCTAAAAGAAGAAAGATAAAGATTTGGCACAATTAGAAAATAAACTTTAATGAATCTTTTACAATCATTTTACAGGGTATTTTCTGCTGATGCACCTCTCACTAAAGCATTGTATTTGCTTTTATTTGATGTCGTAATTTTTGCTTTTGTTGCAAAATTCCAATGTTGTCAATCAATTGTCAATTTGGCACTCCATCAAATGAATATCGCTTAAAGTTCCCCTCGCATTTTTATGCCCGCTGTCAATTATTGATATTGTTGTCGTACAGTTTTTACAATTGCATGTAATCTATATATATATATAAAGCATATATCTGTGTATGTGTACACATATATATATATTTATTAATTTGTGCAAATTGAAATTCATTCGCGTCGAGTGCCAAACAATTTCATCTGGAAAATGTCTGGCAATGATATTATTGTTATTAATACCAATCGAGCGAGTCAATTTTTCATCTCTACAAGCCCACGCCCACCCACCCACGCAGTTACCATAAATCCACACGTCAGACATTCTTTTTTTCCACATATTTTTTTACCTGTGCACTGTGAAATCGAAAATGAAAAAATTGTGCGAAATGCGTAAATTACACAAAAATCAACGGCAGCAACAATAACAATAAAATCCAGAACAAAATAAATAAGAGTGTCAAACCAGTGAATGAATAACAGATACCCTATATAGTTAACTAATTAATCATTTTATTGCCTGAATACCCAACTTAATTTATGGAGAGTATGAACAATTTTTATTGAAAATATTAAAAGGGGCTTTGTTATTTTACTAATTAAAAAGGTAAAAAAACAATAAAAAATCAACCAATAAATGAATTACCAACTTTGCCGAGCCCCTTTAAATAACGGTACAAAAAATTCCACAAAATTGGTTGGCCTGGTCAGTGGCTTTTGTGGTTGTGTGTGTGTGTGTGTGTGGTGCAAATTGTTTAACGTGGCTAATTAGCACCTAATGCGCACTGATTGAAGCGCAAACAAGACCGGGCTCAAACGAGGAAGTTCAGGACTTGAAGCGCATAAAGAAGCTAACATGCTACACGATCTGACAGTCAGGTGCAAAAGATGGTCGCAACGCAAAGCACATCAAAGAGATTAGTGCAAATTGAAATTGATTTTGCAGCATGCAGCTGAGAAATACGAAATGAAAATTTTAAATGAAAATTGATGTAGGTTACGGACGATGATGCGCTGATGGCAATGGCTGCCCCACTCTGCCCCATGGCCTTAATCCGCTTAAGCCATCGATTTATTTAACAGTTATCGCATAAGCAATGAGCCAAATTTATAGCGCATATATTCATTAAGGTATTTAAATTGATTTAGTTAAGTCGCATGAACAAATTAATTATTTTAGTTATTTTCAATTACAATTATTTTCATTTTAATTGAATAGTTAATCTTTATATGCTAATATAATAATGTAAAAGATTTTTTTTTGTTTAATTAATAGCAATTATTTGTGTACTTTATTTCACTAATTAATAGAATTATGTTTGTATTAAACTTTGTGTTTGATCATAGTTTTTTTGTTAACTTAATTCTCTGGCTGGATTTGGTTTTAAATTTCGTAATCTTTTTTATATTTTTATTAAATTTTTATGTAATTATTTAATGCATAAAATTTATGACAAATGACAGAGTTTGGCTTTGGTTTAACTCAGCTGTACTTTGGGGGAATTCTTGTGAAATTTCTAATAGTAAAAAACTTCAATTGCGAGCTGAAAGGATTTTGCTGCCTTGGTTCATATTACCCTTAATGGATAAAACCTTTTTGCATAACAGACAGAAGAAAAACAAAACATATTTGATATATATATATAATCTGTAGTACTTCTAGACACGTTCAACTACAGCTAACGAAGCTATCAAATCAAATGAAAATTTTATATCAAAGTATAATCTGGTTTACTCCCCTCCATATCTCTCTTGCATTTTAGATCATTAAAAGCCACTCAAATGGTTTCCATTTCAACAAAATTTACTTTAATTTCACTTTCTAAAAGATATTGAATATGTATAACATTTTTACTCATTGTAATTAAGTCGTCCCCTGGCTGCAGTAATGAAACTTCCAAACAACTGCTTAGCATTATCTTAAATTAATTTCACAGCCCATTCACCCCCACTCCAGACGCCTTGCGAAGCGACCCCAAAATGTTTTAATTAAGCCCGCGGCATTCACTAAAACAATTAAGCAAAAACTGTGCCGAGGGCCTGACGCGCCTTTCAGTACTCACTCAGACGGCGTTAAACAAAATTAAAACTAATTAAAATATTTTGGCATATAAATCAACTGTATAAACGACTCCCATACGCATCCACCCTTGCGCCGGGGTCATGTGGAAGATCCACTGCTTACTGTGGAGGCGTTTTTCCCGTGACATTCGCGTTGCCAACAAACTTTGTTAGTTTTTAGCGCCAATTTTAATGTGGAAACTTTTTGAGGGGGGGCCAGGCCAAGCTTAGTCATCTCCGTTGCCTCTTGTTCAGTTGCACACTTAAAGCAATTCTTGTTGTTGTTTGTTTTTTCTTTCTTTCTTTTTTTTTTTTGCAAGTCATTTTAAATTGAATAATTAGCCTCAGCTTTTAATTTTGTGTCGATGTCACCTAAAAGGCACCAGAAAGTTTTAATGAATTTCACTTTCAGCCAAATACGAAAATTCTTGACATTTATTTGCCTGTATAAATTTAATTGAATGACAATAAAGAGAAACAATTCGATCTTCAATCAAAAGGAATTAAAAATGTGATTGACAATTGGCACTAGGTCCATTTAGAAGTAAGCGATTGGCAGAAATATTTGCTTAGTAAAAATATTAATATATAAAATATAATATATAAAATATAATATATAAAATATAATATATAAAATATAATATATAAAATATAATATATAAAATATAATATATAAAATATAATAAAAAAACATCAAACAAATTGCTCTTAGCTAAGTCTCTTCATTCATTCTAAAATTGTCTGAGCATATAAGAGAAAGAGCTAAGCTGTTGCTGCTTTGATCCTCTTTTAACTACGTATCAGGTATCATGTATCAAATGCTATTGATATTTTGCGGGTGGATCATGTGAACGCTGTTATTTATCCTCAACAGTATCATACAGCCTCTGCATTTGATCTCTTTCAATCTCTCTCTCTCTTTCTACCTCTCAATAGAAAACTGTTTAATACCTAATATCGTACAGCCTCCGCATTTAACATATCTCTCTCTCTCTCTCTGTCTGCCTATCTATCTCTCGCTATTTCTCTCTCTATCTATCTATCTCTCTCGCTCCCTACAAACACTTTCTTAATACCTAATAGCTCACAGCCTACGCATTTGATCTCGCTCTTTCTCTTTCACTCCCCCTCTCCATCCCTCTCTCTCTCTCTCTCTCTCTTTCTATTTTGATTATTTCCATTGAATCATCCATTCTAATCAAATTGATTAGCTCAGAGCTAGAGCTTACTCCACACAACAATTTCATACAACTTTTCTCCCTAGCTAGATGATGTATATTCATTGTCAATCCATTGTCTGTGCTCATATTTCATGGCTCGCTTATTGTTTCGCTGATAAGCAGCCTCCACTAAAAGGTCTCTCTCTCTCTTTCTCTCTTTCTATGTCTCGCTCAACTCGTCGCCCGTCGCCTTTCATTCTCTGCGTTGTCTTCGTAATGGAGTGAACGTGGACATGTCATAAATTAGGAAAAGCTCGCCGCATCAACGATTATGTCAAATATTGTGACAGTAGCGTATCTTATTGATGATGCTTATCGGCTGGGCTGACAACAAATGTGAGTTGGATGTGACACGACGGGGCAGTTGATTGGAGACCAAAAACGTAAGATAGCTGCGCTAGAATCACGTTTGCCCCATCTTACTCCACTCGTAGTTGCTGATGACCGGGCATTAAGCACAACTCAAAATGTGGAGTGCTAAAAAGCCCATTTTTTAAATAGGCCGGGCCAGCAGCGGCAACAACACCGGCAAACAAAAGGCGTTGCGTAAAAACGAGAAGTGGAAACAATTTGCCAAAGCGTCGAGCGCTTGGTTATAATAACAGCAGCAGCAGCAGCAGCAGCAGCAGCAGCAGTAGAAGCAGCAGCAACTGCAGCAGCAACAACAAGTGCGAGTCATTGGGGAACGAAAGCCTAGCAAACAAAAGGCGTTGCGCAAAAAGAAAATCCAGGAAAAAAATTAGTGCACAAAACACAACAACAACGTCAACAGCAAACGGTGACTGCATCAAGGTAGACAAATATGCAACAGAAAAAAAAACTATAAAAAAAACCCGAACAACGAGCAGAACAACAACAAAAAAGCTTATGCGAGGCAACTCTGTTGGGTACCCTTTCCTTTCTCTCTTTCACTCTCTCTCTCTCTCTCGCTTGCTCTCGTTGTCGGCATTGCAGCGCACTTCAAACAAAATGGCGCCCACATGGAAGCGTGCGATTTGCCGCAATTGCGTATCATTAATTTGCGTTTTAGTTGCCGTATGTACGTACTCTCCCTCTCTCTCTCTCTCTCTCTGTTCCACTCCGCCCAGCGCCTGGCTGCTGTCCGCCTGTCGTCGGTCGCTTAAATTACTTTGTAAAATGTTCTGCAACGCGGCGTATGAGCAATAAATGTTGTACACACTTACAAACACACACACACTCACACACACACACATGCATTTACAGCAAACGGCTCGACCCAAGTCAACAACTAAACGCCAATGACAGCAGCCATATTTAAAGTTCATGCGTCGCACACATATCGCAGATCGTGATAACCCCAAATGGCCGATGAACTAAAGCTACTAATACAAAAAAAAAAAAAAACTAATAAAAGTATGTTATATAAACTGAAATTCGCAATAAACTGAAATTTGCTAATATAGACTTGTATATTCATATAGATATATCTATATGAACAGACGTTTATTATAGCCATTTAGAATATTTCATTAAATTTTATAGCAAATGCAGTAATTAAACGATAACAATAGTGCTCTAATTGCTTTAATTGTCTTTATCAATTAAATTTACCAATTAAAATCATATTAAACCTAACCATTTGGAAACCATTTTCAGTTCAATGAGTTTGTAGATTATTAAAACAACAGATATAGTTCATATTGTTTAAAGTTCTTTAGAATTTTAATAGTTGAATTAAGTATTTAATTAAAAGATAATATTTTTATAGAGAACATCTTTCGCACTTTATAATATGATTGAAAAGGAAATGGTAAATAAACATTTTTCACTATTATTTTTTTAAATTTTGTTTTTCATATTTATTAATTTTTAAATATTATGTTTTTTTACATTCATTAATTTTTTAAATATTTAAATTTTATAAATATTTTTTATTATTATTTTTTTTTAATTTAATTTCTTAAATATTTTTAAATATTTATTTTTTATTTAATTTCTCAAATATTTTTTAGTATTTACTTTTTATTTAATTTTTAAAATATTTTTTAAAATATTTTTTTTAATATTTATATTTTTTAAAGATTTTTTTATTTTTTTAATAAAATATTTACAGATTAGTGTCCTAATACCTCTTAGGCAACTTAAGCTAATTTAATATTTATTTAAATATCTGAATGTTTATATCTATTATAATATCTATTATAATATATATAATAACTAATTTTTGCTAACTACACTAGCTAAATATCAAATTGAACAAATATTACATAAATTCGTTCATTCACAAACTACAAATTCATAAAATCAATTTGCATAAACACAATTTATGTCTATATCGTGACAGTTAAACAGTATTGCTGTCCGCGCGTGTCTGTGTCTATGTGTGTGTGTGTATGTGTGTGTGCTTGTGCGTGGGTGTGTGGATTTGGCACTGCGGCTTGTCGTTACATGACTAAAACATTTACTGCGACAAGCTCAACGCCTTAGTACTCATCACTCGAACCCCCAATGTTAGCTTCCCGCTCTTGACTGCAGTAAGCAAATGCAAACAATGTAAAATGATTTTCAATATTAAAACACAGGCAAGTGTTGGACTTATGTTGTATGTAGGGGGGAGGGCGGGACAGTAAGAGAGAAAGAGAGACAGAGAGAGAGAGAGAGAGAGAGAGAGAGAGACAGAGAGAAGTATATTGCGTTTTTACTCTTGCTGCTTTAATGCCTCTTGTGCTACAGCATTATGGTCGTATTATGGATAACGTTCCGGCTCCATGGCATATGCTTTATAAGTCTGCATACACAACAGTGTTTGTTGCTATTGTTGTTGTTGTTTTTTGTTGCTGTTGTGCTTTTATAGAGCTTATGGCTGACAGAGGCGCCAAAGAGTTTACTGTGTATGTGTGTGCGTGTGTGCATGTGTGTTGGGTTGTAAATTTAATAGCTAGCCTGTGGCAATGCGAATGCTCAACTGAGTTTAAACAGCCTTTAAGATCACTCACAAATGTATATATATATATAAGTGTATATATAACATTCAAGTTGTGTGCTAGTCCATTTAGTTGAAGTGCATGTTTTAGGCATAGCTGTTTATGAGCTGATGTCCATGTCTATATTTTAAGCTCTTGCGGCAGGGCAGCATTTAGGAGTTTCAATTAATTTATAGCATATTTAAAGGCGCTTGCTTAAGTTTATCTAATGAATAATTGAAATTTGCTTAAAATTTCTGTAAATGAAAGGCAGAGTTGAACAAGTTTAAATTGAAATTTAATAAATTTAATTTATAATATTTTGTTGATGCTATATCAATTATTAATGCTGTGTTTAAATTTCCACTCTTTTCATATTTTTAATCATTAAAATATAAGATTTATTACAAACATCTATAAAATACTTGTTTCCACTCAAAACCTTTGCTAATAGCTACTCGATTTCCATTAGCTATCAAGAGCAGCTTCATTTTCTTCTGCAAAAAAAGCTCAAGTTCCATCAATTATTCGCAACGATATGCTCTAAACTGCGCTTGACCGTTAAAATTATTTTAATCGAGTGCCAAATGGCTCATCAAGAGAGCGAAAGAAGAAGAGCAAAAGTTAAGAAATGGTCTCAAGTCGAAATGCTGAGCGCACGGCCGAGCGAAGGCAATTAAAAAATATTTGCATTACGAGAATAGGGGAAAATAATTATGCCAAAATGTCTGCAAGCAACGGGATAAGGTTGAGTGAGAGAGAGAGAGAGAGAGATAGAGAGGGGAGCTAGTAAAGAGAGAGAGATAGCGCATAGGGCATGGACAGTCTGTTAAGCCCCGGCCTGTGGTCCACTTGAGCTGCTCGTTGAGTTTGTAGCTTTTGGTTTGGTACAATTATTTCATGCTCATTGCTAATTAAAACTAAATTGTGTCTCTACAAACACACACAAGCAAATATGTATGTGTGTGTGTGTGTGTGTGCTTGCGGTTTAGGGAAAAGGCAAAATGCATGTCGACATCGTCGAGCTTAAATAATTTAAATGTCATAATGCTTCCCGCGACTTTTCCGCCTACCTAACAGCTCCCTGCCTCTGCTCCAATCCCAACCACAAGCCACCCAAGTAATATGTATGAGTGTGTGCACATGTATGTGTGTGTGTGTGTTTGTGTGAGTTCATTACAAGCTGTCAAGACTCTGGATGAGTCTCACAAAATGCGTTAATGTGTGTGTGTGTGTGTGAGTGTAGGCGCGCTCGTGTGTCAGCAGCGAGCAATGAATTTTTAATTGCCATCTAATTATTTGCAGTTCTTTAATTGAAAACCAACCTGAAAGCACAAAATACGACTGAATATGACTGAATACCCATATATGTTATTTGTAGTTGCTGAATGGAATGCAAACAGCGAATGCAGCAGGAAGTATTTGAATACAGCACCAGCATCTGCATCAGGTTTAGTTGCAACAGTTTTACAAAAGCTAAAGAATTTGCTAATTGCAAGGAAAACAGTTAAGAGCTAAGCTCCAATTTGGATGGCCCAACTAGCTAATACCCTGTAAACATAGACAAATTGACTTATATATATTAAATATCTGCCTAAATTATAGAATAATAAAATTAAAAATAAAATAATAAATAAAAATAAAAATAAAATAAATTAATTAAGATAAAATAAATATATTAAAATAAAATAAATTAATTAAAATAAAAAAAATAATTAAAATAAAATTAATAAATAAAAATGAAGGTAAATATAAATAAAATAAAATAATAAATAAAATAAAAAATAATTGATAATACATTTTAAAAAATAAAATAAAATAATAAATAAAAATAAAAGATTGAATAAAAATAAAATAAACAAATAAAAATAAAATAATAATTAAAAATAAAGTAATAACTAAAAATAAAATAATAAAATAAATAAATAAAATTAAAATAAATAAATAAGTAAAAATTTTCCTATCTGTATAATCTAGCTAATATATAACTGCATTTCCATATTTTACATAGATTTCATGGTCGTTAAAAATACGTATGACTATATCGCATATATATATGCCAATATCTGCCTATAATATACATGAATACAACTTGATTATGACTTTCCAATTCATAATGAGTAAATAGGCTTTAAGAACTACTTGTCTAAATAATCGTTAACTTGTTAGCCAACCGGTTTATCACAATGTCTTATTAAATTTGTTCATTTTAATAGAGTTGATTTTCTGCTACCAGCTGTTTAACTTATTATATCCTACTTTATGGCTTAAGAAACTAATTTCCAATATGTTTACATAGATTCTAAACCGTTTTTATTAGCAAATCTCTAAGCCTTATATATGTTTCAGCTTTATTTCGTTCAGCTATTCAGTGTGTAATTCCAGTTCTATACTTGAATAGCAGCTTAACAGACAACGGCAATCAGCACAGTTTAAAGATACATTTACTTTTTTTTTTTTTCTTCCATAACCATATAGGGCAAACCGAGTCTAGACTCTGGACGGTGACATTGTCTTTGTTTTCCTGAACCGGTCCCATCATCACCAGGTTTGTGCGTCATACGAACCCCAGACGACGACGGCAGACCATAAAAGTATTGCAACTAAGTACATAACGAATGAGACAATCACCAGTTGTTTGTTGCCAATGAGCAACAACAAACGAATTGTGCAATAAATCAATACAACAACAACAACAACAACAACAAGAACAACAGCAAAATAAGAACTAATAAAAATATGAAGAGTCAAACAAGTCCTCCTCGTGCTTAACTCCAACGGCCAAGTTTTCGTTTAGGCAAATAGCTGCAAAAGCAACGTCGGCGCTTAATTGTTTACTTATAATTATTTGCTCATGAGCCCTGCCTTGATGCATGTCCTTAAGCGCCGGTTCCTCCACATTCACAATTTCCATTTCCATTGCCATTCTCTCTCCAGCTTGTCTGGACTTCATTTGTTGTAGACCCACACAAGTCCCAGCATACGTACGTACACATATATTATATGTACTATGTTAGCATAGAAGTAAAACGACTGTTAACTACTCTACTAAATATTCAGTTGAAATAGGGCATTGTTACTTAGTTATAACTCTTAGCTGATATGCTGGGAAGTTCGGTTATACAGGAAAGATTATAATATTCTGTTGAATTTTAAGATTTGTTAGTTAAAATATAGAAACATATTGTTCAGAATAGACAAAACCTTCTTGTTTACACATATGTTTGTCGTAGTACCTAGAAATGTTAATCAAAATTCATATGTATTTCTCGTAATACCTACAAATGCTAACCAAATTATATTTACTAAAGCATCAAAGTCTATGAAGTCTGTGCTGCTTCATATTAAATAATATGAGCATTCACACATTTGTCTATTATTAATAATAATAAACGAAATGAAGTGACTTTATAATAGATTTTAATTAAGTCTTTTTATGTGGAAATTCTCTAACAGTAATGGAACGAAGGACGATGCAAGGTTTCATATTTCCATTCATTCATTTTGGTTCTAGTTTCGGTTTAGTTGTCTGTTTCTACAGAACTGAAATCTTTTAAGTGTTTTACGCTTTGAAGCTGAAACCTAAAAAGTCCATGTGCATACACAGTTTTCAATTTTTCCGACTAAGTTTTAAGCACAATCAGTCTATGGAAAATGGGAAAATTGTCATAAAAGTAATATTTAAATTTTATAAATTAAGCTTGGAGTTCATAAGGCTCATTTAGTTAGGATAGAAAACTCTTAACAAGTGAAATGCTTGGCTAATACAATAATATATTATAGTTATAGTTACATATTAGAATAAAATTTTATAACTTCTATTTAATTTAATAATTTATAAAATTATATATTTTTTATTTAATTTTCGGACTTTATAAAATTATATAATTTTTGTTTTAATATTTTAATATTTTTCCTAATATATAACCGAAATTCTTTAATTTCTATTTATAATTTCTGTATAATCTATTTTTTACTATATATATTGCTTTTAGAATTTTCATCATTAGCGAATCACACACATTTTCTTAATTTTTCCACAGCATTTAGAGCATTCAAGCTGCGCCGTTTTCTATCTCTTTGGCGTCTAAGCTTTGCTGTTATTGCTCAAGACTTAAAGCCGGCCGGCTTGGCTTGTCCAGTTGTTTGGTATTATTTTTTTTTTCTTTTTCTTTACATTGTTTGTTTGCACAAGCAAAGGCTGAGTTTTTTGTAGTAGTGCTCTCTCCCTCTCTCTCTCTCCCTCTCCCTCTCTCACTCTCTCTCTGTCTGTCTTGATTACTCTTTGTATTTTTGTTTCATTCGCTCAGTGGCTCGCTCAGTTTAACGTTGATTTTTTAGGCTTGTTTGCTTGGCCTTAAGCAGGTGTGACTTATGCATGTGTGTGTGTGTGTATGTGTTTGTGTGTGTAGACTTGTTTGTTGCTGTTGTAATTCGTGTTGTTGTTTTTGTTGTTACTTAATCGTCTGTGCGCAGGTTATCGCTTGCTCTTGAACTTGTGCTCAGCGCCAGAGCAAATAAACAAACAGACAAACAAAAAATTGGAAATCGGTACGTTAAACTCGATCTGGTCAAAGGTGACTTACATTTTCTATATATATATATATGTATATACATTTTTCTTTTTGTAGGCATAAACTAATTGGCTGGCAGCTCGCTATCTCGCTCGCGCTCGCTGTTGCTGCGCCGTTTTGTCGCGTTTGCAGCAATTATGAAAACGCAGCCATTGGCGACATGATAAACGGTTTCCGCAATATTTCCGCCCGCGCGCAATGCAAGGGGTTGGCAAGGGCAATGGACCCAACAGCTGCCGTCGCAGTCGCCGTTGCCGTTGCCTCTGCTCTGGGGTTGCATCTACTTGTCCTGCTGGGCGAGGTGTGAGTGCGAGTGCAAGAGAGAGAGAGAGAGAGAGGGAGAGCGGGAATGAGAACGTTTTGCCCTTTGTTTGCCCATACTCCACTCCAGTCGCTCGCTTGCGGCATCGTTTTACTCTGGCCCACTTCACACGGGCCTTCATAATTTTAACACAGCGCACAAATTGTCCTTGCGCCGCAGCGGCTTGTTTACAGTTTGTTCCAGCCAGCCGAAAAGGGACTCTGGGCCAGGGCGGGGGCACAGTTAAGCAAGGCAAAAGACTGAATCGAGCAGAAGGCAAGTGCAAGCAGGCGGCGCAATGAGCCACACAATTGGATAGAAACCAAAGAGTTTTAAAGCCGAACGGGCCAAAAAGGATATAAAAAGTCAAGTTTAAACTCTTTTTTAAGCTTGCAAGCCAACAAAATTTTGTTAATTTTTTGTGATGTTCGGTGGCAGTAAAAAGCATTAAGAAGGGTTACGAAATTTCAAGAAGTAAAACATTTTAAAAAGGGTTAGCAAAATTTCTGGATAATTAAGATAAAGTTTATAATGCTTAAAGCACCCAATTCTGTTGAATTTGAAAATATTTTGACTTTGGAAATTAACGAAGTTAAGCTTATGTTTTATTAAGGAATGGAAATTTTCAGTTTTTAAGTGTTTAATTTAATTTATGAATTATTTAAATAATAAAATATCTTTATCATTTGATTATTTTTGTATATTATTATTTCATTATAAAAAAAAAAGAATTATTATATTAATATATATTATTATATTATATATATTATTATTATATTATATCATTAAATATTATGTATTATATTATATGTATTATATATTATATTATATTTAATAAACACTCTCCCATCTATTACCTCATGTAATCACTCTTAAGTACATAAAAAAAAAACATTTAAAAATACACCACACCCAAGTTGATTGTCTTCTTGTTCTTGCTTTGACTTAATATTCATATCTAGTTAAAAATGCTTGAGTTGGACTTGAGTTGACTTCGCTTTGTCGCGTCGCCCAAAGAACTTTTGATTGATTCGTCTCGCTTTTGAGTGCACAGACATAAGTACATAAATATACAAATATATATATATCTAAATAAATATGTATGTTATTTATATTAACGCCAGCAAATGAGGAAATGCTTACTTTAATACATTATATACATATGCATATAAATATATGATTCTCTCATCTAATTTAACGAACGATCTTGACTTTTCGTTGATTTATGCGCTGCTCCCGCTCCCGCTCCCTTCTGCTCTTCGTCTTATGCTTATGCCTTTGACGTTCTAGAGCATGGGAATGCATAATGCGGCCACAATTCGCCAGAGGTCGCCACATTTAAGAAATTGCGCTACACATATTTATGCAGATGGAAAGAGAGAGAGAGAGACACACACATGCTTATAGTTGCCTATGTATTTGTTATTTGCACATTTATTTAAATTTATTTGTTGTCGATTCCGTTGGCATAGAATTGTTTATGACCATTGACAGTAGCTGCGCGTATGTGGAGCGGGCGAGCAGCGGGACGACGGGTAACAATGGGTTGAATCGGCTGCTGCTGCAGTCGCTTTTATTGTTTTGTCTTGCAACAATTTTTGTGTTCGCCACATTTCACTTGCTGCGACAATAAAATTCCAAGCAAATCCAGAAAAAATAACAAAACAAAACAAATTGTTTTCTATTTTATTTTTTTATTTGTGATATTTTTAAAAACGAGGAACAGAACAAGAATTTGCATAACAAAAGTAAAAGGCGCGCGCGGACACAGCGCCGTTTGTTATTTTTGGCATAGGCATTGAGAGAAAGAACGAGAAGGAGACCCAAAAACAGTTGAGCGTAAGCGAGAGCGCATACAAATGTTTACTCAAGCGACGCTGACGACGACGACGACGACGTCGACGTCACTGCTGTCGGGTTAATGCACCGCAGCCGAGATTAACAACAAATTAAGGCTTGCGCTTACCTTTCTCAGTCAAGGGACTCAGCGTTTTTGTTCTTGCTGTTGTGGAGACGGACTCCTGTTGCTGCTTCGATTTGCTGCTGCTAGCAGCGACGGCGACGACGCAAACCAGCAACAACAACAAAGACAAATTCGCTGTCGCCGGCATTTTGCCGCTACTACGCTGCGGCGACTGCTGTAACTGTTGTTGTTGCTGCTGTTGTTGTTTTACTCGTAAAACTAAGACAAAAACAAAGCGCGCACTCACTCACACACACACACACGCACGCACTCGCAGCTATTGCTTAAAATGTAATTTGTTTTGTTTATATGTTCAGCATTTTTGTGCCGCAAATTGTGGCAGCGATATTTCTTTTTTGTTTACTTTTTACTCGTTTTGTTGTTTTTTTTTATTATTATTATTTTGCCGCGCGAATAACAAATATGCGCATATATACGCACACGCACGAACACACACTCAGACACACATACACAAAGTAATACACTTAACACAAATACACGCTAACTGTGAATTAGGCACAAGGCTCCTCGAGCAAATTGTAAACACAGCGTTGCCTGTACATACATAGAGATATTTATTTATTTTTTTTTTACATCATTTTCATTTATTTTGCCAGCTGTATGTAGATTTATGTATATTTGCGTCGGCGTTGAGAACGAAAAATCGCGCGACGCTCCGAACCACACGCACAGAAAACCGCAAGAAGACTGAGGAAAAAACACACAGCATTCATTTAGCGGGCAGGTGAGAAGGTAACTCTGTGAGCGAACGCTCACTGAGCGTAAGTATACATGACGTCACAGCGACACGAAGTCCATAAGCAGCAATTTCGCTAGAAAATGACAGACAATGTGTTGCCAATGCAATTGATTATTTATAATATTTATATAAATGAATATTATTCAATGCAATTCTTATTTTTAATATTATTTGATTGAGTTTTTGAAAATGCACACAATTAAATGTATATCGATATATGAAATCTCACATTTGTGTCATCTCTATTAAATGCAATGCATTAGTGCAGCCCTGGTATTTAAAATTGTGCGCAGCCCTGTTTTAATTTTTATTTTTTTAAACCCAAAGCAGGCGGCGCCAAAAATCAAGGCATACGCCGAAAACAACACATTTAAAGCATTCGGTTTTGAAATACGTTGTCAGCAACAACAAAAATCCAAATTGTTCGTTAATTCAGTTTTCGAAAAAGTATTTAAAATTTGTTTGTTCGATTATGTTGCCTCAGATATTCGTAAGTGAACGTAAAAATAAAAAAGAAAACAAAAAAAAACTGAAATTGCATAATTTGCATTTGCATTTATTTTTGGCCACAGCGGCGTCAACTTATGGCACGCTCTACGCTGCTCAGCTGGCGACGTTTTGCCTCCGAATCAAGCAGTACTAAAGACGATGTCATTGTGGACTTCGAAGATCCCGATTTGCCGCTGCCCGAGTATCCCAAGCGGCCCGACGAACCGTTAGCAACGCGCAAGCAACGGTAAGTGTTATACTGAGTTAACTGTATCGTTGTTTGATCGTTTGATGCATTTGTATAACAGTTTTATGTATTTGTATAACATTTTAATGATTTTGTATAACAGTTTGATGTATCAATCACGCAAACGAGGTATGCTCGAGAACGACCTGTTGCTGAGCACCTTTGCGCACAAATACCTGCGGGACTTCAATGCCGAGCAGACGGAGCTCTACGACGAGCTCATCAACGGCGTCAGCAACGACTGGGACATCTACTACTGGGCGACGGGCGTTAAACCGACGCCCGTGCAATACGATACGGAGATCATGAAGCTGCTGAAACTGCACGTCGAAAATGCCGAGAGGGTCACGCGCTTCCGACAGCCAGAGCTGACCTTTTACCAACGCCGTTAGATATTTTTTTTTCCTTTTTTTTATTTCTCGTAAATAGTTTTTTTTTAGGGAAAACGTAAACAAGGCGGACGACACTTGCGGTCCGCCTTGGATATATAGTTTTCCCTGTGGCTACTCCTCACCTTTCGGTTTCACGCTTTAGGCCCAGTTAATTTCCTTTACGACATTTGACGAATTGAACAAGAACAAAGCTTGCTGCAGAATATGTGGATACACACACATACACATACACGTACACGTACATTTACACACACTGATCCGCTGACTACACACATACAATCAGGCCCATCCAAATACACACATATGTACACACACATACACACGATCTTTTTGCAGGGCTGGTTGTGCTTAACTAGTTAGGTAGGTAGGTAGAGTACCTGATATAGTTAGTTCTATTAAATATTGTTTATTGTGTTACAATTGAAAATAAAAACATGAGTGCTCTGGTCGAGTTGGTTCGACCAAGAGATCCCCTGAACCCAATCTTTCTATGATTCTTTTACACAAACACATAAGCACGCGCTCTGCTAACTGCGCAGCTAACGTCGCTGCAACTGCGCTTGGGCTACGTTTACGGGCTTTACTATAGGAACTTAAATATTTATTAACTTTTCTTCTAGATGAACTTTCATAATGAAATTTTTATAGCATAAGTATGTCATTCAAATGTGTCTACTTGCTTAAGCACAAGTCTCTAGTAGTTGAAATACGTTTTTTGTAAATTTGGGGCGAAGGGGGCGTGGCATCCAAAATCAAAGGATTACAAAATATTTGTATTTATTACATGCATATACATAGTAAATCTGACATCTTTAGCTTTAACGCTATGCAAGTTACGCTTAAAAAACAAAATCACATGATCTATATTTATCGATAATTAGGAAATCAGATGAGTTATCAAACAAATATGATAAGCTCGAACTGCGAATGGTTACTGGAGCATAAATTTTAAATATCAGATGTCTAGCTTGTGTAGTTTACGAGATCACTGCGTTCATACGGATGGACGGACAACCAGACGGACAGGGTTGAATCAACTCAGCTCTTCATCCTAATCATGAAAATATAAACTTTATGAAGCTTGCCACGCCTCCTTCTACGAGATCACTGCGTTCATACGGACGGACGGATAGACAGCCGGAATTTGGATTTCCCATTAAAAAGGGTTCAGGGTATACAAACAAAAAAATTAACAACGTTCAAAGACTTTGTAGAGGGTGGGCAAGCTGGTCAGCTCGTAGAGATGCTTCTTGAGCCGTGCAGGTGGCAGCAGATACTTCTTGAAGCCTGGAAATAGAACATGCTCCATATGCCAGTGCTGGCTGCGCATGTCGCCATCGTCCTGCCAGTCCAGCTGGGCGTAATAGCGCGCGGTTTCTCGGCAAAACGTCTCGAAGCACTGCTCCTCCTGGGCCCAGTCCACCTCGGTGGCCAGGCGCAGCAGATAGACGGGCAACTGGGCGCGGCTGGGCACATGCTGTGGCAGCAGTGCCGGCAAGGACTCCAGACAGCCCTGCTCCGAGATGCGCAGCGAGAAATACTCTCGCATTAGAGGCGCCATCTCCTGCAGTATGGCGACAGCATTCTCGGCCAGCTCCGCTTTGTCCCCATCCTCGGGCACCCAGCCGGCGGCCTGGCTGTCCAGGGCAATGAGCAACAGCTGCTGCACCGGCAGTGGCGGCACCACGCGAACCTCCGGACAGTTCTGGAACTCGTAGACCAAGCGTTGGTAATAGAGCTCCTCGCTGAATGCAAACGTGTTGCACATGTAGAGGCGCGTCTCGTGCTGGAAGAGCGCATGCCGCTCGTCCACACAGCCCACGTAGACCAGCTGCTTCACGATGCTGCGCAATGGCACTTGGCACTGCCGCTCCACACTCTGTTGCATGTTTAGGACGCTAGTCAGACGCACCTCCTTGGATTTGCGTGCTGCCGTCACCCGGAAGCTCTCCTCCTGCGATAGCGTTTCATTGCCGGAGCTGGAGGACAGCACGGAATCAGTTTTCTCCACAGTCTTAAAGAACTTTTCCAGCTTCTGTTCGGTGGCATCCGTGCGCACCATATCCTTCTCATAGATTCGTTGGGTTTTGTCCTGGATCTGAGTTACATCCAGATCGACGGTGCCCGGCAGCTTGAGCTGCTTATAGAAGCTGCGCGTGGCATTGCTGCCCAGCAGCTTCGCCTCCACCTGTTGCTTGATGCGCTCAATGATCTCGTCCTGGTAGAGGAAGTGCACCTCGTGCTTGGTCGGATGCACATTGACATCAAGATTCTGTGGCGGCAGCATGAGGCTCATGTAGACAAACGGATGTTGGCCGCGTGGCAAATACGTGGCATACACAGCATCGAGGGCAGCTTTAAGTGCTGAAAGCTCGAGAGGATTAGTCAAGCAAAGGAGGTCTCATTGCCACTAAATACCTGACGACTCGACCAGTCGATGGTTGATAAACAAGAGCAGCGTTGACTTCTTGGCCGCATAGTTCACCTGGGTGAGCTGGCACTCCAGCTCGAACTTGAACATCTCATCCTTGTGGCTGAACTCCATCAGCTCCTTGGCCACGGCAGCGCCATAGATAGCGCGTATATTCTCAACTCGCGAGCTGCACGCCTGCGTCTTCAGACTGGGCTGTTCGCCCTGCTTGCGCAGCACGAAACCCACGTGTGGATTGTGCACGGCGTACTTGGCCAGGACGTCGGAGATCTTCTGGAACTCCTCTGCAGGGGATTTGAGCGCCTGCCGACGCTGTGGCATTGTGTAGAACAGGTCCTCGATGGTGATGATTGTGCCTTGATTGCCGGCACAGGGCTTGGGCGGGCCAAGCAACTTGCCATCGCCATAGGTGGCCTTGTAGCCGCACCGCTCGGTGGCCGTCTTGGTCTGAATGCTCAGGTGGGCGACATGGCTGATGCTGGCTAGGGCTTCGCCACGGAAACCGAATGTGGCGATTTCTGTTAGATCCTCAAACTTGCTCAGCTTGGATGTGGTGAAGCGCTCGCAGACGATGGACAAATCCTCCTTGCGTATGCCCGTGCCATTGTCCTGGATTTGCAGCAGCTTCAGGCCACCGGCCTTGATGTTTACCTGAATGTGACTTGATTTGGCATCTAGACTGTTCTCTATCAACTCCTTCAGTGCGTTGGCTGGACGCTGAATGATTTCGCCGGCAGCTATGCGATTGACAACCACCTCATCTAGCTTTTTTATGATTCCAGGCTCCAGCATGGCGCCAAAATACTGTGCATTGTAAGCATATTAGTGATGTGAGAATAAAATATCGATTTATTGAATCTAGTATATACACAATATTTGGTATTTTTTAGGTAGTCGTTATGATTCTGGATTTATAAACATTTTTCGTTTTGCATTTTTTTTTTTATTATTTTTAATAAACAAATAATTTGTTAACATTTTTCATTAAACATAAACTCCAAATAACAGTTCGTAAAGCATTTGTGACTATAACTATTTTGATTCGAAACTTATCGAAAATATTAGCATAGGATTATTTGTACTGCATTGTACTATTCTTAAATTTTAACGGAAATTCGAATACTATTTAGTCGTTCGCTGGTAAATGTTTAAAAGAAACATTTACATTTAAAGCAAATAAATACAGAGATGCCCAGCACAATTGTTGTGTACTTGAAAACACTTCGCACCTGGCGTCGCTTGCGCTCAGCGAGAATTTCGTTGTAGTCAATATAGAGAGGACTTTGCTTGGGACTAAAGGAGCCAAGCTGGAAGAGATTTAGAGCATTAGTTATTAAGTTAATGAAATAGTTTTTAAACTGCTAGCTCACATATTTAACCGTCTTGGTCAGATCTTCTATAACGCCGCGATATGCATTCAAATTGCTCTGCAAGTTGGCCAACTGCAGCTCCGATGGCTTGCCAAGTTTTCCATTTAGCTGATGCTGCATGACGAAGCGCAGCGAGGCTTGTATGACGACCAAATGCTGCAGGTGATTGGCGGTGATCATGAGGATCTCATAGAAGCTGCAAAAATGCATATAACTAATTAGATATTCTATAATCCAAGAGAATAATCCAATTACTTATCCATGCCGTCCTTCTTGATGCGCGCTATTGACTTCCGCGACCAATGATGCAAGTGAAAGCTAGAAGAGAAAAGATAAATTCAGTTAATATGCATATTTACTCCTCACTCTTCACACTCACTCTAATATGCCTTTCATGATCTTATTCCTATAAATCGGAAATTTAATACCAATTTCACGCAGCCTTTTATCATCCATGGTCAGGAATTCGGCAAGTGAAATGCGCGCTTTGGCAAAGTGTTCCAGCATACTGGACATCTCCAAATTGTTCATTATGTTACTCAGCTCCTGGAAGTACTCCGGACAATCGGTTTTCAGGAAAATCCGTGGCACATGATCGCGCAGCGTGTTATAGTAGAGGTAATCCGCCGGCACCATGTACTCCACAGCGCGATCGGGAGGCAGCATCTCCAGCATATCATAGAAGCCATGGAACTCGGCTACTTGCTTTGGCGTATAGCCCTTGTTGTTGGCCAAGCCCGTATTGACGCCGGCGTCCACCAGCAGCTTGACTATATCCAAATGGTTATGCTCGATGGCATAAAATATGGGCGTACAGCCCTGATTGTCCATCGCATCGAAGCTGACCTCGCCGATGAGCAGGCGCACCACGTTCGTGTAGCCCCTGCGACAGGCCAACATAAACGGCGTCATGCCATACTTGTCGGACACATTGATGACGGCGCCTTTGCCCAGCAGCAAGCGCACCAGCTGCTCCGCCTTATAGGCATCCTCTGCTTGGCAGTCGCAGGCCAGCATGAGCGGCACGATAGAGTCCACCTGCTTGTTAACATTCGCGCCCAGTTCATTGATCAGGCACGCGGCCAGCTCGCAGTGACCCTCGCGACAGGCCATCATCAGCATTGTGCTTCCTCCTCTGACGACGTCGTCCACGGGGAACTTGAGCTCATCGATTTGTTCGCGCACACGCTGCACGTTGCCCACCATCAGTGCATCATACAGCAATTGGTCGCGTTGCACATATGGTGCAATCTTCTCTCGTTTCAGCTGAAAAAAGGTTGTTTATATTCAAATTCATTTGCCAAAGGAATTTCCTTACGGGTTCCGCGAAGTAGAAGCCGTCATAGCTGCTGCAATCGGAGTCATCAGAGTCGGGCGGTGGGCCACAGGTAAATTTATCGGTCATTTTGTTGCAATTAAACGCGTCCAATGGAAGTGTTTCAGAACATTCCATTTAGCTATTAAAAAATTGCGTTGCGAAAAGTAAAGAACTAAACAAAATGGCAAAGCTTGAAACGTAATGTGGCCAAAGTGCGCAAATGAGAATTTCGCGAAAATACAAGACCAAAGCAACAAGCTGGTCACATTGTGCAGCTTAGCTGACCAGCTTAAGAAATAAATATCGATATCGACATCGTTTCTGTCCATTAGAGTTACGCGGTTCATTTTAAAATTTGCATTATTTTACCACTAACCATATGGTTAGTGCTTTCACTATGAAATAAATATCAATATTGATATCGATATAATTTATTGTCCATTACAATTGCGCGGCTTAGTTCAAAATTTTCATTATTTTTATTAAAAGTATCATATTTTACACATCTTATGATTATTTCTTTTTATCCTTTTTGCCAAAACGCGGCCCACCAAAGTTTTTACCCTTGTTGAATTTGTTTTTGCCCGCCTTATTTGTCAGCTTTACGTTGCTCGTTTTCTTCTTGGCAGCAATTTTCGTCATCTTCTTGTGGCGATTAGCCTCGGATCTGTTTAAGCATACAGGATATATTTAGTTAATTACTTAAGGTGATTCTCTATGTTTTACTAACCTTAAACGCAGTGCGCCGCCACGACTGACATCAGTTAAATCATTGGTGAAGGCGGATTGTCCACCACGTCGCTTGGGCTTGCCTCCGGTAGCTCCGCCGTATTTGCTGCTGGCCTCTGTGGCAGCACCCAGCTTGCCCGGCCGTTTACGAAGCTTGGCCATTTTGGCACGCACCAGCGAAACCTTTTCGATTTCCTTCATGGCGCGCTCCTTGGCCAGCTGTTCAGGTGTCTTCTTCCTGGGCTCCTCCTTCTTCTTCTTTTTGCGTTTGGCATCCAGCTCTTTGACAGGCGGCCCATCCTCGCCATCACCGCCGTACTCGGGACGCTTGCGTTTGCCTGCCGTTTTGCCTTTACCAGCCTTCGCTGCTGGCTTAGCCTCATCATCATCGTTGGTGAGCGCTAGACGAGCCTTTTCATTCTCTCGCTGTTGTTTGGTTTGGAACCAGGTGCGCCTCTCGTTCGGCTGTCCCAGCAACCTGCGTTCCGTTTTGGACAGCTGCTGTTCTGTCTTGGCTAGCTGACGCTCCGCCTGCTCCTCATCAAGTATGTTTTCTGCGGAAGATGGACAATAAAATTAGGAAATTTCAAATTTTTCACTCCGTAAATTTCACCCACGTATTTCGGGCTCCAGTGCCGTCAGCTTGTTGCGATACTTCTCAATGATCTCTGGGGGAATAATGCGATTTTTGACACTACTCTCGGCATTCTTGATAATGTCCTTAACGATCTTGCGCTCCTTCTCGCCGGCCAGCGATACAGAGATACCAGCTCGGCCGGCACGCGCCGTACGACCCACGCGATGTATGTAGTGCTCCGTGGTAATGGGCATCACGAAATTGATGACTGTCTTGACGCCCACAATGTCGAGACCACGCGCCGCCACATCCGTCGCGATCAACACATCAATCTGTTCCTCCTTGAACTTCTTAAGCGACTCCAAGCGCTGCTGCTGCGTCAGATTGCCGTGCAGCTCGCCGGCTCGGACGCCCAGCAGGCCGAGCAAAATGTGCAATCGATGCGCCTGCTTCTTGGTCTGCACAAAGACCATGCAATGGTCGTGAAAGGTGCGGCAGATCAAGCTGGCCAGTATGGGCTCACGATCGCCCTCTTTGTCCTCGCGTATGCGTATGAACTCCTGCCTCAGGTTGAAGGCAACCTGTTGATTGTTGTTGACGAAGACCTTGACGGGCTTGTCCAGCGAGACGGCAGCCAGATCCTTGACCTGCTCACTCATCGTGGCCGAGAAGAGCATCGTCTGGCGTGTCTTGCAGCACGAATTGATAATTTCCTTCATTTGCTCGGCGAAATATTCGTCCAACATACGATCCGCTTCATCCAGGATGAGCACCTGCAAGGTAAATCGATTTAGATCTCTAAGCCACTAAGATAGAATAGATCTCAAAGCCATTCAAATCAGCTTGCAGCTGCAGCGCAGTCACAAGTACCAAAGTTCTATCCGCCTAACTCCGTAGAGCTCGGAGCGCAAGGATGGTTATTCATCATCTTTGGATCTCCCTCTACTCCATCTCCTGTTCATGCTTACCTCAATGGAATCCAGTGTGAAACTGGGTGTATTCTTAATGTGATCGATAAGACGACCCGGCGTAGCAATCACAATATCCGGATTCTGGCGCAGCACACTCTCCTGTGCCTTCACATCCAGACCTCCGATGGCCAGGCCCACATCGATGGTGGTGAACTGGCAGAGCTGCTTGGTGACCTGGTAGACCTGAGCGCCCAACTCACGTGTGGGCACCAGCACAAGGACTCGTGTAATGGCCTTGTTGTTGAGCGGCCGATAGAGCAGACGCTCCACTGTGGGCAGCATGTAGGCGGCCGTTTTACCTGTGCCGGTGGCCGCGCAGCCGCAAATGTCGCGGCCCAGCAGTGCCACGGGTATGGTGGACGCTTGAATGGGCGTCGGATAGATATAGCCAAGCACGCCGATGGCGCGCATGAGTGGTCGGGAGAGATTCATCTGATAGAACGATGTGATCATCTCGTTGGCCTCCACGGTATCATCGAATTTCATTTTCTCGCCCTCATCCTCCTCCTCTTCATCTGCCGCCGATTTCTTCTTTTTGTTCTTGCTCTGTTTCTTCTCGCGCAGCCGCAAGTTATCGTGCTTGAGCTCATCGTCGGAGAGAGCAATCTCCTCGTCGCTCTGTTCGGCGGCTACGGCCTCAGCGCCGCCTCGCTGCTGCAGGCGCACAGCGATCTTATCGTCGGTCTTTGTGCGCGCCTTACGCTTCACATATTTCATCAAATCATCCCAAGTGTCCTGATTATATTCCTTCACCGACGAAACGAACTCGAAGCCCTTCTCAAACTCGGTCACCTTTTTGTGCCGCAGCTTGGTCGGTTGATACTGCGGGGAGGAGGAAGATTAGCAGCTGTGCAGACACTTGTTGACACTGTATACTTACTTCTACTTCAGCATCTGAGTCTTCGGATAGATTTTCAACCTCGGCATCATCTTCAATTGTGCCGATGAGGTCCATATTTTTCGTTGCGCCCATTTTTGATGCGCGTGTTTACAGTTTGCAACACGTGTGCGGGTGACTGCGATATAAATTCATATATCGCTCATCACTAATCATATGCCGGCACGAATAAATATATCGATAGATTTCGATAACTGCTGGCCGGCAAACAGCTGTTCGAATTGTTATGACATTTCGTTAGTTGCCATCAAAATGCTGCGATTGTTGACAAAAACTCGTTTAATCAGGTAAATTAATATATAATATACTCAATTAATGTTGTAAGTATATATAAACATTTTACAGATCCCTTGTGCCTGCTGCAGGCATGCGTGGCTATGCACAAAAGGCGCCAACTAGCAGCAGCATCAGCTCCAAGGACGAGGAGCCGCCAGTCAGCAATGAGCCCGTTCAGTTCTTTGGCAGCCAAGCTGCCACCTGGCGTGCACGTGATACTCGCAGCGGCGGCAGCGATGAGTCACTGTGGTATCAGCCCTACGTCATCTCGGCCAGTCTGGCCCTGTTCCTCGTCTACTTCTGCTATCTGCGCGAGGAGAGCGACATAGATCTGCGTCTCGAGGGCAATCTTTACGATCATGTGAGCGGCTTGGAGGAGGTGCAGCTAACAGTGAACTATAGATACAACAAGGAGCATGGACTGGACACCAAGGAGCAGGAGCAACGTCTGCGCGAACTGGGCGTCGATATGGGCCAATTGGAAGCCAAATTGGCGCAGTAATTGGCTCAAGCATTAGGCATAAATGTTTTGTTTTACTTTTTATTAAGCAATAAAGTTAAATATACATAAAAAAGATAAAGAGAATGCATATTATATATATATTTTAATTATATATTTAACAACAAACATTATGCTTAAAATTTAACGTATATATTTAACATTACATATTTAACATCACATGTATATTTAACTAGCACATATACTTAACATAACATATTTTAAACATAACATATATATTTAACATGGTATATTCATTTAACATAACATATATTCTTTACATAACATACGTATTAACGTAACATATACTTAACATAACATTTAACATATTTAACATACCCTGCTGCTGCTGCTCCGCAAGTTCCTGCTGCTGCTCCTTTATCACCCGTTGCTGTTGAGCCATCAGCAGCTGTCGCTCACCTCAGTGCACTCTGTGACTCTCCCTCACTTAGCTTAGCAAGTGCTCGCCGATAGCCTGACGTTAAGCTGTCCATGATCTGGATCTCTTTTGGCTGTGCAGCAAAAACCTCGCCCAATTCCATTGAAATTCCAGCAAAATAAAATTACAAAATTCTAAATATGCGAGCTTTCAAATGACGCAGCTATGAGAATTCGATTAATTGAAACTATCGTAATATCCTTAGCTTAATAGTGGAATGACACTAGCGAACTGATATCGCAAGTGTAAGGCTTTTTTGATAAACAATAAAATAAAAATAAAAGTTGTATATAACATTTTATGAGTTATGTTTAAAAATAATACAGTAAATTTAATAACATTGTTTGGTACCATATTTAACAATTTAATTATATAAGATAAGCAATTAAATACCGTTACATCAGTGTGCCTACAAATATGCACCGCAATCGATTACTTCTTTGCTCCATATATCGATAAGCCATCATTTTTTGGCATTCTCGCACTTGTCGTGTTGCAGGCACACAGTGTTTGTTGTTTGTCGGACAACAAAGACGCACTCCGGGCGGCGCAATTCATTTTTGTTTAAGTTGCCAGACAAGGTCTGTCTGTCTGTGAGTGCATACGGGGAAAGGTAAACAATTGTGCAAGTGTGTTTGTTGGCTGCAACGATTGAAACGCGTAAGTTTGAGCTAGTTGATATTATTCTGCATTAAACTGCCACACAGAGCATCTATCTATCATACACACATACGCACTCACAAACACGCATACGTAACTCAGATATCGTACATGCATATATATATATATTTATATATATATAGAGATGTATCAATTTAATTTAAATTAAACTCGTCTGCATCCAATGGGCAGGTCCAAAGTTCATTTTTTTGTGCAGCGACTTTTTTTTTGCTTAAGTGTGCGTTTGCTTTATGTATGTGTGGCTGTGTGTATGTGTGTGTGTGTGTGTGGCTGTGGGTGTGTGTGTGCGTAGATGCATGCAGAATGATAAAAAGAAAGAGAAAAAGAGAAATATGAAATTATAAAAATATTATTATCAAATATCTTTTTTCGAAGCTCCTCACGTTCTCTCTATAAACAAAAATGGCTTCGCATTTCTTTCGCACTGCATTTTACGCAACTGCAGCGAAAAAATCAATAAATCTACCGTTTGCCGCCGGCCGCACGGCCGCAACGCTAGCCGTGGGCCTCTCCTTTGGTGGTAAATGTTCTCGCCCTAAGAACGTATATTCTATTATAAACGTATATTGTTTGTCTCTCTCTGTCCCCTGATGATCACCCATAACAACGACACCAACAACAACAACAACTGCGACAACAACAGCACAGAATAATCGTGGAGCCGGCGTGCCCTATGAGAACGTCTATGCGGATAGATACTTTGGCATCTCCGGCGTACACCCGGAGAAGGGCCTATTGCAGTCACCGCTGACCGACTGCCGTCGGGCCATGCAAAAGCCGCTCGCTCGCAATTTCTCAAGCCTGCAAACGCAACTGGTGGGTCATGTAAGCCATTATATATATATATAAATATATATATATGTTTAAGCATATTTTTTTATGTATTTTGTTTTCAAGGTTTTAGGCATATACATACATATATTATTTTTGGGCATGTGTTTGGTTCCGCTTTGCTTTAATTGTTTGCCAATCAACAATAATTTATGTGCATTTGATTTCATTTACATTTTGCTGTTAATCAACATTGTATGTGGCAGGCATAACATTAAGAGAAATTCTATTATAGTACATAACTAACGGTAAACTTGCCGAACGCAATCAAATGCATTACGTTGCGCTTAACGTAACGATAACATAATGTAATGCATTTCATTACATTACTTTTAACGTATTGATAACGTAATGTGATTTACATATTTGATTTAGCTTACATTTTGCAGCTCCTGCTGCTGTTAATTAACATTGTATGTGGCTGGCATAACATTAACAGAAATTCTAACGTAAATTGCCAAACGACATCATGTGCATTACGTTGCCGCTTAACGTATTGATAACATTATTAACATTATCAGAACCTTCCGCAACATTTACACAGCGCTCACATAATGATAACAGTTCACAGTACGTTTGCCATTGGGCACATGCCTTAACATTATCAGAACCTTCCGCAACATTTGCACAGCGCTAACATAATGATAACAGTTTACAGTACGTTTCTAAATGCTTTAACATTAACAGCACCTGCCACAACGCAAACATAATATTCATTACGTTACGATCATCAGCGTGAACGTTAAGCCCAAGCGCCCAGCTCAATGAGCTGTGTTGATGATGATAATTTTGTGCACTTTGCTCCCGGCGTGAAGTGATTTAACTTTTTCATTTGAATGATTTGCCGGCGAATCTCATGCATACACACATACGTATATGAATGACAACAAATGAATAATTAATCTTAAATATATATGCAATTAGTTCGTAGTCATTTGCCGCTTGACTGCAACAACAAATGATTCGCATTTAAAGTCTTTTTAAGTTAGTAACCTTTAACCCTTAAGTTTGGCTGGCAAAGCGACCTCTGTCGCCGGACATTTGCACTCACTCAATTGGGGCAACTTTTGCGCTGATAAATCATAATGGCGCTCAATGTCAAGCTTTTGCAGTCCGAAGCTCGCGTTTGTCGTGCTCTCTCGCAGCTCTCACAGCTCTCACTTGGGGGCGTGGGCGGTCCGCCGCTTCCAATGCCGCAATGTAATTCAATCCGCCGCAATGGCAATTCAGATCCCCCGAACTACGCACACACACCTAGACACAAACACAGGCGCTCACAAAACATATGCCTTCCAGATTTCTATTGGAATCCGGGCGCACTTGCCCACCATGTTTGAAGCTCGTTTAAGACAGTCGATCAAAGCTTTTGTAACTGCAAATACATGTTGGATATACAGAAATTCTAATTATGGAATTCATAATTGGAATTGGGCTAGTTTTCCTCTTATTGATTATACTACGTAAGCTCTATAGGCGGCTGAAACGTGTGAGTTGGTTTTTTTTATATACTCAATTCGATGCGAATTTTATTGTGATATCTGTGAGCTGTTCAAATTTCAAATGATTAGGCCAGTCGGTGGCGTATAATCTGTCTTAGGCGACTGATAACACTTCAAGTTGCCCACGACAACTTTGTATACGGCTTATCTAAATTGCAACAGTCTTATCGATGGTCGGATTACGGCATACTATGCAGAAATATTAACAAATATTTTAGTCTGCTTCAAACTCGTTTGGCTGAAAGACAAGTCACCATCACACCACCCAGCTGGAAAAATTGTGAAAATTGTTTATATATATATCCATTTAAAATAAGTGCCACAAATAGTTCCTGGTAATTCAAACAAATACAAAGTTCTGTAATTCCACTAAACACAACTGATTAGCAGAGTCTATACGAACGAAACTCACACCTGTGCATTATCGGCATTATCTTATCAATCTAAACGTAGCTTGATTAACTTACATTGTTGGCAAATACTGAAGGTCATATTATTGTGCTCACTAATCCGTACGGACTCGAAATACCGGAGAGATAGCTATAAATTACTAATGATAATATCATCATTTGCTAATTTGCATGGCCTGACTTGATTTTTGTTTTTGTACTCTTTCAGGAAACTGAAAAGAGTATATTGGTTTTGTGGAAAGTCCGTCTTGCTGTCCGTCCGGGTGTCCGTCTGTTCGAGAAGCATTTCGCCGCTGTTGAAGCTAGACCCTTAAAATTTGGTATATATACTCGTATATACCCTTGTCTGTTTATGTGTCAAGATTTTTCCGATACGCGCACTAGGGGCGTGGCAAATCGGAAAATGCATTTTCCGGTGTTTCAGAAACATTACTAATTGAAGTGCTAGAGTTGGAATTTGAAGTGTATACTCGCCTTGACAACCCAAGATCAAAAAGCTATGGCAGATATATCTACGCCCATTATGAACGTGGAAAAGCAGGAAAAAACAGTATATTCTACAGTTTTAGAGTTAGAAAATCAATATTTTAAGACTATGTTACTGATTATATTGGGGGTATTAGCCGCTAATGAGTATTCTGCAGTCGGTAGCGCCCGACTGCAACATTCTAATCTATCTAATCATTCAGAGAGCTAAGCAATCAGGCAATTTCTATACTGGCCCGCCGCCAGTCAATGTCCAGCCTATCTTATCGGCTAAACAGATAACATCAACTCGACCTATCCAAAAATATGTTGATAACAATAAACCAAAGCTAAATGAAAATGGATTTTCAATTGCTTCAATGTTAAAGGCTTTTCACTCATTTTCCGCATACAAAAAAATTATATATATAAATTTTGCTGATAAAAAATCAGTTTTGTGAGTGTTTTTATAATTGGCATAAATTATTAATGTATTTATATTTATATTATATAAATCAAAATTGAATTTTAAGCTAATCTCTATTCTCAACCTCTCTCCTTGCACAGAGCGCCATGGCACCGTTGAAGAATCGTCGGTATTTGTCCTCCAAGGATATTACCAAGAACATGACACTGTATACGAACAACAAGGCAAACATCGAGGTGGATCCCAAGACGCTGGAATTTAAGAAGCCCACAGGTAATCCCCTCGTTCTGATGATGGCCTGGCTAATGGCCAAGCAGAAGCACCTGAAAAAGTATGCGCAAATCTACACGGAAATGGGCTTCGACGTGATGGTGGTGCACATTACACCCTGGCAGCTGCTTTGGCCGGCCAAGGGTACTCAGGTAGATAGTGAATTCCATTAATTCAATATACATTTGTTTTCTCACTTAACGACTGCTGTTGCTGTTGCTGTTCCAGGTGGTCGCAGCTGAAACGATAAAATTTCTGGAGAACAATAAGTCGTATGCGCCGATCGTAATGCACGGCTTCTCGGTGGGCGCATATCAAATGGGCGAGATAATGTTGCAAATGTCGCGCGATATGGATCGTTATGGCAGCATACTGGATCGCTTCGTCTGCCAGATCTGGGACAGTGCCGCGGACATCACCGAAATCCCAGTGGGCGTGCCCAAGTCGATATTCCCAAAGAACGAGCGCATGCAGAGCGCCCTGCGCAACTATACCCTCTACCATTTAAAGACATTCCATAACCAGGCCACCATACATTATATGCGCTCCAGCCAGATGTTCCACTCGACGCTGCTCAAGGCACCGGCGCTGTTCTTTGTCTCCGACAATGATCCGATTGGGCCGCCCTCGTCCAACCAGGCGGTGCGCGAGAACTGGGAGCGCGCCAACATAAAGGTGACATTCAAATGCTGGCCACGCTCTCAGCATGCGGCCCATTTGATCAAGCATCGTGATGAGTATTTGGAGACGCTCTTCCAGCACTTGGAGAGCTGCGGTGTCCTCGAGGCTGTTGGCGTGGCCAAGCGTGCCAAGTTGTAACACATCTCGCTGCTCAATTTGGGTGATAAAACTAAAACAAAAAGAAAAACATAAAATATTTCGACGATTTCATGATTTTACTTAGTTGATAAGAATTAAAGTTTAACCGTTTTTTGTTCCCTCTGTGTTTGTGTGTGTGCCAGAATCATCATCAACAAAAATTATACCAAAATTTGCCTGCAAACAATTTTTTAGAATTAAGCTTTGTTTAGTAGCTGCTCGACAGTGAAGCAATGATATATATATACATATGTTTATTTCTGAGTCCAAACACTAAATAAAGTAATTTAATTAAAACTAATCAAAATCAATTGTTTCTCTTTTCCTTATAAAATTGTAAAAAGTTGATTGCCCGCTGCGGACAGGATTCGAACCTGTGCGGGTAGAACCCAATGGATTTCAAGTCCATCTCCTTAACCACTCGGACACCGCAGCTTCGACTCAAGCGCCGCCAAATTGCAAACATTTTTGCTCAGTATTTTGAGGCTGTAAACTAGTTTTGCAATAGATGGCGCTAAATAGCGTTTCTGTTTAGTTTTCATAGATGGCGCTGCAGGCTGTCTATTTTTAAGTATACATTTTGACACAGAGTCGTTATGAGCTGCGGTGTCCGAGTGGTTAAGGAGATGGACTTGAAATCCATTGGGTTCTACCCGCACAGGTTCGAATCCTGTCCGCAGCGGGTTTTGATTTTTGTTGAAATTCCGTTTTTTTTATTATTTATTTACTTTATTTTATTTCTCATATTTAATTTCATTTATTTGATATATATTTGTAATTTAAAACAGGTGTTTTTACTTTTTTTTGTGTTATATTTTGTACGTCCGTTACAAAAAATAGTTTTCATCATTTTATAATCTTAACTATGCTTTGTTTGATTTTTGTTTTTGTTTGTATATTAAAAAAGAAACTTAATACAATACGACTGCATTAATAGAAGTATTATGTATATAGCCTAAGACCTAACTGCATGCGCCTCTGCCGTAGAGCTTCACTGCTTCGGCGGTGGGCGGTAGACGCCCACAACAACAGCATGATCACGCTCGTAGGGCTCCAGCGTCAGCTGTTCCTGTGGCTTCAGTTTGTCTGCCTGCATCTTCTTTACCTCAGCGGCGAACACGGCCTCGGGTTGCGCTGTGGAGTCGATGCAGGATGCCTTGATGGAGATGACAAAGTGTCCGCCATTCTTAAGGAAATGCTGCGCATTCAGCGCCACGATGCGGCCCTGATCCGGCTGCGCCACGTCCGCAAAGATCGTGTCCACCATGCCGACCAGCATGCGATACTTGTGTGGATGCCGAGCGTCCTCAATGATGGGTATGATGTTGGTGCGCTTCTTGGCCACATTTATTAGATCACGGCCGGAGCGATGGGAGAACTCAACGGCATAGACCAGACCCTCCGGACCGACAACGTCCGAGACGTGGGACACTGTTGTGCCCGAGGCGCCGCCCAAGTACAGCACCTTGGAGCCAGGTGGCATGTGTATTTTCTCAACGCCGCCAAGAATGGCTGCGGCTAGCTTGGATCTGAACGGATTCCACACACGATATTCAATCTTCTCGCCGCCAGTCTGCAAATAGAGATTAGATTAGAGTAAGCCAACGTTAAGGGATCTAGTTGTTGCTGGCTTATGGAGATGTCTCAGTAGTGCTATAGTTCTAAGCAACACGTGGACGCCGCCAGCGGCTGCTTCACGTGCACCTGGAGTGCACACAGCCGGGCAGACGTCACGCCCGCTCATGGCCACATAATGCCATGTTCTGTACCCCTGCACAACATCATCATGGACAGCAGAAGTAACTAAATCTTTTCAGTTTACGCACCTCAACAGAGATGCGCTTCTCGCCGTAGACCTCGGAGCCGGGCACAAAGTTGCGTGTGACCAGCGCATCCTCTTTGCCGCGCGCAATGAAGACGCCCTCGTGACGATGTGGCTCGATGGTAACTGTTTTGCCGCCTTTGAAGCCGCCAGCGCCACCGCCACGGCCGCCTCCTCCACGACCGCCGGCGCCACGTCCGCCAAAGCCACCGCCGCCGCGGCCACCACCACCACGACCTCCGCCGCCGCCGCGTCCACCAAAGCCGCCGCGACCACCACCGCCGCCACGCCCACCTCCGCCGCGACCGCCAAATCCACCGCCGCCTCCGCCACGACCACCGCCACCGCCACGTCCGGCGCCACCACGGAAACCACCGCCACCGCCGCCGCCGCCGCCTCTACCGCCGCCACCACCACGAGGACTGAAACCTGATGGAAAAAAACAAGTTTAAGTTAAATTCTATTCAAAACACATTGCTTTCATAGGTTAGGCATTTTGTTAGAGGAAATATGCTTTTTCAGCTGCACTACAAGTCGCTTGTTTTTACTTTTGAGCAACTCACCTGGCTTACCCATTTTATGTGTCTGTACTTTTTATTTTTAATACAAGTTGAAACAAATCGAGGAACCACAGACGCACGCGGCTCACTCTAAACGCTGTTGAAAAGAAACCACGTGTGTGCGGTAGGGCTGCACGATATGAATATATCGATAGTATTTAAAAGTGCAATAACAGCCCTGATAATGGTTGAAGTATTCTTGGCAATTTCACGTTTGGTCACACTTTTCCCAGCGCAAATATGGCCGTCGCATGAAAATTGTGAGAAAAGTTTTGAGCGCCGTGTTTGCCAGTCTCTATATTTTAAAGCAACGATAAACTATACATACAAGCGTGCACGCAATACGTATACAAATGTAAGCAAATTAGTTAAGTGCCTGCAAGCATCGTTTTTATTAGTATAACATAACAAATTGCCTTTCTTCGGTTCGTGTTCGGTTTCGATTATTTGTCGCTGACAAAGCAAAAACAGAAAGAAAAAAAATATATGTATATATATATGCATACATACGTATGTATGTGCGCGCGTGTGTGTGTGTGTTGTGTGTGCCGCTCTGTGCGTCTAGAGAGCACATAAAATGTCGCGGAGAAGCCGGTGCGCGCGTCGCTACATTGCTGAAATAGAAATGAATTTTGAAACATTGCATTTAATTGGCCTTCATGGCCTTCGTGTATGTCGCCGCGGCATGGGCTGAACAAGCTGAAATCATTTTGTTTAGGCAACGACGGCATCGTTACGTTATTATGGCAGCCGCGACGCGCACGTAGGATTCGCTTACGTATCCAGCTGTTTGTCGTCACCGGTCATTCTCTCTCCTCACTCTCTCTGTCCCGCTCTTATACACACGCGTTGAGTGTGGGTTGATTACGTTACAACGTTATACATATACATAGCTGCCAAGCGCGCGCGTGTTGCTTTCCGCTCTCTCTCTCCCTCTCTCGCTCGTCTGTTACGCCTGGAACTGTTTTCTATCTCTTATTATTGTTGTTGTTGATGTTGATGTTGATATTGTTGTTATTGTACGCCATTTTTAATGCCTCTCTTTCTCTCATGTTTTTTAATCAATTGTAATATATTTGCAGCTTTTTGTGTGTGTGTGTGTATTTTTATGATATAAATATATATGAAAGAAGAAAAAAAATAATGAGATAGTGTTGCGCGCGTATTAAACGAAGAGAAAATCTAACGTGCGCGAAAGAGGTCGCGATACGCGCCGTGTAATGGCGTCGCGCAGGCGCCCCGATTTGAATCCAAAACTGCACATGGACAGACAGCCGACAGCTGCACGCATAACAGGTACCTAATAGGTATATCGATAACAAACTAGTATCGATAAATGTTCACGGCTTAACACCACCACCACCACACGACGACAGATCGATATACGGCAAAAATCGAGCAAAAAACATGAAATAATAAATTTAAAAAATGAGTTTTAAGAGTTATTAGATTGAAATAATGCAATATATATTATATTTAATAATATTTATATTATATAAATATTATATATTTAATAATATTTATATTATATAAATATTAGAAAATTAGGGTTAAGAAGATAAAGGAGTAACTGCTTAGCCTGGAAATAGATTGAGCTAAGGAATCATCTTCTGGCTTTCAGTTCTTTAAATCAAACAATTTAAATCAGATACTTTAAGATTTAAGGATAACTAGAACTTGGGAAATCGAGATTTTAGATATATTTCTTCAGATGATAAAAGCGAATTAAGTTTAGATTAAACTACCCGGTTTTTTCCTATATATATTATAATATATATAATATATACATTTTTTTTTTATAAGTCTTTTCCGTCGTACTACATATCAAAATGCAACAAAGCGCCAACAAAACACCGAGACTTTACAAATAAAATATTAAAAAATATATAAATTTCTAATATCCTCGTTAATAACATCCAAAATTATGTTATGAATTTACAGATCCATCTTTACCCGCTGGCAAGCGTCGCGAAATTGATAACGTTATGAAGAAGGCACGTGCCAACACCACAAACGATTACTGGGACAAGAAACTGATCGAGGCCGAGGAGAAAGATCCGAATCGCTGGCGTCACACCGGCTACAAGAAAATGTACATTCAAGGTGAAAGCAGCTCCGGAGAAAGTGAACGCGATGCGGGGCAGGCCAGCTACTCGCGTTATCCTGGAGCACCGGGCAACGCTGGTCCGCCGCCGCCGCCGTCGTCGTCATCGTCCGCGCGTTACGGCCGCTCCAGGTCGCCGCATTCGCGAAGTCGCTCCCGTTTGCGCAAGTCGCCACCGCTGTCACCGCCGCCGCCGTCAGCGCATGCGCGTCGTCGCTCGCCGCCGCCGCAGTTTATGGAGCGCAGGCCGGTCATGTCGCCGCCTTCACCACATCATAACGGACCGCCGCCGATGCGTGGCCGCCCACGCTCGCCACCGATGCCGCCGCGCAGCATGCCCCGCTCGCCCAACAACCACCACAGCAGCAGTGCTGCCGCCGACATGCTGCGTCGTCCGGGCAACGGCCATGGCCGTCCGCGCTCGCCGCCCGAGCCCGTTGCCGGCTCATCGTCATCTCAGCTGCGTCGCAAGCCGGCAAACGCGTCGCGTTCACCGCTCAGCCGGCGTCGTTCGCCGCCGCTGCCGCCGCCCTCGTCGTCGTCATCGGCCTCAAATATGGATAAGCGTGGCATGGGCCCAGCGCACATTCTGCCCCGCTCCAAGCGACCACCTTCACCGCCGCCCAGGGTAAGCAATTACTATAATTAAAGAAAATTTGTTCAATAATTTTAATGTTTTTTGTATTTTGTTGCAGCATTCGATGCGCTCGCGCTCGAACAGTTCCATGAGCAGCAGCTCTGATGATTCCTGTTCGCTGTGCTCGCCCAGTCATCGTCACAGATCTCGGTAAGTGCTTGAATAACTATGAATAACATTTGTAGAAATAGAAAATAACTGTTATTTCATTTGACTTTTGGTTTAGATAAGTCAAGAAACATTTAAAGCTGAAAGCCAGAAAAAATAAAATAAATATAATATGTGATCAAGACTCTAAGTGAAAAAGAGAATATTGACAAGGCGAGAGCCAACTTTTAGAGAAACTAAACAGGAATAAAAAATAAATAAAAATGATATTAAAAGAAAAAAATTAATTCAGAATCTTAAGTGTAATTAATAATTATTAACATTGAAATATGACCTTTTGACCTTTTATTATTATCCTTAATAATTTATTTGCATCTTTACTCCCTTGTAGTTCTCGCGGTCCGCGTTCTCCGCCGCCTAAGCCACGTGGCCATTATCGGGGCGCCGGTGCCCCGCCGCCGTTGCCGCCGCCAGAGTCCCATGGCCGTTTGCATGGACGGCCCACAACGCCGCCGCCGGTGCGTGGTGGTGCAGGCATTGACAAGTATCGTGAGGCCAAAATGCGGCATATTAGCCACGAACGGGGCTTATCGTCGGATGTGCACATGAAAGTCGGTCGCGCGTCGCGTCATTCACCGCCGCCAGAGGATCCGCGTCTCAAGCATCGGCCGCCAGAGCCACCAGAGCCCGCAGCACCAGCAGCTGCCGCCCCACAGGCCAAAAAGAAAAAGAAGGAGAAGGAGGTGAGTTGTGAAAGCAAAACAAATTAAATAATGCCAATTACTAATCTGATTCCTTTTACAGTTACGCACGCGCGTCAAAATTGAAGGTGAGAAACGAAAGAAGCATTCGAGTGCGACGGTCAGCACGAGCGCCGGTGCTAGTGGTAATAATGGCAACTCGTCATCTGATTCGGATGACTCGGGCGGTTCCGATAGCGATGATGCGACCCCTGCACTACCCTCATTCTCGGCCACAACGCGTCTAACGCTATCTGAGCGCTTTGGCAAAATGGCTCAGTGGAGCATCGATCGGAGCAACATGGAGAATATGCGCATTACCAAAGATTCGGCGGGTGGTGCGCTCAAAGTAATGATCGAGGAGGGCTTGGAATCGCCGCCGCGTCGTTATTCGTACTCGCCGGCGCCGGCTGGCCATTTTCCGGAGGAGTTGGCCACCACAGCACCGTCGGGCATGCTGTCGTGGGATGATGTGCGCGTGCGTTACGAGTACTACAAGAGTCGCGGCTATTTGAGAGACTTGGATCTCAAGGTGAGTGAGAGAGTCCATTCCATTCCATTATGTCAATAAAATGTAATCTGATCATCTCTCTCTCTTGCATTGCAGGACTACATCAAATGGGAGGAATGGTGGTATAAATATCAGGAGTGGTTAAAACAGGAACGCTATTACGAGTACTGGGATCGTAGTCAGCAGCTGCGCCGACGGCGCAAGAAGCTGCCAGTTACTCAGCGTTTAAATTAGTTAAATGCAGTTAGTTATTGCCCCTTGACCCTCTCCCACTCAGTTCGCCCTACCTATATTCATTCTGTTAGTTTTTCACGCTCTTATGCTTTTTTCTTTAACATTTCATTTACATTCTTTTTCAAGTTTTCTTTTTCGTACATTGAGAATGTATGAAATGCATTTCGTCAGCTTTTGTAATTGATAAATTATAATTTATATATTATTTATATAGAAATCAATCAGCTGATTGCTATATATAGAAATATATAGACACACACATATATATATTTATATATATACATATATATATATATATATATATATATTTGAATATATATAATAAAAAGGTTTAATCGAAATTTAACACACAGCATTGTAAAATTTCAGTTATATATATTTTCTGTGTGCGTGTTATTTTTTTTCAGGCAGCAAAATACATTTGTAAACGCATAAATAACATACATACAAATCATAAATAAAGAAAAATCAAATATAATTTCAAAGTGTTTTAATTCATATATTTCAATGGTTATTAACAGACTGCTCGCATTCTTAACATTGAGGCCCTCTGCATACATTCAAACTTAACATAACGTTATGTCTCTGTTAAGTTTAACAGCTTACATGGTTTGGTGTCTGTGCTAAATGTGTTCGTGCACCGGCTAAACTTGGGAAAGCTCTTTTCGAATATGATTTGAAAGCTCTGAGGCTTGCTTCAAGGTCGACATTTACATAATTTGCATACATAAATAAGTAAACGACTCCACAGGGCCTATGGCTTGAGTTTTATGGCTGTAGTGGGAATATGTCGTGGATGTCAATGTCGTGACACGTCACACAAGCAAAATATACGTACGCAGGGTTAGTCTGACGGCATATAAATTGAAAAATTCACATATAAAAATATGTAATTATTTGGCATGTTTTCAATTTGCGCAAACCAAAGACGTCGCGGAGGTGCATAGGGGGCTAAGACTGATGCCAGCTCCACAAATGGTTAACGGATGTAAATGTGACGATATGGCTTTGCAACGGGTACGCAAGCTTAAGATTTCCGCCGTACAATTAAAGCGGGTAAGAGGTGAGGTATATGATAATTAAATATATTTTAATGGTTGTTGAAAGTGAGAATATGAAGATGAATTTATTTTAGAAATTTTTATTTTTATTCTTTTTAAATATTTAATTTAAAAAACATTTTTTTGTTTCTTTGGCGGGAAGTATAGCTATATTAAATTATTGAATGGTTTTTTTTAGCTATAAAAAAATATGGAAAAATGTCATCATTGCATTAATTCAAGCAAAAAAGAAGAAATGCTTATAATAATAATCGGAAAATGCCTTTAATATCGTAAAAGCTTTTTTTCTGGATTTTTTAATTTTTGGTTAGCTATTTCTGGCTTTTTTGACCAGTTGATCTGGCTTGTCGTAGTCCTCAAGAGTAAACTGCAATTCACGAGACCTAACAGTAAAATCCCAAGTACAGTTACATTGTGCCGTTACATTTAACTTCATTGCCTTTGGCACTTGGCATCTAACCTCAATCCGTAGCTCGCCGTCTTTAACGCCTCCAGCCATGCCCTGGTACAATTACGGCGTGCCTATGTCTTAGAAACAACAGAGTGTTAAGAAGGCTTTAAGCCACACAGACTCTCCGTGTCCGTCATTCCCCCAACCCATCCCTCCCGCTACGGTGTGCTCAAACGAAGCTAGAAAAACTTGAGGAAAAGTCACGTCTAATTACACACATCTTAGAGCAGCGTTTTGACCTGGTTGTTGGTCGGTATGGGATTGCATAAGGTTTCTTATATTTCGCCAAATTGGTTTTAAAAGCCACAATGAGAGGCGTTCGTGTGTGAGGTAGAGAGAGAGAGAGAGAGAGGGGGGAGATGAGGCAGTGAGAACGTGAGCAATTACAACGGTTAAGCAGCAGCAGAAGGGAGTGTCGGATGAATCTGTATAATGTGAGCATAGAATGTTCATACGGCCGTATATATGGGCGTACTTATAAGCCTTGTATAATCTACATAAAATGCTATTATGTGCTAAAAACGACAAATAAGTGTCAAGGAATCAACAAGGCGACAGAAGCAGCGCGTTGACAGCTGCCAACGGTACGCCCCCTGGCGGCGACATACGCAAACATCACATCAGACGGCTGTAAACTGTCAACGAATGTGTGAACAAAAATAACGTAAGCCTCTCACAGAAGGAAATTAAAAAAAAAATAAAAGAAATTGTAATAATTGAATTTGAGTGAAGAAAACAAGTGAGGCGCAAAAAGTGGCGACTTCGTGGCGAAGGGGTGAGCACAGGCGTCGCGATGCCTGCAGCCGGTAGTCATCATTAAGAAGCTCCATTTGAGCCGACCAATCACGCACAAAGCGAGACGCAGTCGTCAGCGAAAGAGAGCGAGCGAATGGGATGAGCGGTTGCGCCGGGGAAGAGAGACAGAGAGAGAGACTTGTGAATTAACAATTCCTTTCAATTAAGTGTGCAACCGACAAAAAGGCGTGCACAACGCCAGCGTCCAACGATATTTTCGTTTCAATAAAAATCAAGCAACTGCAGCCAGGGCTGCTGAAGAACCAATAACAACTAAATGGAAAAGTAAATAATAAATAATAAAAAATAAATAACATAATAAATAATAAAAATAAATAAAATAATAAATAATAAAAAATAAATAAATAACAAAAATAAATGAAATAATAAATAATACAAATAAGAAAAATAACAAATAATAAAAAATAAAAAAATAAAAATAAATAATAAAAATAAATAAAATAATAAATAATAATAATAAATGAAATAGTTAATGATAAAAATAAATAAAAAATAATATTATAAAAATAAATAAAACAATAAATAATACAATATATATAAATATAAAATTATAAAAATAAATAAAATAATAAATACAACAAAATAAATAAATAATAAAAATAATAAATATTAAAAATAAATAAAATAATAAATAATACAAAATAAATAAAATAATAAATATTACAAAATACTAAATTATCAGTAATTGTCATAAGTTTGCATCACTGTTTATATATTTATACAATATATATATATATATATATATATATATATATATATATATATAGTGAAAAGAAAACCTTTAGTGATCTGTTTGACTGTGCAGCCCTGGTTGCTGAAGCGAGCTGTGGCACAAAGTAAAAGTAATGAAAACGTTGCATACGTACGGGCGCAACAGCCAAACTACATAAATAAACGCAGAAAAGATAACGGGAAATGTTGCAATGGGTATTCCTTCGTTTTTCTTTTTTTTTCCTATTTTTGTTTTGGCTTTTTTCGGAATGGTTTTTTTTTCTGTTTTGGTTTTAGCGCTTGGGGTCTGGGGCTCGGGCGCTCTAAAATCAGCAGCGACTGTAACAAGTTTCGTGTTTCTCTTTACAGTTCTTTGCTTTTTGTATTTCGTTACAGTCAATCAGTTTTGCATGAGCGATTTCTTTACTCGTTTGCGCCAACTGTACAATTTACTTACTGTGTGCATCAGTGGGGCGGGGGTGAGGCGGCAAGGATACATGTAGAGTCGCAATTGCGGGTTGCGGGTCGCTTGGCTCATTCGCTGCAATTTGAAACGAAGTTAAACCGAGTAGTTTTTGCGGTTTTGTCAGACTCGCCTAACGTACGGGGTCACAATCTGTGCCAACAACATGCCTTTTCTTCTAAATCATTTCCACTCGAAGCTGCAAATGCATTTTCTATAAATATATATATATATATATATATATATATATATATATACAACATACATACACAAGTATATTTTATATCTACTATATATTCTATATAAATCTATATTTCAGTGTAATTGGAAAAATATTCAGCATACAAAATCAAATTTAAAGAATTAGTCTACAAATGAATTAATAAAGTATTTACATATATTTTTTAAATTTTATATTAAGAAATTAAATTTTGTACTTATTTTTATTTATTTTTTAAGTTTAATTAAATGGAATTAAATTTTTTTATTTTCAAATTAATTTATACAGTATTTATAGATTTTTTTGTGGTTATTTTCATCTGGCTTAGTTTATTTAGAAATTGGAAATAAAGAAAGAATTATTTTCTTGAGTTTCCAATATATTTTTACTGTTTTTCATATTTTAAAAATTATTTAATAATTATTTATATTCTTTATAAGTATTTTTCTTATATTTTTCATTTTTGTTATACAAAGATTATTATATTATATTACAATTATATTCTTCTTAACTATTTTACTCATATTTTTTATCATTTTTAAAATTTTTTAATAATTAATTTATATTCCTTATAATTAATTTTCTTAGATTTTTGTTTATTTCTTATTTTTTTTTAAATTAAAATTATCATATAATATTATAATTTTCATTTTTATAATTTTTCTTTAGAAATCATATTATAAATTATAATTATTAATATAAATAAGTTTTAGGTGTTTGACAAATATAAAAATTAAGAAAGTCAACAAATTATTATAATAAATTTGATTATTTTATGAAATATATAAAACATTTTATAGTTGCTCAATATACATAGCAAAAAGCTTTTAATATTATACAATATATAATTTGCATTTACTGTAATTAAAAACTTTTTAATATGAAGTGGAATACAATTAAAGAATTAAGTACCATACATGAAGCGCAACTCTTTCCTTTATTCACTCTTTAACTCTCTGTTTAAACAGAAACTTTTGCTTTACATCCACCTTGGCTGAGTGAAATCATTGCTGAAAGTCTCATCTTCAAGGATTAGCCACAATTTGTGTCAATTTCCAGCTTTGTATTAGCGCAGCCTCCGACTCCCACTCCCACTCCCACTCATGCGCTCGATAACTTCTCCAAATAACCACTCTCTGTAATTAAAACCTCAAACAATCAAACAGTATTCAACCTGATATCTACCCTCATTCACACACTGGCAAAAAGGAAGAGAAAAAAAAAGGGAAAAAAACTTTAGGCACACACGTAAAGATTTTCACACGCACTTGGAGCAGGAATTTTTGATACGTCGCTCCGTTGTAGCCGTACGGAGAGTATCAGTGGCTGGCGTAGCTGGCTTGTCTTTGATTTCCATTGGTCCGAGGCCATCGACGTGATATTTGCTTAATTTTTGCCCAGGGCTCTGATTTCGTTTGGTTTGCACGAATAATTATTTGCCCATTTGGGATAAAGTTTTCCTGCAGCACAGGTAATTTTCGCAAAGCGTTTCCAGCTGCCAATGCGGATGGCAATGCACTCAGGATAGACAAAAACAATTAGAATCGGAATCAAACGAAGCAAACCGGAAACAACAGACACAGTCACACACACACACACAGACAGAGATGGACATGGCACACAGGCATATAGAACGGATATCGAGCAGTTGATTTAGCTGGAAATCAATCGAAATTCACGTTACATTCTTGGCCGTAGTTAGCTCAACGCATTGTCGTTGAGTTAAAGCAAAATCATTTTACGTTTGTCGATGATGAGTTTTCACTGTAGCAGTGCTTAAATTGTTTGTCAAGCCGACGAGGGTCACAAACGCTAACCAGTTCTCAAGAGACCCCCAAAACCGAATATTTAATGTAGCTGTCTCCCTCGCACTCTTTGCCGCTCTTTATATGCTCATCTCTATCTCTATTGTAGCTGTTCGTTTGTTTGCTTTACAATTCCACATTGCTTTTGTTGCTTTTTTTTTACATTCACACTGAATTCTCATGTTTCGTTTATTGTGTTGTTTTTGTTGTGGTCTAAAAATAGCTCTGATAAGCGGCCACTCGATCGTTCGCTTTGTGGTCTATGCTGAGCATAGCAAGCTGTTGTAGAAGTATTGAAATTGCCATCGCTCTGGTCAACGGTCCTGTGGCGCAATGGATAACGCGTCTGACTACGGATCAGAAGATTCCAGGTTCGACTCCTGGCAGGATCGAATTTTTTATTACTCGTTTTTAAGTTTATAAATAAAATGAAAGTGTTTAATAAATATATGAATAATATATTTTATAGTTTTAAGTGTGTTTCGTGCATTTTTCATACATTTTTAAATTTAAATACTTATCTAAAAATAGCTATTTATATTTTGTTTATAGTATACGTTTTTATTATGCATATAAAAATGATATTTGTTTTAAGTACAGGTAAGCTTTTTATTTGTTGCTTGATTGCTTGTTGTCTGTTTCAGTTTAGAAAATGTTTATTGCATATATTTTAAATTTCTTTTTTATTTTATTTTGTGTGTGTTTTTCTTCACCATATTTTACGATGCCACACATAAAACATAAGCAAATCTCACACATAAACCAAAACTCATCTGCAAAACACACACACACATACTCACAAAATGTTGGTTGAATATAATTTCATTATGCCGCACACCACATGCCCCCATACCCTGTGCCCTCCCTGACATGGCAGCGCCTCTAGCAGCAACTGTCAACAGGGCGTGTTCCCATTTCCTTTGCTGTTAACATTGCCCAGGGCAATGCCAGATAACGGTTTACTTTCTTAATCTTTGTACATAATTTTTGCAACCTCATGTTACGCAATGTCTGCACAGAATTTCGGTGTAGTCAAAATATTCGAGTCATTGTGCGCTACATGAGATGGTTGTATGGAAATGTTATGTCGTTTGAGTTGAGCAAAGAGTTAAGGGAATCTACATAAATGATGCAGCTGAGAGAAATGGGAATTGTTTAATTATTTTTATAATTATTATATTTATGAATTTTTTATTTTAATATTAATTTTGTTTAATTTTAAAAATATTTATTTTGATAATTTATAATTTTAAATAAAATAATTAAAATTTAAAAACCATAAATCATAATTCAGATTTTTCATAGGAATAAAAATTAATTATATTTAAATTATATTTATGAATTATTTGATAGGTTTAATACCCAAATTTATTTATTTAGTTAATTTATAATTTTAAATAAAATGAATGGTATTAGATTGAAGTAGAACTTAAAACCATATAAATTAAATTATTAAATTATTCAATAAAATTTATGATGTTTTCACTCTTTTCACTCAAGTAAATGTTTAAAATTAACTCTTCTTATACATTTTTAGCTAATACTAATGCTAATATTAGTTAGAATTTAATTATAATTATATAATATTATAATTTATAATATATTTATAATTTATAATGGTACTATATTTTTTTAAATAAATGGATTAAATTAAATTTTTAGTTTATAATTAATAATATAAATCATATATAAACTCAATATTTATTCTCTTTATAAAATTATATTTTAAATTTTTTATTAATAATATAAATATTTATGTATAAACTCAATATCTATAAAATATCATTCAATATAAATTTATTAAATTATATTTTTAATTTTAGCATAAACATTTTTTTAAAGTCCATATCATTACTTTATTATTTAATATAAATTTATTAAATTATATTTTAAATTTATTATTATTAATATAAATATTTATAAAAAATCCTTTTACTTTTCCACCTAATTTATAGCCTTAAGACGCCCATCGACTACCTCAGATTCATTCTTGGCCATAATATGGTACCGCAAAAGCCGCTTTGCTCTAGCTGAAGCTAATTTTTCAGCCATCTTTTTATCTGTCGTGTATTTTACGTTTATGTGCGAGTTGTTGGTCTTTTATTTTGGTTGTCTGGCCTTGGGCGCTGCCACCGACGCCCGCACGCCCAAACGCCCACACGCCCACATTCGTTCCGCCTGCTACACATGTGTCTGCACACAGGTGTCTTTGCGAAGACGTCGTGTCATATCCTGTTGAAAGTATATAGCTAGCTAGCTATGTGGCAGCTACATAATCTAAAACAGTGAGTGGCGCTCCTCTATTATGCTGCATCCTTGACAAAAGTTTTCAATGAACTTTGCTGCACTTCACTTTGTTTTCTTTTCCACACTTCTGTGCTCTTTACTCAACTCCATGCCACTCGACTCCAACTCCTACTCCAACTCGAACTCCAGCTTCATTCTGGTCGGTGTGCAGCTCAAGTCAAGTGTGGAGACGGCGACGTCGACGCCGCACTTGACCGTAGTCAACAGTATAACCGCAAGGGGCTGAGCTGTTCGGTCGAGGGACTGGCGGCGGGGCAGACCAGCTACGCTTTCAATTACCAACTTAGCGCTGATTACTTATTCCTTAGCGCAAAATCCTGGCATGCGCTAAGCTCCCCAGCCTGCCCCATTCTTCTACTTGGCAGACCACAAGGCATATTAGTCAAAGCGAATGGCTGCTGCTGCCGCTGCTGCCGCTGCTGGCCCATAAGGAGTTGGCCCGATTCGCTGCGTCTTATCCTGTCGCACTTTCACTGGCCTCTCAGTTCGACTTTGCCACTTAATCTCGCCTTTTTGGTATGCACGGACTGTATTCAAATGAATTCTGATTGAATTCATTGAAGCTCATCAGTGAGAAGCGATTTTTTCTGATCTAAGACAGACACACACACAGTCAAACACACACACATACAAATCTACTTCGAGTCAGTCAGTCAGATTCTGGGCTGGTCCTGGCTGAGCACATCCCTCAGACATTTATTTTCAGTAATGGAAAAAATGTGTTCTGCAATTTCGCTCATTTTTATACATAAATTTTGCCACGCAGCGCCATGCACACACACACACACACACCCAAACACACACACAGATACATATATACTCGCATAATGCTAAAAAGTAAAGTAAATAAAGGATAATGCTGCAAGGATATAAATTACATAAAGCAGCACGAGAATGACTAACTGTGGCAGCCAGCCGCTGGACGCGAACGTGGCCAGCATTGGACTACTCAAACAAGGAGCTGCTGCCGCTGCTCCGTTACAGTGGCAAAGCGGAAGCCGAGCCGGCGCATTAGAAAATGGCGCACAGGAAACAGGAAGTATTTTTAACGATTGGTAAATTTTTGACGGGCGGCTCACAGACACTACCTCCCCCTATCTCCCAGCCCACTCCCCCACCGAACGCATCGTCTAATATTCTTTTGTTATTGATGGAAATGCAAATTGGATTTTGGAAATTTGCTTCCCTGTTTGGGTTTTTTCGCACAGGGCACTGCAGGCCACGGCCCCAGCTCTGCCACGTTTCCCAATTTGCTTTGGGACTGGCGTGAAAATTTATAGAAAATTATTAACGGCAGGCGAGCGTTGCATTTATCATGCGCAATTTGTGTTTGCTAAGCATTTGTGGCCAAGCGCTGCTCTCTCTCTCGCGGCGCAGCCTGGACCGGATCGGAACGTGCCCTGTGAGAGGCAACAAGCAGAGCAGCTGGCAATTGGAGATGACAGCGGATCGATATTTCTTTCGTGACACGAGTAAAAGATGTTAACTACGGGTTGATATTTCATTCGTGACACAAGCTAATCAGAGGAAAGCAACAATACAGGAAATATTGATATTAATAAAAAAAAGGCTAGAAGAGAGAAAAAATTTATATTAATATATAAATTTTATATTTAATTATTATATTATCATATTCTCAAAATAAAATTTTTTTAAAATTTTTCTGTTTGTTTATAATATTTTTTATTTATTATTCACAAAGTACAGCAAGAGGCTTTATCTTACTTTGTTTTTAAGCTTGATTAAATAAGCTGCATAACTTTGACTTTCAATTATTTCGTTTATAAATTTGCTATATAAATATGTTTATTCAAGAGTTAGGGAAAAAATATTTTCTTATAATTATATTTATATTATTTATATATTACTTTTTAATTATATATTTATAATTATCAAAGCTGAAGGCCCTAGTAGCCAGTGCTGTTAAAATAAGTTAGACTTTAATATTAATTATATCTTACTTTATAAAATTAAATAAAATAAATAAAAAATATTTATAATTAATAATTTATAATTATTATTATATTATTGTATAAATTAAATGAGAATTTGTGGCTATTATTTTCTGTTTTCTATTTCATTATTTTTTTTTATTTATTTATTTATTTATTTTTTTTTTAGATAAGACTTTAATTTATTGAAGCTTTTGTCATTGACTCTATAGCGATTTCATTAATTAAATGAATTTAATTAAAATATATATTTGACTTGTAAATTTATACTCAAACTTTATACACGTTTGCCTTGCATACTTTTTGGCAGTGAAATTATTTACATATATTAGAATGAGCAAACAAGTATTAAAATTCAAATATATTTTACTATTAGAATATATTCAGTAATTATTGATATACTCGTATTGTTAGAATGAGCAAACAAATATAGCAAAATCAAATATATTTTACTATTAGAATATATTCAGTAATTATTCATATACTCGTATTGTTAGAATGAGCAAAGAAATATAAAAAATTCAAATTAATTTTACTATTAGAATATATTCTGATGAAATCTTATATTTTATCTACTTTAAATAACAAAAATATGCATGTAATATTTATATATATATATTTATATATATTTATATATATATTAATCTATAATTGTTAAAATAACTTCAATTCCAGCGCCAGAGACTGCCTGAGTAATAATTAATCTCCATATGTTTAAACTCTTTGTGCATCATGCTACAAGCTCAGAGCTCTTTCATGAGCTGCTCTCTACCTGACTTACCTTTTATCTCTAATGAAATATCGAGCATACATTGTATAATATGCCAATGCAAAATATAATTAATTAGATTAATTAGATTATCTATTGTATTTTATACTCATTCACCTTGTAACAAGAGTATATAAGCTTTGTGTCTGTGTCGTCTGGCAACTATAGATAAGGAAATTAGAACATATAGTCGCCTGTTAGCTCAGTTTAAGTGTTAAGACTGTTTTTTGATTCATCCACTCCATATCCAAACATATTCTTATGTTAATAAATTGAATTGTTTGTGAACCTTTACCAACTATTCTCTGCATTTGCTGGCGCTCGACTGCCACAATGACTGCATTTATTTCATAAAATGAAAATCTGTTGTTGAAACTTATTTAAAGTCATTTAAGTTGGAACAATTAGTTTTGGCAGTTGCTTTAACTTTTATTAATTCCAATTGTCAATGCAGTTGTTGCCATTGTCGAATTGAAATCTTTGACATTCCGCTGAAGCTGAAGCGCTTGGCGCTCGGTTGAGTTTTTTGGGCAATGGTCGCATGCACTTTACTTCAAAGTAATTAACGCCGATCCAAAACAGACGCCAATTTACATAGCTTTGGCTCCACGCTCCTTAAGCGTCCTCTATTACTCAAGTCGTTCAAATGCACACACACACACACACAATCAAACACACACACTCTCACACACACATACACAGAGAGAAAAACTTGCAGCTGGAAAACAAAACCTCTTGAATTTTAATTAAACGTTTTTATCCAAGATGCCGGAGCGACTTCTGCTCAACTCATTTTTCTTATTTTTCGGTTGGTCGTCGTCATCTGGCTGCTTGTTGTAATATTTGTTGTTGTCGAGTGCATTTGAATATTTGCCTTATGCGTTGTTGTTCTACAGGCGATTGCATTTACTGCGAATATTTTTCTGGCAGCTGCAGAAAAAAAAATGAAAAAATAAAAAAATAGAAAAAGAAAAATAAGAAGAAAATGAAGAGAATCATCAGCAGCAGCAGCAGCAAAAGTGGGTAAAAAATAAGATGAAAATGGCAGCCCAGCCCTGGCGCATTGGGCGGGCTAGCTGGGAATTGGGCGCCCGCTAGATCCATTGACTGCACTCTGTAATTCAATTATCGACTCTTGGCAGTAAAAAGTGTTAATTATTAGTTTCCTTTCTGCAGCGCTGAAGATGTCGTCGTGTCCTGTCGCCTTGGCGAAAGTCTTGGCTAATGAAGACGTTGTTGCCGGATGAGCTTGGGGTCGGATGAAAAGAAAAATATGCATTATAATTAAGCATATTGGCATTGATGACACTCACAGACTCACAGACTCGCAGACTCTCGACCAGGCCAACCACTTGATCTAACGATGATGCAGCCAGCCAAGACGCCTTGGCCGCCCCACACAATTGTTAATTGATATTAATTTTAATCATATTTTTTTGCTGGATTTGTGCTGGCTATGTGCTAAGTGAGAACGTAAAGTGCAGTTAATTAGCTTTTTCAAATGAGCTCAACTACAGGCCACAGCAATAGGACAGCAAAGGCACAGAGTGAAAGAGAGAGAGAGAGAGAGAGATAGTGAAAAAGAGAGAACGAGCGAGGAGTATTTATGAAATTTATGGAACAATGGATGTCATGTTCTAATTGCATATTTTGAATTTCTTAATAGGAATCATGAACTTATAATAAATTTATATTGCTTTGAAGGTGTGTGTGAGAAAGGGCAGGTTGGATAAGTTTAATTTGGTTTATTTAAGGAGTCTAAAGTGGGTTGAATTCTGCTTTTACATAGTCAAAAACTTAGGTTTGAGTTTATAACTTAATTTGTAATAGAAATTTTTCAATTTGTTGTATAAATTTTAAATTTGTGCTTTAGGAAAGGCAGTTGAGAGATCTTAAATTAGGTATATTTAAGGATTTTTATTTATATTTAAGTATTTTTAAGTATTTAATTTTTGTTAAAAATTTTAAAAATATTTTAAAAAATATTTTTTTTAGTTTAATTTTGTTTTTTAGGCTTTTTTCTTAACAAATTTTGTAAAATGATTGGAAGCTTAAGTTTTCGTTAAGATTTTAGTTTTTAATTATTGAACATTGTTGAGTTATCGATACTTTTCGCATAGTTTTAAGAATTTTAAACAATATTTTTTAGCACTAAAGTTCTCTTTATTGTTATTAATTGCTTATCACAAAGTTTACGCTAAACGCGAGCAAGCCTTTGGCTGTTTGATACTGTTTTTGTATGTAATAATCAATTTAGAGTACCTTGCAGAGCTGTCAACGTACGAGCATCTGCACTAAAAGAGAGATAATTAGTTGCTCAATTGCTCCGATCTACGAGCGCCGGCTAAGCAAGTTTGAGCAGCCGCTGCGCCGTGAGAACGAACATGTGTGAGAACGAGCATGTGAGAACGAACATGTGGAGAGCAAGACGGAACGAAATAACCGTTAAACTCTTTACAAAGTATAAAATCTCTTACATGCTTATATATTGGGCGCATTGCCGCTCTTAGTTGCGTTGCTTAACGGAGCATTTGTGTGAAGCGCCGATTGCTGCATTCAGCAGAGATTCAATATGATAATATGTGAAGTCTTGTCTACAGAAGTTATGTGTGATCTACATTATATTGCGTTGTACTGATTCTTGCTGAGAAGAGCAACTGCTTTTATTTAAAACTCTTAGATAATATCTTAATACATTGCCATGGTTTCACACGGCGAGTAATTTGAGAGAGGGCACAACTGTTTTACCTCATCATCGCTAGGTTTGACGTTGGGAATGATCATAAATTGCTCAATGTTCAATGCTCACGCAGTTCACTAAAATGTGAGCGGAGGTGGCCGTATTAGTATATATATGAATGCATGTATTTGCTGTGCACTTATGCATGTATGCGTGCCTGTATATATTGTTCTACACAGCGACGCGAGTACGATAGGAGCGACCCTCGCGATTGGAAAGGGCGACTCAGTCCGTCTCTGTCGCTCTTCTGTATTCAGCGATTGGTTCGCGTCGCTCACACGTCGTTCATACTTTCATACCTTTAAATTGAAAATATTTGCACAACATCAAGATTTCACTGCTCTTGTTAGAGTTATAATTCCAAGACTTATTTTACACATTCATATAAGTTATATAGTTCCAACTCTTTTTAGTTTATTTTAAGTTTGGAATAAGTTATTGAATTTTAAGTAAAGTTTAATATCAACTCTTTCAATTTCTTATCTTATGAGCTATCTGTCTACCTCTTAACTAAATCATTAAGTATTCAATTCAATTGCAGCTCTATGTTACCTTTTATTGAGTATTAAATCCATTCTCATTTAAATTCGAAAGGTCTAATCAACATATGTTTAAAATTGTAGTCTAAATCCAAAACAACTCCCTTGACATTTCTATATCCATCTACTACCCACTTCAACTGTTAATCCAGCAACTCATGAGTAGAGATTCGGTATTCAACTTAGTCCAATTGCCAATCGGGCAAGTAATTATAATTCAGCACGCATTGCCAGTTTTAGGCCACTCTAAATAAAAAGAGGGAAAAAAGGTATCACAAAAAAAAAAAAAACGGCTGAAGCATTTGGGCAACATCACACTTCATTAGCGCAGGTTATCGCCGAAATGTGCCGCGGCTACAGCAGAGCAACCGTTTGGGCTTCAGGGCTACAGACCTCAGCACTCCCCGCTCAGTTAGTTTTTGGAGGGCATTTGAATTTTGCATGCACATGGCGCAGACATTTGAAAAACGGCATTGCGAATGAACAGTGCCAAAAGTCCCAGGCACGAAAAAACTGCAAAAGTTTGAAAACAGATAGACAGCAAGGCAGAAGGGGTAACATACGACAGGGAGAGAGAAAGGAGGGTAGAACAAGAAAGAGAGAGCGGGAGAGAGAGTGAACACACGAGTTAGCCAGTGTCAAAGGCAAAATACAAACTTGAAACGAAAAACAAGCAAAAGTCTTCAATTCGGGTATAAGCGACTGCGTTATACACGTTTGCTTACAACATGTTAGACGATAGATCAATAAATATGTATAGATCAAGATATAAAGCAAACAAGTTGCTAATACTTAATCGAGCTTTACAGCAACTTCGAGCTTCAACAATAGAGAGAAAATTCCCTGTCTAATCAGGCTTACTTTCTGACTCGCTCATCCACGACCATACATTGCTCATTTCCTACTGTAATTATTTTCACATTAGCACAACCAATATACCCCTCAGTGTACCTAGTATAGAGTGCATAACAAGCAACGCGAACGTTGGCCATCATAAATTATGCAGCACGCGGTAGCTGCAATCTGATGCCCTCAACGAAATGTCGGCTGCATTCAATTTGTAGCACTCGAGCACTCACACGCTCACACTGTCACACTCTCACAATTACCCCTCTCCCTCTCCCTCTCCCTCTCTCTCAATCTCATTGCCACTCTCTGTCTCTCAATTTTGGAATGTGTGTAAAAATAATGGCCGCGGCGGCTGAACGGCAAACTTGCCACGGAAGTTGCAGTTTGCATGCAACTGCTAGCCGCAGCTTAGCCATGGAATCCTTTCTCACGCGCTCGCCGACAATACAAAAGCCTGGAGGCTCAATCAGCAACTGGCCGAGGAACAGCAACGAGAGTCGGAGTGGGAGTGGTAGTGGGACTGGGAGAGGGAGTGGGCGCTCAACCAGCGGGTGACTTCCTCTCAAAACAGATACAAATGCAGCCCAACGCAAAAACTACGGACACAGCAAAAAAGGGAGTGAATTGGAGAGTCGAATAGTTGGATATCCTTTATATAAATATATATAAATAAATGAAGGAATATTTTTATATTTAACTAACTTTTAATGTGGTATATCCTTTAGATAAATATATGCAAATAAATGAAAGAATATTTTAATATTATTATTTATGTTAAATTGAGCTAAAATATAGTTAAATGTATCTAAAATAATAATTTATAAATAAAATATAATAAAAATAAATAAAATAAAATTTTAAAATATTCTTAAATTTATTTCAATATATTTATAGAAAATAATAATATTAAAATATTCTTTAATTTTTTTTTTTATATTTATTTATATGAAGGAGATAACACTGAGCAAGATAGTTAAATTGATATTAAATAATAATATAAAAAATATTCCTTCATTTTTAACATATTTATATAATAATTATAATAATAATTCAATTAATAATAACTCAAGTTAATACTAGATATTTCTTTACTTTGAGGCATTCATGAGCCCAAATAAAGATTTCAGAAATGAGAGAAGTTTGCTCTGATAGAAGAACCAGAAGAAGTCTGAAGTGAAGAACTAAGAAAAAGCAGAAGCTGAAGTCGGAAGTCAAGAAAATTCGGAGGTTAAGAATTTTTCAAAACTAATTAGGAAATACCACTAGGATATTGTATACGGAAATATATAAACTTTACTTAGGAATTAGCTCTGATGGTGGTAGACAGATGTAATAAAAAACTAGGACTATTTAGAATTTGAACAAGAATCTTCACTTATTGTCTAGACTTCACTCCCCAAAAACTTGGTTAATTCACACTCAACATAACTCACCAACTCATATACCCCACTTGAGACTTTTCACAGCTAAAACTCGCATGAATACTCCATGTCTTTGTGCCAATTTGGTAGACTATTTAATGGTCAGCTCTGTCAAGGCAACTGAGTTAAGTGTTGGCCAAAATTTGTAGCCAGTTAGTGGGATTAGTTAACAAAACGGCAATCAAATGCGTATGTCAGCTCAAGGCTGTATTTGTATAGAAATTTCAATTGCACTTGAATATAGAAAATTTATTGATAAATAAGCGAAATGCTTGTGCTAAATGAATATAATTAACTTTCAAATAGACAGTTGTGTGTTTTGATTTATGTCTTTATATATTTATATATATGTGTGTGTATTGGTAAAGTCTTAATTCTACTAATAAATTGCAAATTGTAAAGATTGCCCAAGCAATTGATTGAAATTAATCATACGTCATATTAGTCCAGCCACTCAAAGTGTTTTACTTAGAAATTTTACAGTTGGATTTAACAAATAAATACTAAAAAAAAATAGTCGATTTTCACTAAAATCTCTTTAAACAGAAATGTATTTATGCAGCACTTAAAATGCACCCAAGCGTGCGGCATAAAAAAATAAATAGCTGAAAAAAAAACGAGCGAATTACAACACTTTTCATACTATTTATTTTGTTGTGCGAAAAGTTTTTGCGCATGTTTTGATCGATTACGCCAGCCGAATAACAAACAGTGCTGGCCACAAAAGTATGTGCATTTGGGAAATAATATATACAAAAAAAATTATATTTATTTAAATAAATTTTTTATATTATTTTTACTGATTTATTTGCATTTTAATCTTAATTAAAAAAACATTTTTTTTTTTCAAATATGAAAATTTGCTAATTTATTTTGATTGCCTTTATTGTACTATTGCATAAAATAAAATCAAGTATTTATTTGTGTTCAACCATGGCTGACTAAACTCTACTCTGGCTAAAGCATATACAAATGCATGTAATATAATATACCCTGTTCATAGCTGCACAATTTCAATAGGGTATTTATATTGAATACTTTTAGCAGCGTCATAAAATATACTTTACAATTTGCTGGCCTTTCAAAGTGTAAATTTATCAATCATACGCCATGGTTGCCAGCCAAGCGACGCGCTGACAACACGTACGCCGCATGCACATGTGTGTATGTGTATGAGTGTGTGTGTGTCTGTGTCTGTGTGTGCGTGTCCAGACACACGTATAAACTGCTTTCAATGCACGCACGCTTGTCTTTATGCATTAATTTACTCCCTGCCAAGCTTAATGCTGCGCAAAATATATATATTTTTTAATTTTGCCTTTTTTGTATTTAAAAATAAAGAAATATTATAATTTACAGCTCACTAACGCTTTTGCTGAGGCTGTTGTTGTTGGTTCTGTATTATATTTAAAATATGCACAGCAACTAAAAGAATTTTTCACACAAATTGAGTTTGCTCCGCTTACAGCAAAAGTCGCTGTCGCTGTCGCTGTCGGCGTCGCCGTCACCGTCGCCGTCGACGCGTCGTTTGTCGCTGCTTTTGGCATTGCCAATTTTGCTGCCAGTCATCGGTCGCTGCCATTGACGACATGGAAAATTTGCTGCCATTGCCACGTCACTCATAAAATACAAGCATTAAAAATAAAGAAGGGGAAGCAAAACAACAACAACAAAAAAAAAGTAGAAAAAATTAAAATAAAAAAAAAAAGTAAGAAAGAAAGACAAGCCAGCTCTAGGATGTTGGCTGCCTGGCATAATTTAATAGAGTCGGTAATATCAATAAATTTTAAAAGCCTTTTAATGCGCATCGATAAAAATAACCATGGAACATCTTTTTGCGACATAATTATGCTGAAGCGTTGACAGCATTGTTTCAATAGAGTCGAGTCTGTCGAGCTGTCACCAAAAATTCGCCATCGGCTGCTTTTAGCTTGTGTAAAGAATATTAAGTGCCTTAAGCCAGAAATGGCACAAAATAGAGGATAAGAGGCTTAAGTAGATCTTAGATTTGTTGATGTGTTTTAAATTTTATAAAAATTACCTTAAAAATGATCGGAAAGATAGTCTTAGACATGTCTTACGCACTTTGCCAATGGCTTCGATGGCTTACTGGCATAAGTTATATATTATATTAATATTTATGAAGTATGTTCTATAGGTAAATAGACAAATAGTAATTTATTTGTTATTATATTACTATATTATTGTAAGAAAAATCTTTTTCTGAGTAGATTGTATGATTTGCAAGCCAAATGTTTGTTATTTTACGAAAGGTTAATAAATTCGTATCAAATAATTTTGTAAATATTTATTTAAATTTAATAAAAGGCTTATTATTCAATAGCTCTTATGTCTCTGAGTCTACATATCCAACTAAGTCTTGAGTTAAAGCGCTAAATATATTTAACAATAGTAAAGTAAATTTAAATATATTTTAAGATCCAGCAAGTATTAAAAAAATATAAAAACTACAAAACTACATATTCACCTATACAAAATTTCTTTAAAAAAAAACTAATAATTTAAGAATAGAAAAAATAAAAATAAATATTTAATAGACTTCTCAAAATACATTTCTCAATAAATAATTTTTAAGTACATTAAAAAAATAACTAATAATTTATAAGCTAACAAAAACATTTCTCGAAAATAATTTATGATTTAAAAAAAAAATAAGAATGCCCTAAAATGATTTATTTTATTAACTTTTTATTCATTTTAGGTCATTCTTAATTTTTTAAAAATCATAAATTATTTTCGAGAAATGATTTTGGTAGTCTATTAATAATGAATTATATTTTTAATGTATTATTTGGTAGTCTATAAATTATGAATTATATTTTTAATGTATTAAAAAATTAGCTAACTAAAAACTCAACTAAAACATATTTGATTTTCAGCTTGTAAATAGTTTTGCTATTTAATTTGCACCGCTTCACACTGGCGGTAATTATAGGAATTAAATGTACAATTTTTGGTGGATTATTGCATGCATTTGCGGAGTATTTAAAATAATTCTACGAATTTTATATACTCCGTTTAAGCCACAAAATTTAAATGGGTTTGCCTTTGCAGTCGGGGGCTTTAGAATATTTGTAGCATACTTTTGCGCGCTCATGCACACTAAACCAATGCCCCTCAACTAGTAAGCGGCACTCGCACGCTATGAAATCAACTCAACAACATGTTCAGCTCTGGCTAAGCCCCCATGGAAATTTACTCGGAGCCACACACAAAAAAAAAGAAGAGAAAACAAAAAAAAAAAACAGAAAAAAAATTATAATAAGTAGCAGTGCGGCGATGGCAACGATAAAAAGTGTTGAGCGCTGTCGTTCATATGCAATGGAAACAAAGCAACAAAACCGCAAACAGGCAACGCCCCACCCACCCACAGCAGCATCAATGCAGCTGGCCAAGCCAACCAGCCACCATCAGCCACCAGCAGCTGTTGCCACCAAAGACAATGCCAGCGCATGCATCCCTTGCTGAAATGCAGCCAACGAAAATGCATGGTATTAAGGGAATGCCAAGCGAGATGGCCAACAAAACTGAGAAAAGCCAAAGCGACGTTTTTGTACAGTTATTGAATAGAGCCAGAAATACCCTGTAATCATAGAAATTTTATTTTGTGTGTTTATAGACGGTTTACTTCTGAGTCTATTTGAAATGTTTTTCTAACTTATTTCTGAAGAGCTGCCTGCTAAGGCCTGGGAATTGTCCTAATTATATATTTCGTATTATATATTATATACATATTTGAAGATTAGATGAGTTGGTATAAGTTTGTGATTTTAAGGATAATAATAATTTTTGGACATTTGAATTATTCAAAGGTTTTCCCATGTACAGAATTCAACGTTGCAATTAATTAAGATATTATATATATTCTGAGGGCCATAAGGAAGGATGAGAGAGGAGGGGCGTAGCGCAGATTTTCAGTAGATTCTTTTCATTTTCTTTTTAATTTTTAATTACCTGAAATATTTACATTTTTTTATGTTATAGCACTTTGATTATTCCCGAAATATATATTATTATTATTATTTTATTATTATATTTTATAGAATTATTATTAAATTATATTTAAAAAAATTAATTTTGTATATATATAAAATATTTATATATTTTTATATAAGTATATTTATAATTTATATATTTAAATATTTATATATATTTTTATATATGTTTATAAATAAAAATATTAGAAAATAAATCAAATTTATATCAAATATATATAGTTCTACAAAAATATATTTGTATATGCAACAATATATTACCAATATTCTTTGAATCAAAATATATTTTTCAAGAATAATTTGAACCTTAAGCATTAAGATAGCAGTAAAAGCAGTATTAAGTGCGAAAAATATGGAAAATTTGCTGTCATCAAATTCAATTCAGCCAGGCTGATATAATAAAAAGCAAAGCAAATACATTTACAAGTCGAAGAGCTGGATTGGATTGGATTGAAGGCTTTGAAAGTGCAGCAGCCGAGCTGGCCTGCTTCAGTCACAGCAGTTGCAGTTGCTGTTGCCATTGCTGTTGCCATTGCTGTTGCTGCTGGTTGCAGCCATTGCAACTTTGGTTACGGTTTGTTGCTTAGCTGCACACTGTCGAATGCCGTTGGCTTATAAAATATTTAAATATTTTGTGGCAATGGCCGCAACATATTTGCACAGGGCTGTTGGAGCGCTGGCTAAGAAAGCTGCTTGGGCGCACTTCACTAAAGTTCAAGTGGCGACGCCTCAGCGTATGCTATTAATATTGTGCGACAGCTGTTGGACTGTTTAAATATTTATTCAATACGCAAAAAGTATGGCGTCAACGCGGCTTATCAGCCTGCGGGGTCTACGGCCAAGGAGACAAAGAGCCAAGGATGATGGGCGAACGTTGTCATTGTCATTGGTTCCGCAGTTGCCGCTTGATATGCTAATATGGTTATGGTTACGGCTGCCGCTGCCGTTGCTGTTGCCGTTGTCGTTGCTGTTGCTGATGCTGCTTCTATTCTTTGCGGTTGTCCTTGTCGTTGGCTGAGAAAATTTCATTATGCCAATTACTTGCATCAAAGCTGCTGGGATAATTGACTTTGCTTAGCGGCTGGCAGTGTTAGAGTCAAGACCTTCGCAGACACCATTCTACTCAGTTTAAAGCACTTGCATAAGACGCCTTTGCACATTAGTTGACTTGTGTGTATGTGTGTGGCCCCATTTGGAAGCATAAAATAATTAAACTTAATTGACAGTTTTTGGGCAACACCTTTAGTCTCAGCCTGTGCATGCTTTAATCTAATGATCTTAACTTTGCCAGCAAGTGCCTGGTTAGCTTTTAGTATAGTTAAACGACAATCTGGAGTACATTCAACAACTTGCAATGGCTTCAGGTATATATATTAAAGCAAATACTCGTGCTATATCAAAAAATATATATATTATATAGAATGATTATCTTAATTGATATAAACATTGCTAAAAATGGGTTTGCTAATAAAATTGTTCTACTTTATAAGGTGTTTGAATAACAAGTACTCCGATTTGTTTTAATCAGTCAATTCAAACTGTTCACAGATTTGTGAACAGTTTGAAGTTAGTTTATTTGTATTAGTGTTAGTGTTCAGTTGTTTTATGTATTTTTTATTTTTCAAAAATTTTAATTATATGTTTTTTGGTCCTTTTTGTAAAAATTTCTTTTAATAAATTATTACGCAGAGTGTTTTCGTTTCGTCTTCTTTGTTTTATTGTTATTGTTTTAATTGTTAAGATATGAAAATCTATCCAAATGCTGATGCTTGGTTCTACGTTGAAAAGCCAGGCGGCTGGGCGCAGTATGAGAAGTATTCTGCGCAACATAACTGGAAATCCACAGCCAAGCCAATCAGGCCGAAGGTCATGTACCATTGGCGTGACTTCGAAGGCGTCAAGAAGACGGAGATAAAAAAGGAAGATCTCTACTTTGACAATTGGCAGCAGACTCGAATTCGGGCACAGGCCTGCCTGGGCATGCTCTATGCAACCGGCTATCGCTTCATTAGACTAACCAAGGCACCTCCGGCTGGCTTCAAGTGTGCACCACTTCCTGTCAATTTGGTTGGCGCGTATAACGTCAACGGTAAGTGTTGTGGGCTTTAAAATTTATACATAATATATTAAATTTACAAAAAAAAACTATAGAATATCTAAGGCAAAAGAGAATTGAAGAAAGACTTGCAGCGAAAGCCGCTAGAATGGCAGCTTTGGCAATTAGAAAAGCTGAACTCGCTTATAAAAACAGAGCCAAGAAGAAGCCAAGGCCCGGTTATTGAAGAATTAAAGTGGATGCAACCTAAGGAACATATATGTAAATTATTTCTCAATTTAGCGTTAATAAACAATCAGCTTTGGATACAAATTGCTTATGCTGTTTCTATTCTTTGCGGCTGTCCTTGTCGTTGGCTGAGATAATTTCATTATGCCAATAACTTGCATCAAAGCTGCTGGAATAATTTGACTTTGCTTAGCGGCTGGCAAACCTTATTCAATTCAGTTTAAAGCACTTGCATAACACATTAGTTGACTTGTGTGTGTGTGTGTGTGTGTGGCCCCATTTGAAAGCATAAAATAATTAAACTTAATTGACAGTTTTTGGACAACACCTTTAGTCTTAGCCTGTGTATGCTTTAATCTAATGATTTTAACTTTGCCAGCAAGTGCCTGGTTAGCTTTTAGCATAGTTAGGCGACAATCTGGACTGCATTCCATAACAATGCTATGAAGTATTTTAGTTTTTATTTAGATAGAGTTGTGACTGGCATGTTACTATGTGAACAGCATTAATAATTGCATATAAAATTAATGTAAGTTTCAAGCTAAAAATTTATATAATACAAAAATAATCAACTTTGACTATATTTAAAAAATATATATTAAAATAAATTATATTTAAATAAATTATATATAAATTAATTATATTTAAATCAATTATATTAAAAAAAAAGATATTTAAATAAATAATATTTAAATAAATAATAAATAAATAAATTATATATAAATAAATTATATTTAAATAAATTATATTTAAACAAATTATATATAAATAATTTATATTTAAATAAATTATATTTTAATAATTCATATTTACATAGGTAATTTCGTTTGCCTTTTTATTCAAGTAGAATTTAAGTTACTGCTTAGGCATTTATTTATTACTTTGAATATGAATATACCAGTATGAGTCTGAACAACTTAAAACTGACTTTACTTAGAAGTTAATGCTTTATAACAAATTATATAAAATCTGAATAATTTTGATTGAATATAAGTAAGAAGATTGTAGAGCAAGAAAAGATTAGACATTTGGATGATGACATCTAATATATATTACTTATAATATGTAATCTTAACAACTTTACAAATATTAATATGGATTTGGGCATACTCAAGTTTTGGCGACTGTAAAAGCAAGATAAGCTATATGGGCAAGTGCCACATTGGTGTTTAAGGTATCCCCCAAGCCAAGCTAATGCCATAAACAGTAGCTTTTACTTTTAGATATAAATACTAATAAGTTCGTATATACCACCAGTATATCAGTTCAGTCATTGGATCATTCAAGTCACTGCTTGTGCTATTATCAGCTTCTTTTGACCAATATGGACTAATAGTTTTTGTTTTTGTTAATTGGTCGTCTCTCCTAACAATTATATAAACATATATTCTATTAAATAATATATTTTTCCTATATACGATTAATATCTCAATTTATATTCACATTAATCAAAATGAGCAAATTCCTCTTATTATTAATAAGCACATACCGAAATAATCCTCTTTCAAACAGCTTTTGTTTAATAAGTACTCCAACTTAGCCTAAACAACCATTTTATGCTTTTTGTAGATATAGAGTAAGCTTTGATTTCATGTTTATTTATTGTTGTATTCTAAAATGTTTTCTTTTTAATTGAAATTTTATTTTACTTGATGCTTCTACACAAATTTCTCTTAATAAATTTTTAAGTTGAATTTTTCGTTCTTCTTCCTTTCTTTTCTTCACCATTTCTTTAATAATCGGCAATTATGAGAATCTATCCAAATGCTGATGCTTGGTTCTTCGTGGATAAGCCAGGCTGCTGGGGGAAGTACGAGAAGTACGCTCCGCATCACAGCTGGAAATCGCTAGTCAGGCCATTCAGGCCGAGGGTCATGTACCATTGGCGTGATCTCGATGGCGTCAAGAAGCCAGAGATAAAGACTAAGGATCTCTATTTCGACGACTGGCCGAAGTCTCGAATTCGTGCACAGGCCTGCCTGGGCATGCTCTATGCAACCGGCTATCGCTTCATTAGACTAACCATGGCACCTCCGGCTGGCTTCAAGTGTGCACCACTTCCTGTCAATTTGGTCGGCGCCTACCAAGTCAACGGTAAGTCTTATGCACTTTTCAATTTTGTACATTATATGTTAAACTAAAAAAAACAAAAAAAAACTATAGAATATCTGAAGCAAAAGGCCAAAGAGGCAAAACTGGCAAAGAAAGCTGCTAAAAAGGCAGCCTTGGAAGCTAAGAAAGCAGCCCTCGCTTTCAAAAATAGGGGCAAAAAGCGAGGAAAGTCTTAAGCAAGACTTAAAGTGGATACAATCTAAGGAAAATGTATGTAAATTATTTCTCTTCTGCGCTTCTCTAGCGGTAATAAACGTACATATTGATTTGGCTTTGAATAAGAATTGTCAATGTTTTAAGTGGGTTTGGTTCAGTAAGAATTGATATATATTAATATTATTTTAGTTTATTTTGAAAATATTTTTTTATAAATTTTATTTATATAAGTAAATACATAAGTTGGTTAAGAATGGTATGAAGCCTAAGCTGATTTAATTATATCACTATATTGAAGATTTTTAGCAGTCCAGCAAGCTATGCCGTTGCTTAAAGGTTTACACTGTCATTGATTTTTCCCGAAGATAATCTGAAAGCAATGCTATTCTTAAGGCAACAGAGAGTTCAGAGTAGAACATGTGATAAATCTTATTCAAATTGAGACATAAAGCATGAAAAGAGTTGTGAAAACTACAATCCGTAACGGATGAAAGTGCCTGGATTGTCTGGAAAGGATAGAAAAATGAAATCGACCTAAGAGAAAGGTGAACTCAATACTACCAGCAATATACTTGTATAGTAAGACACTGAACGGGTTGATCTTGCAACTAAGAACTAGTAGCGACTTGAACTTTAATATCTAAATCCTCATATAGATCAAGCTTGTTTTTATAATCGAGCACTTTTCGCCTCTCTATGAAATTGAGTAAAAACGTTTCAGATATTTGAGCGTATCCCACGCGCCTAGATTTATCAAATTTTGCATTTATTTATGTAGAATTTATATAGAAAAATAAATTATTTATATAGTTTTGATTTCTTTTGTATTTCAAATATTAAAATATTTTTTACATTTATAATTTTTAAAATAAAAAATTTATCTTAATTTAGTTTGATTAATTGTTGAATATTTTTAATAAATTTATTTATTTTTAATAAATATTATTTTTAAAATATTAAACTATATTTTATTATTATTAATATATTAAAACTATTAAAATATTCTACTAAAATATAATTTTTCCTTCGTAGTTCTATATATTTCGTAAAATTTTTTTTTATAAATTAATGATTTCTAATACTTTTTTTTCAAGCTCTAGATTAAATTTAAAGGCAACAAAAAATATTAAATATAAATGTAAATAGCATTAAATCAAGTTTCCACACACAAAAGTCATCTTTGGTGCAATTCATTAGACAACCAAAAAGTTGGTTACATAATATGCTTAAATGAATGAATACTATGGTATGTATATATGTATATACATGAATGAATGAATGAATACTATGGCATGTATGTATATATGTACGTACGCTACATTTATCAATGTAATTTTATCGGCCGCATAATTAGCGTAGCCAAGCGCACTGATTAACTTGCATTCAACGATTTTCAATTGAATTTTGCAGTTCGTTGATTCGAACCAAAAAAAAAAGAAGAAGAAGGAAGATATATACATATATAGATATATATATAGATCTATATGTAGCTACGTTGAAAATAAAGGGAAATATACGAGACTGTGATGCACATGCAATCATCGTAGCACCTGATGTGGGTGTGGTCTGTGGGATAGGTTAATAAAAATACAAAGCAGTACAAAAAACGAAATGAAAAATATGCAGACGGGCGAATGATGAATGTGAATGTGAAATGTGCCATTAATTAATTCGATTAAATGCAGCAATGCAGGCAATCAGCCAAAAAGGCAGCGTGAAGCAATATAGTACAACAGGAGTACACAGGATATACACACTCACACACACACACACACCCATACTCGGTCAGTTAAGAGTCAGTCAATCAACGCAGCAGCCACAAATGACTGAGAAGCTGTTTCATCATCAATGGACTGTGAACTCGCAGGGCTTGCAGGGCACTCATTATTAAGCGTTAAGACTCTGTCTTGGACTGATGCTCGTTATATATTAATGGGCCTTAATACTGCAGCATCTTAATTTTATAAGATGTTCAATCATTTTCGTGTATTACAATTACTTAAATATATTTTAAATTATTCTACTGTTAAATTTTGTTGAAAGGAAACTTTTTCAAGCTTTGTTTTCATCATCAAAGTTAGCTAAGTAGGCTCAATATATATATATATATATTATAATGTATGTGGCTGGGCTGGCATAGCCCGCAATGACATTATTTCAAAATAACATTATATAATATAATTTTAAAAAAATTTCGAACACAATAAGGAAAAATTACAATTGACACAAGCAAAATGGATAAGAAGGAAGAGGTAAAGCTCTCCGCAGATGAGCGTCAGTTTTTTGTTGCAACTCGCATGAGTTTGCCGCTCTTTATGCTATCACGTATGTATTCTCAATATATCTCCAATTTCTTCAAAATTAAGTTTTGATGTTTTTTGCTCTTAGGTAATCGCCTGCGCGAGGGTAATTTGGATAGTGTACAGAAGCAATTCAAGTTAGCTGGCGGACACTACAATGCGTACTGTCAGCAAGGTAAATTTGATTATAAAAGTAAAATAAAATTTAAATTAATTATAATTTATATCAACTGCATAGAAAATCGTAGAGAGGAATTTAGTGCCACCACTTATAATCGTTATAGACATGTGACGGGCTTTGAGAAGACGCCCGTAACGCCATATCCGCCAAAGCGTCCCTTGAAATCGAATCGTGAGATGACCACATGGCGTGGCTATCAGCATGCGCCGAATCGATATGGTGTGCTGCCCGAACCATATAAGAGTAAGATGGGCTCTAAGGGCTCCATCTTCGCCAAAATGCACGTGAATAAAAGTCGGCTAAGCATTAAGCCACCGCCGCCGAAATTCTACGAGGTGCCATCGGAAATCGAGCGTTTCTTTAGACCAGAGAACAAGCAAAAGGGCATCTTTCTAACAAGTAAGATAATATCAAACAGATATATGATATATATATAATATCTACTAAATCAAATTGAATAACAATTGAGTTCTTCATCTCTTAACTCTGTTTGCCAGATGCACGTGAACGTCGTCCTTCGTCACGCCTCATGGTATCCGATCCGACCATCTGCTGGCGCAATCCGAGCGATCCTGGTCCCTGTGAGACCTATACCAGTCGCTTTGAGATTCGATCGAACGTGTCGCCCAAGATCAAGGTGAAACCCGATAATCCACACTTGTTTCTGCGTCTGTCTTGCGTGCCAACGAAGCGTAGCAGGATTTTGCGGCCACACATTAGCTTCGAGCCATGTCCCGGACGCTATGACATACGCTATCCGAATGTGTGCGCCTGTGAGCGGGGCAAGAAGTCGGTGCCCCGTCTAACGATTCATATTGAGACACAGAAGCGCTACAAGTTTCGACGCCTGCCCTTTGTGCGCATCAATTATCGCAAGTATTGTGAGCCCGACTGGCGACATGTGATTGGAAAGGGGCATAAGCATGTCTTTCTGATGGGCAAGCACGATTTGCCCAAGCCACAGATGAAGAAGGAGAAGGAAAAGAAGGGGGCGATCAAGAAGGCCGAGAAGCAACTGAAGATGTTTGCCGATGGCAAATATCTCAATATGCTAGTCAATCCAAGGCATTATTCAATATCAAAACGCGACTTTCCCCTAATGCCGTACGTGCCACGCATTGTCTACAATTGCGTGGCCAAGCGTGTGATACGCAAGCAGTTACGTAATAATAAGAAGATTGCCTTCATGAGCGGCCAGGAGCGCTGGAAGGATGGCGTACGCGTACTACAGATGACACAACGCCAGTTGGAGGAGCTGAAGGCGCGTTTGCCTGAAGATCGACGCCTCGAGGATCATCCAGTCAATCTGCGTGCTTCGAGGATGGTCAGCCGACTGTTCGTCGTGCCCGAGCGGATGCGCACAACTTATATACCCATGCTGCGTAAGCGTCTCTTCAAATTTCTGCCCATACCTGGTGCTCGGGTCCTGGTCACTGACAGTGATATACGGCCGGATTTGCCATTCGATCGCGATAATCCGACGGGCATGTACAATGTGAAAATAGACGAGACGAAATTCTTTCGTGATGCGGTTTTGCAGGAGCTTGAAAACCAACGTTTGGGTATCGTTAAGGAAGAGAAGCCTTTGGAGCCATCTATGAGTGGCATTAGCATTACTGCTTCAATGGCTTCGGCCAAGACATCGATCAGCAAGGCATCCATCACCAAGGGATCCATCAGCAAGGCATCCGTTAGCAAGGCATCCGTCAGCAAGGCATCGGTCCATAATAGATTAACAAATACAATGGAAGCTAAGCCCGACGAGTAAGGTCTTTGTTCACTGCACTCTACATTATCTACATTATATCTTCTCGAAAAAGATCGCGCATGAGCATCACGTTTACATAGTTTTATGATTTATGTGCCATGCACCAGTAAATTTTAAAGCCACCAAAACTGTGCTACACTTGCGACTCCTGGCGCCCGCTGCCATAAAGTAGCAAAACGTAACTTTTGACCATAAAATAAATAACTTTTCAGTTGTCCGTCGCCCAGACTTGGTTTCCGTCTGCATATGTGTAAGTGTGTGTGTGTGTGTGTCTGTGTGTGTGGCCAAAAACCAGCAGAAAAGCCAGCACGAAATAATTAAGTTTTCCAACGTTTTGCGGAATCTGTGCCGGGTCCGGGATTTTGTAGCCAGATAGACTACGGCTACGGCTACATCTACGGCTACGGTCTACGTGTGGTCCGCTACATGTGGCCATTAAAATTACGAGCATATCTCATATCTACTTGCTTAGATTGTAAAACATAATCTGTTATCAATTATTTTAGCTGCGTGCCTTTTCAGACCAAGGCGTGGTAGGCGTGGCGGGCGTGGCCTTCGTGCCCTTTAGCCAGTCGGGGCAGTCGGGGAAAACTTGCAAAAGCGCTCACGTTGCATTTGCTAAAGCAAAAAGAAAACTTTTCACACACTATTTATGACTTAGTTAAAATTTTGGCATGTAAGCAATTTCATTTGCTGCGCCTTAGCATCTGGCTCATAAAAATGGCCATCCTAATCGATTTTCGACTCTTTACTCGTTGCGTGAATTGGGTGTGTGAGTGAATGAATGAATGTGAGTGTGAGTGTGAGTCAATGAACAAGTACAAGCGAGTGCAGAAGTTAATTGAGTTTTGTGAGCCGAAGGCTTTGATAGGCAGCCGCAAAGTCAGCAGAAAGTAACCAAATAAAACTACAGTTAAAGGGAATGAATCAGGAATAAGGCTAAGTATTTAGGTGAGTATTATGGTATAAGAGTTTGGCTTAGCTTTAAATATATTATGTGTATTTGTGTAGATGTAGCTGAGAAATGCCTAATCAATATAGTAAATGTGACTGATTCCATAAATATCTAATCAATATAATAATATTGATCAATCTTGACTGCTAATTTATATGCAGCTTTATTGATCTAGATATCCATCTCTCGAACTGAAAACCAAATAGGTGTTTGATATTCAAATGCTGAATTTAGATTCTGCTTACATTCTGTATAAGCTGCTTGTCAGCTAACAGGTAAATCAGAGATTTATCTTATAATACAATAATAATTGGGAAGATTTTGCTTATTTCATTTGAATTTATAAATTTATTTATTTAAAGAATATACAAATTATTAAAAAAAATTATACTAAACATTTTTTTCTTAATTTGAAGATAAAAAAAAATATTTAAAAATATAATTCAAAATTTATTTGTTCATTTGTAGATAATTAATATTACTAAAAAATATAGTTCGACATTTTTTTGTTCCTTTAAAGAAAATACAAATTATTTATATATAATACAAAATTTATTTTCTTTTTTAGAGTATATTAAAATGGTTTAAAAATATAATTCAAAATTTTTAATTAATATTTTTAATACCAAAATCTGTTAAAAAATATAGTTCGAAATTTTCATATTTATTTGAAAAAAATAATATTAATTAAAAAAAAAAAAATAAATATCGATATTTTGTTTTGTTAATTTAAGGAAAATAAATATATAAAAATAGAACTCGAAATTTAGCTTAATTAAGTAATTATTTATTAAAAAGTAAAGTAAAAAGCTAGTTCGAAAAAACAATAAGAATTTAGTGACAATCTGTAAAGCTTATATAATTTATGAGCTAGTTTTTCAACAACTATTAAATAGCTTGCAGTATAATAGCTTATAGCATACATAATTTCATAATAATCTTAATTACATAATTTTCTTCAATATATTTAATACTTACCATAAAGTTATTTAAAAACTAACTGAACTGGGACCCAGCAATTGATCAATTTAATTTAAGTTCTGGTAGCTCTGATTATAATCAAAATTTCAATTTGAAAAGTCAAATAGCCAATTGAAATGTGATTTGTAGTGCAAACTCGAAGAGTTGGCTGTTACCGCATGCAAAGTTTTGTTTTTCTCCCCTTTTGTGCCATATGAAAGTAGTTGCAGAAAAGGTTCAAGCCATGGCTGCACACGTTACTTTTGTTGTGTGTGTGTGTGTGTGTGTGTGGGGAAAACAAAAACGTAACGGGTAGTAAGCAGGATACAAAGCTCCCATTCAATGCATTTTGTTTACCAGCTGCTGGCAGCTGATTAACAGTGACAGGAACGCCCCAACATGTTCTGACTGCAACTTTTCCCAAAGAAAATTATTATGGTTAATGTTGTGCGGCATTGTTGTTGTCAACGTTGTTGTTGTTATTATTGTTGTTGTTGTCGTCGTTGGCAGTGCAAATATTTTACACGCCACAAACACAATCACAAAGCCCAAGCCAAAGTGCACAAGTAAAAGTAAATTATAAGCAAAAGGCAACAATGCGACGCAATGTTGAAATGCAGCTGATTGTGCGCGAAAAGTTGCTTTTTTTTCTCGTTCCTCGTTCTGCTTCTTCGGCTTTACTTTTTGTGTGGCGAGGCAGAATCACGGAGAATTGTGGAGAATAGGAGCGAGGACAACCAGGCAAGCAAGCAAGCAAGCAGGCAAGCAGCAGAACGGAAAGACAGTGCACGCTTTTCGGTTAACATGAGTTATTATTGCAAAGTGGGCGGCGTGCCAAGCAGCCAGCCAGCGTCTTGCCAACTTGCCAACTGGTTCAAGATGAAGCCATTGTGGCAAACGGACTGGTTGGCGTTGCCTTTTGTCCTCCACCGAGTGAAACTTATACGCGAGCGCGTGCGCCATCGTCCTTGCCCAACTAGATATGGTATTACATTTGGCACACGCTTCGAGGGGAACTTTTACTGCATCATGATGAGCTGATTAAAGATTTCCAGCTGAGATCCTTTTTTAATAAATTGTTGAACAGTAGAAAATGAAAAAAAAAATGGAAAAATAACTTGTTATTGTATTTCTGTTTGTATTTCTACACGGCTCACAGGTACAGTTGTCTTGCTGTTGCTTTAATATTTTTATGCGCTAAAAAGATAATTGGAAATCTTTTATTGAGCTGTGCTATAAAATTAGAGTTTGAACTGTTCAGTTTAAATGGTTTGTTTTTGTAGCAAATAAAAATTGAAGTTTTCGTGGGCTTGAACAATTAATTGTTTGTTTACTTAATTTAAAATCAATTTATATTATTTTAAAATATATACAAAATATATATTTTGAGTTTATTATATGAATTTTGTTATTTTTTATTACTTTATTATTATTAAATATTTTTGTATATATTATAATATATTATATATATTATTAAACTTCATTTAAAATCAATTAATATTAGTAAATAATAATAATAAAAAAACAACAATAGAAATATATTATTTTTAATTTTATTTTTATTTCTAATATATATTTATTGTTATTATTTTTGTTTAATAAAAAAAGAAAACTTAATAATTATATAATGTAATATAATATAAAAACTAAAATATATATATGAATAAATTATTTTTAATTTAATTTTAATTTTTTTATATTCTTTTATTATTATTATTATTTTTTTTGTGTATTAATAATTTAGTTTACTGATATTTTTATGTATTATATAAATATGTTTATATATTATTATTATAGTATTATTATTATTATTATTATTATTATTATTATTATTTTTATTATTTTAATACATTCTCTATTTTCTTTAAGAAAAATGCTTGAAATATTGCATAAATTATGGAATTATTGTTTATTATGCTTGAAATAAATTGTAATTTTGTTATAGGGTATTGCAAAAACAATATTGCATTGTTTGCACTTGCTGTATAGCATACTTTTGTGCGTCAACAAAACAAATGAGCCGTGGCGCTGGCACAGCGTGCTGCGTTGACTGCAGTCTATGAAAGTTGGCTTTGCCACAGACTGTAGCCATTGTTTGCCGTTTTTCTTGCCGAGATTTCATTCTATTTGGGTCATGGGGTCGTGGCGTGTGCAAATTGCAAACAGCAGAAGCAGCAGCAGTAGCAGCAGCAGCAGTAGCTTTTGCTGTGCGTGAGTCGTGAGTCGCAGTCCCGACATGTCGACTCAACATTTTCAAATAATTTCTGATTAAGCTTGGGCACCAACTGTCGCCCCCGCCGGCTCTGCGCTGGCTGCTTGTCCGTGCCGTCCCACGCTGTGTGACAAACGCAGCGGGCGCAAAGGCAGCTCCGGCAACACGCTGACATATTACGGCGCATAATTTACCGTTGCTTATGCTTTTTTCGCCGAGTGCAACTAATTTTTGTTTGTTGCAAGCAAAAGCCACAAAGATTTATGCTTGAGAAATTATGCTTTAAAACTTGAGCGTATGTCTTTGTTGCAGTTGTTGCTGCAATTGCAGCTGCCGCTTGTTGTTGCTCCAGCTGCATTCGCTTAAGTAATTTAATATACTTTAATGCCAGCTTGCACTCCCTGCTCTTTGTCTTTCATGCGCACTCACACAGACACACACACATGCATACATAATGCATATTAGTGTATGCGCATATAAAAGACGTGTATTATGTGAGCGGGGGGGTGTTGCAACAGCAACAGCAACAACAGCAACAACGAGCAGCGAAATGTTCATAAAAATGTAAATGTTCTAAATGGCATGAGAAAAAGGGACAGTAAGTGAGAAATCATAATAAAAGCGTGTGTAAGGCAGCGAGAAAAGAGCGTTGAACCAGAATATAACACCCAAAGCTTCCAAATTGCGTTTGTTTGCATGTGTGTGTGTGTGTGTGAGTATAGTATATTGTGCGTGTGTGTGTGTGTGTTAACTCGTAAGTTTTTGCGCTGACATTTTAAGTGCATCTTTGTGAATTATTTAAACAAAGAATAATTACACAAGGCATTATAAACTGTATGCGATAGAGTGCATAAATATGTCTACTTCAAATAACATTCACGACTCAAATCCTTCGCCTCTCTCTCTCTCTCTCTCTCTCTCTCTCATTCTCTATCTTTCTTCCTCACTGTCATCTGCCACATTTCATTAATATTTAAAACAGTGCCAAGTCTGCCCAAGCTGGTTTATAAACGCAAATATATATAGTGTCTTAAGGCTATTCTTTATGAAACGTTTTTTAGCTTATGGCTGAAATATTTTAATATAGTATTGTAAAACCCTTTTCTATAGTCTACACTGCTATTGCTGGTTAATAGTTTTGAACTATATTTTAATGTCTAATAAATACGTTAATACACTTTGTTCAATTCAAGGCATTTTATATTCACTTTGACTTTGACTTTAGCTAACCAAATTTAATGTTAATATGTAGAAAACAGAGGTTTCTAATGCAGAGCTGTTAACGCACATGCAGCCGCACTGTTAAATGATATTCTCATTCCAACTATACCCGAACGACGATCGCCGACCTAGCAAGACCAAGCCGATGTACTGAGAGAACGTTCGTTCTTCGAGCATGTTTAAGGGCAGAGAAAATGTGAGCGACTGAACGCTATCTCTTTACATCAAACTGCAATTTAAATGAAGAGCGACATTAGTCTAACTGTCGCTCTTAATTTAATATTCTGATCGTGGCGCTGGCTGCAAAACAGATGGGGCTTTTTGTATATACATATATTTATATATATTTTATAACAGAGTTGTCAACGCACATGCAGTCGCACTGTTAAATGATATTCCAATTCCAACTATACCCGAACAACGAATGCTGACTTAGGAAAACAAAGCCGATGTGCTGAGAGAACATTCGTTCTTTGAGCATGTTTAAGGGCAGAGCAAATGTGCGCTACTGAGCGTAATCTCTTTACATCAAACTGCAACTTAAATGAAGAGCGACATTGGTCCAACTGTCGCTCTTAATTTAATCTTCTGATCGTGGCACTGGCTGCAAAACAGATGGGGCTTTTTGTATATACATATATTTATATATATTTTATAACAGAGTTGTCAACGCACATGCAGTCGCACTGTTAAATGATATTCTCATTCCAACTATACCCGAACGACGAAAGTCGACTTAGTAAGACCAAGCCGATGTGCTGAGAGAACGTTCGTTCTTCGAGCATGTACGATGGCTTAGCAAATGTGAGCGACTGAACGGAATCTCTTTACATCGAACTGCAGCTTAAATGTACTAGGCCACTGTCGCTCTTAATTTAATCTTCTGTTCGTGGCACAGGGTGCTCAACAGATGTGGCTTTTTGTACACATATATATTACTTGAAAAGCCTATAAATATCATTCAAATTTCTATACCAAAGCAGGAAAATACAAAAACAAATACACATAATATATGTTATATTTTTAGGTCTCACAAAAATGTCTATTATATGTTATTAAATTTGAGAGTTTACATTGAGTTTATTTTAGTTTATCTTTTTCGACAAAAGGTTTGATTTCATACCTAAGTTATAAGTAATGAGTACATGTGTATAAAAAATATAAATATAAATATGTATGCACACAATATGTAGAAAACAGAGGTTTTTAATGCCGAGCTGTTAACGCACATACAGCCGCACTGTTAAATGATATTCTCATTCCAACTATACCCGAACGACGAAAGTCGACTTAGCAAGACCAAGCCGATGTGCTGAGAGAACGTTCTTTCGTTCGTGGAGCATTTACGATGGCGGAGCAAATGTGAGCGACTGCACGCTATCTCTTTACATCAAACTGCAATTTAAATGAAGAGCGACATTGGTCCAACTGTCGCTCTTAATTTAATCTTCTGATCGTGGCGCTGGTTACTCAAAAGATGGGGCTTTTTCTGTCTGTCTAAATTAAGTATTTATAAAATATTTATATAGTAGTTGACTTCGTTAAGAAACAAATTGTCATGAAAAACATTGGATTGCTAAAATATATATATTATATAGTATAACATCAAACAACACAACGCGATCGATGTGAATAACATTCATTATACAGTTTTCAGTTGTTTTTGCATTTTATTTAATTAAATTCTAAAAATTCCAACTTCATTCATTAATTTGGACTTTACGTTGTTTTTGTTTACATCCTTTAAGGCTTAATCAACAAGTTACATTTTTTTTTTTTTTAACAGACTGACTACCTAGCTCTTATATTATATATAAATTCCACTCAGCGAAGCAAAAACAAAGACATAAACCAAACATGAGGCAATGCAAATGGCTCTAGCTCTGTTCAGTTTAGCTCAGCTTAGCCCAACCCAAGCTCCATGTTTGTCCCGACGTGTTGCGATGGAACTGGCGCTGGTGGTGCTGTTGGCCAGCACAGAGCTACTTGACGGCTTTCGCACACTTTCCGCTTTGTTATTATGCGTATTATGCAAACCACGCCCACCGTTCTTACACTCCCACTGCTCGGAATGCCACTTACATTTTACTTTACGCGCTTTTGCCGCGTATTTTTATAGCCATTTGGTTGGCAAGAGCACAAAAAAAAGACAGGAAAAAAATGTAGACAGCACTCAGTTGGTGAAAAAAAAGAAGGGCCAAAAGGAAAAAAAAAGCGTTGAAAAATCTCGAGCGGATCTAGACGACTTAAAAGTACGCTACAGATTGTGGTATTAGCCAGGTTCTTGGTACTGCTGATGTGTCCAGCATTATGGTTGTGCACACACATATGATGCCAGTTTCATATGTAAAATTGATTGAACAAAGGCTTTTGACTTGCAAATACCCTGCAAAAGTGTGTAATGTGACGTATATTGAGTTGAGGATTTCAGTTATCGAAATAAAATATTTTGTAAATATTATAAATAATATTTAATATTTTAATTTGGATTTGCATTAGGTGGGCAAAAGTTATGAAAATATTTTTTTTATACAGAAATATTATTTTGACCAATAAAGAAATATTAAAAAAAAATATAAATAATCTATATAGGCTTAAAAATTTAATAAAATTATTTTATTTATTATTACTAAGAATTTTTTATTACTTTATTATTAATAATTCATTCAGTTAATAATTGTTAAAATATGAATAGGCTTAAAAATTTAATAATATTAGTTTATTTTACACTAAAAATGTATTTTAGTATTGAAAAAATATGTTTTTTTTTTATTATTAATAATTCTTATATTTAAATTGTTAAATTAAAATAATTTTAAAAATGTAATAATATTATTTTATTTATAATAAAATATAAATAAAATTAATAAATTATTATTAATAAATTTTTATTTTATATTAAAATTAGTTAAAAGAGTTTAATGTATCATGCACTTCTCTTTCTTTATGCAATTTGAATATACCCTTTTCTTTTAGCTACTCTTTCGCTTACAGGGTATGTATAAGGTAAATGGCAGAGCGGCAAAGGAATGTGAATGTGTGCTTGTGCTGGTGCTGGTAGTATATGCATGTTGAAAAGCACTAAAAAGTATTATCTAAATGATAATTTGTTGCTGCTTGTCTGTTTGTTGAGTAATGTAATTTTATGTACAGCAATGGGAGCTGTCATGCATAAACCATTGGAGACAAAGGCTAGAGCTGCCACAGACACTTTCTCTCTCCCACTCTCTCTCTCTCTGTCTCTATTTGTCTTGTCTGTTGCTATCCAGCTCATGTGTTATATGGGAGTGAAATAACTTACTCCTACTTCTGCATGCATTATGTGCGTAAAGCATATTTCCGTTTCCTGTTGCTGGCCGAGTCACAAAGGCTGAAATTTCGCTGGTTGCCGCAAATGAAACAAAAGCAAGTTTGTTCGCTGGCATTTTGCTAAGAACAAATTTGTTCATTTTATTTTTGATAGTTTTGAAACTATTTAGATGAAGTTGCGCAAAGACAATTCAATTCACGTTCAAGAACTTTAAAATTGCGAAACATTCAAAGATTAGCTCCGGCCCGTTTACCTGTGCAGATCCTCAAATCAATTGCACAACTTTGGACAAATGCAATGCAATTAAATGCGACAAAGTTCAAAATTGAATTGGTACTGAAATCGACGGACCTGTCCGGAACTCCATTGGCCAAAAATAAAACGCACGACAAGCGCTGGACGGGAGTCAAAAGAGAGAGAGGGACTGAGGGAGGGAGAGAGTGGACAGCATAAGAGATGGACAGGACAGGACAGGACAGGACAAGACAGGCTAGGATACTACAGAAAGAGGACTGAAATTCAATTCGGTTGCGCTCGATTGCGTTGCATTTCAATATAAATATTTATTTTATTTATATAGTAACAGACACACACACACAAATGGACCGGGCGACAAGTTGCAGCTGACAGTAAAAGATGTTGTGGAACCCATTTGTTTTAGTCAATGGCAGAGCAGCACAAAGTCACTCTACAGTTCACTTGAGTTCAGTTTCGACCAGCTCGATTCAGTTCGGTATGCTGCATTAGAATTCAATTTTCAAACTGATTTCGTATCTCTCTCTCTCTATGTGTGTGTGTGTGTGTGTGTAGACACGACTTTGCTTGAATGCCATGCCATAACTTTGGCTTAGCTCTGGCCCCAGCTCTGAGCTGCTAAACTTGTCAGTGAATCGAGAGCATCAGTTGCGCAAAGCAAATTGCGTGTGGCGTTTTTTCCTCTTCTCTTTTTTTTTGGCATGTAAGTAGTAGCAATGAATGTTGCTGTTGTTGTTGTTGCTGTTGCTGTTGCTGTTGAGCCAATCAACACTGAAATAAGTGAAAATCGTTGTCTAAATGAAGTCAATAGACTGTGCACTTAACCAGCTAATAGCCACAAGCTAGAAATAAGCAATAATTGTAATTTGAATACATCTTGTTGAGCAAATAGTCAATTAAGGATATTTAATGATATTTAAGTATGATATTTAAATAAATAAACGGTGAAGTTTATAGTCTGTTCGAATGCTAAGTACATAGTTTTTATAATCATAAAATTGGTTATTGAAATATTAATTCATTTTATTTAAAAAATTTATAAAAAATTAATACATTTAGGCAAGTTTTCAATAAATTATTTTTGATAAGAACTGTTAAGTTTAAAACTGTTTTTATAATCATTAATTTGGTTCTAAAAATTTGAAAAGATATAATATAAAAAAATTTATTAGAAATTAATTTTTAAAATTTTTTTAAAGTTAAAAAAAATTTTTTTATTTAAAAAATGTGTTAAAAATTAAAAATAAAGAACTAAAATTTTAAAAAATATTTTTTTAATATTTAGTACTTTTTATAAATTGTATTGAAATTCATAAATTTATTTACTGTAAATAAAATTTGTATATTTATATATATATTTTTTGAAGTATATTATTATATTATATTATTTATTTTATATTATATTATATTATTTTATAAAATTTACTTTGGTTTTTGTCAGCTCTTTTTACTGCTGATATTCCACTTCAAAGTTAAGACTGCAAAAAATTCCTCTTACATTTAGTAAGAGTATAAAACTATAGGCGAGAGTTAATACAATTTTGCATTTGGTTGCTAATTATTTGCATATTTCTTTGCGTGCTGTGTGCGACGTGAGTTGCTGCTGTTGTGCAGAGGACGAAGGCACCAGCAGCTGAAGCAGGTGAGAGCTCGTTTGAGCAGTGGCTGTGGAGTTGGAGCAGCAGCAGGTGCGGCAGTTGGAGCTGGAGCTGTCGCTAATTTGAAAGCTTTTTGCGGAAGACAAATGCAAATGTCAGAGATGTGCACAGCCCGATGGCAACTTTTTCATTTTGCGTTCGGCTTGGCTTCAAGTTGTCATTTTACGTTGTGCAAATGTCAAACTTATCGACGCTAAGCCACGTGCCCGGACAAGCAGACAGTACGGAGCACACTCACACACACACACACACACATACTCAGTGACTGCAGTAGGTGTGCATTGTGTGGCCAGGATGACGTCTCTGCACAGCTTCCTTCCCGCACTTTGTTGCTACGTTGAGCGCTGCGTTGTGTGGCACGCCGATGTTGCACGTTCAAATTAACTTTAATGAACTCAGTTTAGTTGCAAATGAGTTACAAAACTCGAAAACACATCGAGACGTGTTTAGTGCGCAACGAGCAGCAGCACTAACGGCAGTAGCAGCAGCCTGCCTCGTGCGTGTTGCAACTCTACGAGGCAGCCCTGTTCGGCTTTACGTACTGCTTGCATTGGCTTCTCCGTCTGCCTTAATCAGTTGTTTTTTAATCCATTTGTAAGTTGCTCGCTGTACAATGAAAATCCAAGTGGATGCTAGGGAAAAGACATAAAAAGTATCTTAGTAAAAGAGTCTTTGAGTTAAATTAAAATTAGTTGGCAAAATGATAAGATATATTTATTTTTAGAGCAATAGAAGCTGATCATTCTGGCTGATATAATTAACATAGGTGTTTATGCATTTGCTATAGAATTTTTGTGTGTGTAAATATCTCTATTAATCTTTTGCTTACATAAACAGAGAGGCCTTAGTATATAATTGAACAAATAATAATTATAATTGGCAAATCAGAGTGTGTTCAAGTCTGAACATTCTTGCAGCGACGTTATAGCCCCTCTGGAGTATGTTCAAGTATGAGAATGGACTATCCTCAATGTCAAAACGATCGAGTGCACTTGTGCTCAATGCTCCAATTATACGCCATAGGAGACCTTGATCATAAAGAGAAGTAATTTTTAGCAACGGAGTGAGAAGAGTATTTATTCTGTTTCTATTATATAAGAGTTTTAAATATAAGGCGTAGTCCTTTCGAACGACGAACGACGATCAGTTCAGCATAGATCGCTGTAGCTCAATCATTTGAGTGTAACATAGATCGAATGTCTCATTCAGAGTGTCTCTTAAAAGCAAGTAGTATATCTCTTCTAAGCATTTCTGCTCTGCATAAGTAGTCGAAAGACTACACTTCGTCTACAGCGTATTTATAGTCGCTCATGAAGTGAGCAGAGAATATGCGCTTGGCTCAATGTCCGTCTTGCTATTACTCCCTCTAGAAGCAAGCTACTTTATATTATATTTGAGTATTTATCCTTGTGTGATAAAGTGTTAATATTTTATACATATACATATTCGCTTATTAGCTAGACTTAATATTTTATATATATTTTTTTCGGCTTACTAACGCCAGATTAAAATATTTAATTATATTATTTTACATATATTTTTCGGTTTAGTAACGCCAGATTAAAATATTTAAGTATATCAAGTAAAATATTAACATTTAGCATTGTGGAAATCATTTATAGATTGGCCGAAAACTATATTTAAAAAAATTACTAATAATATTAATATTCATTATTCATTGGAAAATAAACAACAAATCTAACAATATATATTTCTAAAGAAATAAAACCATAGTAAAATAGAGTAATAAAAATATTTTGTAAGCACGCATTTTCAGAGCTCAGATATTTTTAGAAATTATATATGAAGTTGAGGACTCTACAGATAAATTTATAATATATAGATGTATAATATATATAATATTATTATTATTTTTATATTTTTGAAATATGTTATTTATATTATTTTGTAATATATTAGCTTATACTAAAACCAAGATCGAGTATTATATAATTATCCCATTGCAACTCTCTCACGTATATTATTCTAAATAACTGACAGGTTTGTTATGCGTCTATCTATGATTTGATTATCTAATGAATGCTCCAATAATTATAATATAATAAATAATTAACACCACAAGTTATTGCCTAACATTTCAACAAACTCAATATTATATTTCCTAATAAATTTGATTTACAATTCATTATGTGTGCTTAACGCTTACGAATTCTTCAAAAATTGAAATTTTTTGCCTTGAGCTATGCTGAAAATTGCCAGAAAAAATTTAAATAAAATGCTGCGAAAGTTTTTTTTTCTTTTTTTGCGAATCGTGTCAAAAGTCGAATTTTGTGTTTGTGACAGTTGGAAGATTGCAAAAATTTTCATGTTAGCAAAAGGTTTGGGCGTTCGCTGAAAAACTTTGCAGCTGAAGTTCACACGGCATAAACAACAACAGCAACAACAACAACAACAGCAGCGAATAGGAAAAAAAGTGCCAAATGTCTGTTTAGCCTGTCTATGTGCCACGCCCCCTGCGCCAATGTTATGTAAAAATGTGCTAATACTTGGCATAGACTTTCACTAAGCCAAGGCTGATTTTTAAGGAGCTAAGAGTGTTGTTGTTGTTGTTGTTGTTGCTGTTGTTGCTGTTGTTGCTGTTGTTATAGGCCTTGGCAATTTGGTGTTTTTGTTATTCTGACAGTTATGCTTATTTATAGGCATGTTATTTAGCAGACACTCGAAGGGCTGCCAACGCTTGCGGCATTTTTAAGCCAACGCCAATTTATTGGCTTGTTGTGTGCCGATTAGCTGAATATTTAGATTATGGACGAATCGAAAGCCATTTCATTTGGGCTCCGAGAAAAGGCTTAGTCGCGTCTATTTCGATAATTGAGACTGTCAATTGCAGTTTGCCAGAATTTGTCTCTGGCGGTGGGGTTCATTGAACCACAGCTGCGCCGCTTGCGTCACGGGCGATTGGCCAAAATAAAGAATCGGTGCGAAAGCCAAACAAGTTGAAATAACACCAGAGCTAACTGCGTATCGCTCGGTTGGCATATTTGGCCAAAAGCGTGCGAGCTGCCAACGAAAGAATAAAAAAAAAAAAATAGAAAATCCGTGTGAAAACCGCAGCGACAGCAGTGACTGCATTGTTGGCTGCAAAACTGACTATATGACTAAATGACTAAATGACTGAATGACTGAATGACTGCCTGCCTGACATACATAAATGGCTGGCCGACTTTTTGGTGTAGCCTCTGTATTCTGTCTCTGTTGCGGTTTTTGTGGCCGGCTTCCCGTGCACGTCCATTGATTCATGCCAATAATAAACAAGCCGCCGAGGTAGCCACTACAATTATGCTCTGCCACAGCCGGAAAGTATGCTATCAAATTTAATAAGAAACCGCAAATTATCATTTGAATAGATTTCGATAGTGTTTAATGTGGGTTAGTTAGGGTATATTGGTTTTTGTTATGTGTATCAAAGTGTTTTTAAAGCAGATATATATTTCTGATTAGGCAGATGAACTAACTCCAGGCAGTTGGCAGAGCTTTTTCTTTCTTCTGTTCTTTCTTTTTCTTTCTCTTTTCAACCTTCTGTTCAATTTTGACATGTCTATTGTTTGGACATGCTTTGCATCGTTTTCGATATGTACTTATTCCAAAAACTGGATAATAAGATAAGAATTTGCATTACATTTTTGGCCTACTAATGATGTCTCCCAGACGTTTCCGCTTTGACTTTTTCTTGTTCCCAAGAACAAGATTACAAAAAATGATTTGGGTCTTGTTAGCCATAGTTGTATATTTACTATATTTATACCATAAAAATCTTTGGCAAAAGCTTGTCCATATATGCCAATGTATGGTTAATTAATTAAATTTCAAATCAAACCAAAAAGCAACTATCAGCTCTAAAATATGTTATCAAAATATTTTTGGACCCACTCAAAGCTGTAAGCCTCTAAAAAAACAACCGAATATCAGTAGTTTGTTTCAGAGCTTAATGTATAGCCTAGTCTGGCATTTGCAGCTCATGCTTTAAGCTTGCTTTCATTACATTTTTAATTCAATTCCTTTTAAAGCATTTATCTCTATTACAATCTCACATAATCATCTACATATGCTCAATTCTAATGACAAATGAAATCTCTAAAGCAACTGCAATTCGATGATTGCCTTAGCCAAAAGCCAAGATTAGTTTAAGCTTATATTTATAGCAATAAATATCATTTGTGTTAATTGTTTGCCGTATTTCAATTATTTTAGAAAGTTAACCAATATTGACCTGAAGCCAAGACTTTAGCTAAATACTTAAGAAGCTCAGCTAAAGCAAATCTTCTATACATAGAATAATAATAATATTATCACATTTGCACAAAACGCCTCTTATATAATTAACATAAACAAATTCACACCTTGCAACGTGCAAAATGCATTTCGTTATTCGTCAAAGCAAATATTGAAATATTTTCTTAAGATATTCGAGTCTAGAGCCAGCCAACCTTCAGTTGTGCCTCGTGGCAGGTTATTGGGTCAACGTCAGACAACAGACAACGCCAAGAGAAATGAGTAAGTGCAAATAGTTAGTGATAAGACGGCGCTGAACTTGAAATATTGGTAAATTGTTTTTTATTTCGAGTAAAGTTTGTTGACGCGCAGATAAGGTGATTGCTAAACGGAAACTTTTGTCGGTCTATAAAAGCTATGAAATTGATTTGCAGGTAGACACAATTACAACACAATTCACAACAGCAAGATGTCTGTAGTTATATTGCTTTGGACCAGTTTGATCGTTGCTGTTGCTGCTGGTAGCAGCAGTGCCACGCCTCAGTATGATGGACGCATTGTGGGCGGCCAGGTGACAGATATACGTGATTTTCCATACCAAGCTTCCATACAGCTGAATGGCCAGCATATTTGTGGCGGTGCCATTATCGGGGATTACTTCATACTAACCGCAGCTCATTGCTTTGAGGAGCCGTGGACTGAGCTCGATTACAGCGTGCGTGTAGGCGCCACAGAGCACAAAGCGGGCGGCGAGCTGCTCAGTCTGCGGCAGATTATACGCCACGGAGCCTACAATAGCCAGACGCATGATAATGATCTGGCCCTCTTGCTGCTCAATGCGCAGCTTAACTATACTGAGGACCTGCAAGCCGTAAGCCTGGCTGGCGCTGAGGATGTACTTACGCCCGACACGCGACTCCATGTTAGCGGTTGGGGTTATCAGAGCGAAGGCGGCGAGGAGGGTGTGTCGTCTGTGTTGCGGTATGTGGATGTTTCGCTTGTGGAGCCAGGCGTCTGTCGACTCGCTTATGGCAAGGTGCTGCCCGTTACCCAACGCATGCTCTGCGCTGCGCGCGAGGGTCACGATAGTTGTCAAGGCGATTCCGGTGGTCCACTTGTTGGCTATGCGCCAGACAGTGCTCAGGGCAAGCTCTATGGCATTGTGTCGTGGGGCTTGGGCTGCGCCCAAAAAGAATATCCGGGCGTCTATGCGAATGTGGCAGCCTTTAGGAATTGGATTGATGCTCAGGTGGGTGCTTGGGGCTGGAATACTCTGATCAAAGGCTGGAGTGGACTGCAAGGAGTGAATGAGGTATAGAAAGTTTGATAAATGTTGAATAAAACTGGTAAACAAGTAGATCAAAAGATGAAAATAGTATTTATAGTTGTTATTATTTTAATTAAGGCAAATATGTTGTTATTTGTATGCAAATAATTTAATAATGTTATAATAAAAATTAAATTTTAAAAAATCTTAATTATTTGTTATTTTATTATTAGGTTTAAGTTCAATAATATTGTAAATAAAATTAAATTTATTAAAAAATTAAATTTTTAAAATAAATAAATAAATTATAAGAATATTATATTATCTATATTATATTGTATGCTTGTTTAAGCTTAAACAAACATACAAATATAATACCGAGATATTTCAAATAACTTTGAGTTAATTTTAAATATTTTAAAGTCTCTGCATTATGCTCATTATATATGCATGTTAGCAAAAGACAAGAGCAGAGCTGTCGACGCACACGCAGCAATGCTTACTAATACTAATACACACTAATTATGCTCAAATTACGAACGCTGTGTTCTCTACCAAAGGCAAAGCCGAAGCGCTGAGAGAACGAATGCTCATGATGAAGAGAAGGAGGAAAGAACGGAGCGACTGTCCGCAATCTCTTAACAGCAAAATCTATAAGGTCACAGCCGCTCTTAAATTTAATTACTGATCTTGGTGATGGCTGCTGGGCTCAACTCTATATATTTTCTTAAATATAAGAAAATAGGTAAGAGTAAATAATTTACAACATTATATTTATGCTTTGGAAATCATTAAAAATTTTTAAAATACAAAATAATAAATTTACAAATGTCCAAAAAATATAACTTATAATATAAACTTATAATAAAAATTAAATAAAGTAAATATAAATTAGCAGCTTTATATTGACTTTATTTTATTTTTATTATAAGTTTATATTATAAATTATATTTTTTGGACATTTGTAAAATAAAATAAAGTAAATATAAAGCTGCTAATTTATATTTACTTTATTTTATTTTTATTATAAGTTATATTTCTAGGACATTTGTAAAATTATTATTTTATATTTTAAAATTTTTTTATAATTTCCAAAGCTCAAAAATAATGTTTTAAATTATTTAAAATATTACTCAAAATAATAAATATTGATTAAATTTATAACTTAAAATATCAAAAAGTTTGTCAAATATTTTTTTTTTTATACAAATTGCTTTATTTATTATAATTAAAAAATAAATTATTTTAAATGTTAACAGCAAATCATTTTGCTAGCCTTTCCGTACATATACGCAGCTCTTAATTGTTTTGATGGCTTTACCTGATCGTCCAAAAGTTGTTTGCATATTGTGCACTTAAAATTTAATTACAAAAATGCTGTAGTTACGTTTTCAACAATTAAGCAAGTGAGGCCATTAGGTCAGAGAGCCGTTAGCAGTCAGAGCGTTAGGACTTTGGTTCATAACTCAAAATACAGCTCGAAATGCGAGAGCCGAGCAGAGAGCTACGAAACTAATTCAGATTCAATGAATATGTTAACATCTTGGCTGCCACAGAGTCTGGCAAATAAATCGTAGTCCACATGCACTAGCAAATATCAAAATGCAAGGCTAGCACACACACACACACACACACACACACACACACACACACTCACACACACACATATTTATATACTTATGCAAACTGTATTGTATTTCATTATGAGATAAAACAAGCTGCAGTACACTAACAACAACAACAACAACAACAACAAGAACTTATTAGTTTAGACAAAAATAAATTGCATAAATATTTAAGGCCAGCAGGATGGCCAAAACGTGCCGAGCATTTGGGCGTATACCTTGCGGTCGGCAGCATCAGCTACGGCAACAGCAACAGCAACAGCAACAAGGCCAACAAGTCACGGTCTGGGGCATGGGATCAGCATGCAGTTAGCCGGGTCTGTGTGCTGCTACTCACAGATGCGACTGCATTTCACAGATTTTAATTTGTTTTGCCGTTAAGCAAACTGTGTAAGTGTCTGGCCTGACGATAAGGCACACATCTTGCTAATTGTTTCATTTTGCCTGGCAGTCGGCAAACATTTCAGACCATATTTCATTTGGCCGTAGCTGCATTTGCGTATTTTCAGAAATTTCAATTTGCTGCCGCCGATGCTGCTGTCTGCACTCTGCTCTCTGTATGCTAATTGGAGACCAGCAATTAATTAAACATGCCAGCTCAAAGAAGTTAATAAACCCAGCGACGTTCAAAAGCAAATTGCGATTGCAACAAGACACCCAAATGCTATATCAAATGTCAAAGCAAATTCGCTTTTTGCAGCTTACAATATGACATTGCATTATGCACACACACAGTCAGACACACTCACACACACTGCCATAAACGATAAAATCAAGGAAATACGATACTTTCCAATATTGCATTTGTCAAGCATATCGTTTCGCTTTTTTTATTATCGCAGTTATTGCTGAAAATTCGGTACTTCAACATTTTTTATACCACATCAGTTTTTGGCCAACAAAAAAAAGGGGGTTTACAACATATATGGCCAGAGCAGAATTTAATTTGCATATATCATATTATTGAAGTCAATGGCTGTCAACAGTGCAGTGAATATAAACTAAAATAATTGTAAATTATTTTTTATATAAATATCAAGTTAACATTTGACATTTTTGTTTACGGTTCAAGCCAATGTCTGAGCCCTGAGGTTATTTTTGTTGAATTTGTCAGTTGACATCAGTGAACCCATTGTTTGGTTCGCACCTTGTGCTTGACAAATCTAAATGGAAAATTTCCTCTTATTATTTATTTACATTACTTTTTAAAAAGAAAATTGGTTTGGAGTTGGCCTAAAGTCAAATTTTTAATCTAAGTTATTTGGGTATAAAAAATGTTTTTTATTAAATATATTATTATTATAAAAAGTATTTATGCCAGTTTTAAAAATTCTGTAAAGTTTTTAGATTTATTTACATAAATATATATTTGCAATACATGAATAACATTCTATGTGATTAAAAAATATATGAATAACATTCCATGAAACGAACAGTTGAGTTTTACATATTCGGTATTAGCCCATTTATTGCAGATTTTCTTTATATATTTTATTTGATGCATATCCACTTTTTACTAATGTCAATAAATCTGAATAAAATACTTCAAAACTTTTTCTATTTACAAAAAATCCTGTTTCATTTGAGTGAACTATTCAGGCATTTACTCAGAGTACAAATAATGACAAGCCTAGGGTATTCGGGTATTGAAAGTGCTTGCATTTGTTGGCGACTTATTTGTTTTTTGGAGTGGAGTAAGCACAGACATCTTATTTGATAGTCGAGCAAATGTAATAAAGTTCTGAAGAATAAAGAACAAAATCAAGTATTTGAATATGGAATGCAATGAAAGAGCCACGGAAGTCGGTTTTATTTGTGAGTGTTGACAATGAACTGGAAATATTGATTTCAGATTATTTAAAAAATTATTTTATTTTTACTTGTGTATAGAAGTGCATTAAGATAGCTAAAGTGTTGACTCTATGTGTGAAATTTATTTTAAACATTTATATCTTTATTTATTTTAAATAATTTCTACTTACTCTCATTTACCTGCTCACTGGATGCACAGTTTATATCTAACTCAAGCAAAACTAATAAGATGACCCTGTGCTTTCATGTTTTTGATTATTTAATAACATTTACTAAAACTCAGATTTTGAGCAGTTACTGGCCTTAAATAGCTAAGAGCCTAAGATAACAATTTCCTAACATTGCTTTAAATATGAGAAAGATCTGTCGAGTGGTCACTGAAGTGTTGATATACCACTTGAAATTTGTATTTTTTATTTGGCGATTCTATTGCCATTTTTTTTTTTTTTTTTCTCAACTGCGTTGTCAGGCAGCAATATTTCGTGAATGGCACTTGAAGAGGACTTCCTTTTCTATTTTTTTCTTATTTTTTTGTTGTTGTTAAATATCCTTGGGATGTTTTGTGCTGGTTGCGCAGGCTGTTGGTTACGCTGAATTTCATACATTTGTGCGATTTTCAAGTGGAATCTCCGCAGCATATATATATTTCTCTTATTGATTGACAACAAATCGGACAATGTATAAAATGTTATTAAATTTATACGATTTCTTAGCATAAAAGCCATAAGGAGTATATATTGTTGTAAAGCTTACTTAGCTCAGAAAAGGGATGTGATGATTACGTTCTCGTGTGTGGGCGTGGCAAGCAATATCTTTTTGACGCTTATCTTTATAAGGCCTTAAATAATAAGAGAACAAATATTTTGGAAGTATTTTAAAGCTTAATCCAGTTCTTTAAATAGCATTGAATAAAAAAAGTAATAAAAGAGTAAGAAAAATTCTGTTTTTCTTATCATATGAACTTGCTGCAGTTAAAATAACACTTACTTGTACTCATGCTGTAATATTTTGTGTTTATCTTGGCCCGCTTCGCTGAGTCACACATGACGTATACGCAATATTCGTAAATATGTCGTGCGGACTTTTGGGCCGCAAATTGTTCCAGTTAATTGCGTGTAATTGAGAACGCTTTTAGGCAAGACGCGCCATAAAACACGCGTCGGAGCAACCTCAGAGCATAAATCTTTGGCAGGCGGGAGTTAATTGCGGGGTGGTAACATCAATTACTCGCCAAAAAACAAAAAAAAAACGTAGCCGCAAACTCTTGACACATAAATTATGCAGTCGCTTTTTTTTTTGTTCTCTTTTTACTTTTTTCGGGCTGGCCTCAGACAAACTACCAACTGCGAGTTTGACATGGCAGCCGCACGCATACAATAAAATCAGAGAGACTTTATTTTAAAATGCGTGTTCATTATGCCATAACGGTGAGCGGGCAAAGCGAAACTGAGTTGGGGCAAACTGAGAGGGAGAGTATAAGCAGAAGCAGCAAAAGCAGGAAAAAGTGTTGCAAGGCACAAGAAAGTGTCAGCATTAAGGATGAAATTAATTACAAACGCTTACTTAAGTTAAATATTTGTGTATAGCCCTTACTTAACTCCACCTTCACACACACACACACACACACCTACTCACCCACTCACTCACTCACCCACTCACTCGCTGGTTCGTGCCTTTGCCAGCAGAATGCTGCCAGCTGACAAAGTCAAGTTTTCATCGCCAACTTTTTTGACTGGTTGGCTGGCTGGGTGTTACCGGGTCTTTGGGCTTCATTTTACATGCCCCACAGCGAACTGTAGTAAGCCGCGGCACTTTGTCAGATTTAAGACCACGCGAAACTGAGCAACTCGCCCAAAAATAGAGTAGAGTTTCTCTGCTTCTTCTACCTTATATATATATTTTTTTCTCGCTGTTGTCCCTTCGTTGGTTTCTTTTTTGTGATTCTGTTTTGGTTTTTGTTGCTTTAAGCGCCACTTGAACATTTCATTTGTCATCCTTTTTGCCGTTGCCGTTGCCGTTGCAGCACTGTTACCTGGCAAATGCCACGCCCAGGCAACGAGCTAGTCTTCTCTCCTCACCATCCACTTGCCCCCTCCCGCCAGCACGCATATGTTGCGCCGCATTTTGACTGATTGCACAGGACAAGCAGAGTTGGCAATGCTAGCAACACGATGGCCAGCCAAGATGTTGCCAACGTGGGTGCTGGATAGAGAATAATATGTACATATAGAATGGGGAGCTGGTGGAGCTGGGGTGGAGCTGGTGGAGCGGCGTCGAGTGACAAGGCAGCGCTAACGGTAACGCTAACGGTAAAGTGTTGCAAATAGCTTTTTTGCGTTTTTGAATAATTTATAAGATGTGTTTACTCTTGAAACCAAGTGACTAAGTGTTGCCACGCTTGGCAGCACCCACCACCCCAGCCTGGCCTGGTCAGAATGCTGAACACTTCAGGCGCAGCGCTCGGTTGGCGGTTGGCTGCCTGGCAAATGAAACACGATAATTTACTTAACTGCAATGTGGCGGTTGAACAGGCATAAGGCATAAGACACAGCACAAAGATCTACCTCTTACCCACCTTGTACCTTGTCCAAACACACAGAATGTCAAACTGCCCAATTCGAGTGGACAACAGATGCTGCAGAAGAAGTACATCTAAAGCTGGCTAAATATTTAAATATGCTGTGAATAATTTAAGGCATTAAGTCGCAAAAAAAAAGTTTCGAAAAGTTGACAAAAAATAAATTCCAAATATAAATTAAGAGTGAAGAGAGAGAGAGAAACATTTACTGTACAGATTTATTCCGTTTTACTGAATTAAAAAGCATTTAAAAATAGGAATTATTTAAAGAATATTTTTTAAAAAATATATAAAATCATTTCAAAATCGGATTTATACATAAAAATATTTTTAAAAATATTTAAATAAAAATAAAAATATTTTTAATATTTTATATTTAAATATTTATATTTCATTTTAAATATTTGGAATAAAAGTTTTCATTACTTCAACTGAATTTCTTTTAATAGAAGTCACTTAAAAATTGGAACTATATAAAAAAAAATATTTTAAAAATAAGTAAATAATAAATAAAATTTAAATTATTAATATTATTGAAAAACTTATATTTCTTTATCACTTTAAATATTTACTCGAAAAAATATTCTTTACTTCAACTAAATCGCTCTGTGTTATCAAATCATTTGCTGCTGTTGCTCGGGTTGCATGCAACATTGTCCGCCGACTAATTGTGCTCATTATCTGTTAAATGTTGGCAAATTTATGTAACGCACGCAGTTGAGCCACCAACTGATTTGATTACCCGTACGTGTTGCCACAGGCGAACGTAGCCGGAGGCGGAGTAGGCCGATTGCGTACCTGCAGTTGAATATAGAAAAAAAAAAACAAGGAGAAAGTAGAAAGTAGAAAGGAGAAATAAAATAGCGCAACTCATAAAACATGTAAAATGCTAAAAAGCTAACATACAAAGCCAAAAAACTTGAATGCCACTGCTTCGCAGTGCTTCCTCTGCCACTTCCTGGTCTCTGTTTGGCGACTCATTAAAAATTCGTAGAACGTTCCACTAAATGTTCATGTTTTGCATAAAAATTCAGTAAAAAGGACTTGGCCACCACCATGTGATGAGCTCCAGCGACTTTTTCATATTAAATATATATGGTGTGGGCCATGTGTGTTGTATATTCAATTGGCGTTGGGCTGGGACTGAGGCTAGGACTGGGACTGGGACTGAAGCTGGGGCTAAAATGATAATTAGCTCGTCTACGCCTCTAGATGAACCGCAAATTCAATTTATTGCCACATACATGTTTACTACTTATGCTTCCTTGAATTTTGATAGTCCTTTAATTTGTCTAAAAGCACATTTGACACATGTTTGACATAATAAAGACTTTTTTATATATTAAAAATTTAAATGGAACAAAAAATAAAAATTACAAAAAAAATATATATAATTTCAATTTAAACTTTATTTTAAATAATTTAAAATATATATAAAAGAAAATAAAATTAGCTACAAAATACTATATAATTTCAATTGAAAACTACATTTTAAGTGCTTCTATTCTTAGCCACATCAAATGTCACGTAAACGTCTTTTGCTTTAAACTAATCAAATAATTTGTCAATGGCAAGAACATAAATAGCAATATCAATATAAATCAAATCAAAAACCACAAAAATGGCCAACGATATTAGAGTTTTAGTAGCTCAACGAGTAAGCAAACGACTAAGCAGGAAATGCTATTGAACATCACGTAATCACATACACACACACACACACACAGACACTCTAATACACACACTGCACACACGCTTTTGTGCTTGCTGCAGAGAACGTAAAATTTCATTTCAATGCTTATCATTTTTGCGGTTTTTGTATTCTTTTGAAAATGTTTGATTTCGTGGATGGTCGTGTTCGTGTGCGAGTGTGTTGCGGTGTGTATTTGTTGGTCAGGGCATACAAATGCAAAGCGGAAATAACATGAGGGATAAATCAGGAAATTGCTAAACATCAAATAAAGCTGATAACGTAACTTAGCCGTATGACATATATACTAAGCATGCAATAAATATATATATATATATATAGATATATATATAGATATATATGTCATTTGTAGTATAGCGCACGTAGATTCGCAACGCTGATGTCAACAATTCAAAATCATTGCACTGATGACGAGGCAAACAGCTGGCAGAACAAAAGTGCTGTGCACCGAAAAATTCAATTTTGCAATATGACATCCGGCGGGCAGATAGACACACACACACACACATATACACGCACACACAGAGTTGCCCTCGCTCACTGCACTCACTGCATGGTACACGGCGTATACTTAACGCCGCTGCACTTGAGTCAACAGCCAAAGGCATTGACATCGCTCGCCATTGTTGTAGCCATTGAAACTGTGACATTTACTGCAACAGCCGCCAGCTGCCGGCCGTCGTGCACATCGTCCACGTTGCAATTTTGCACACACATCATTTGGTGGCACTTAGGTGGTCGCTTGTGCAACCAATGAAATGTTTTGTGTGTGTAAATTGCTTGTTTCTAATTATAATTAGCTGCAGCTAGATATATTGTTATATTGGTAGAAAAGAACTGAAGTTTATTGAAAGACTAAAGTCAAGTATTTTTTGCTTTATCTTACAATCAATTATGAATGGCATGAAAAGATAAAATTGAATTTAGTTTTTATAATTTTTAGTTTACTGAAATTTTTATAATTTTAAAGCCTGATTCCTACTCATATTACATACGAAACTAATTAATTTTTTTACATCTCGGAGACTAAACAAAATTTTAAGCTATCAGATTTATCAGAAGATTTTATCTACCACACTCAAGGCATATCTAATTGCGCAACTTTTCACATCCATTTAAGACTGAGCATCGTAAAGTCTCTTGCAGCTGCCTTCAATATTATTCTATGTTCAATTAAAAAAACATTAAAGTGGTCATGTTTAATTATTATTACTATATACATCACTCACATGAACATAGTTGAGCTCTCAACATACAAAATGTTAACTTTTCGTTACATAAATGGCACTCGAGTCGTGGCGCTTTGGCAGGTTCAAGTGAAAAGCATTGCATAAAACACGGCGCACATTTTAGGCACTTGCACGGTCGGCATCCCTGCTCACACACACACACACACACACACACACTCACACACAGCCTCTCTAACACACTAGCCCAAAAATAAGCGAGCAGGCGAACGAAAATTTAATTACACTTAATTAAGTGCAAAAAATTTCTACAATGCTATTAAAATGTGCTTCAAAATGGCTTTGGTTTTTTGGCCCACTCTGTGTGTGTATGTGTGTGCGAGAGTGTTTTGTGTGTGTGTGTGTGTACGTGTGTGTGTGCGTAGTTGAAAAGTGGTGTGGTGGCGCTCTGTATGTTTGTATGAGTGAGTTTCAAAATGTACTTTGCATTTATTAGAACATTTTTGCGGGACAGCCATAAAAATGCTTTGTTCAACATTAGTTTTTGAGCAAAACTTACACACACACACACACACAGAGAGATCCACCCATACATTTACATATATGTTATATAGTACTACTCGTACTTAGTGTTAAACATAAATTAGTTTTCAAATAGTATAGAGTGTCGATGCAGCAATACTCTCTGAAAGATTTCCTTAATATAATAATAATATATTTCAACAACTTTTAACTGTAATTAAAATTTTTTAATAATTTTTGAAAGTCTTCTTCGTACTGCAAAAATTTCAGATAATATTTTGTATAGACTTCTTGGCTTCAAATTATTTAGCTTTACTTGAGCATATTTTGTAATTTCTGTTTAGTGTCTGTGCCATAAATTTACCAAATGTTTTTCTGCGGCTTGCGTTTTGGCGAAACGCAGCACATTACAAATACCAAATTAAATTTCAGCCCCTCGGCACCCGGCAAGCCAGGGTTCTTTTCTGGTACGCAAATAGTAAATACGTTTATGGCGCTGCCCACTGAATTACCTCTAAAAAGCGTTAGATAACTTGCTGAAAACAATAAGAAGCATTAAAATTTTTTTTTATTATTGCCACGGCAAGAAGTTTATGACTCCCTCACCAACAACTGGCTTGTCTATTACGCGTAATTCTCGCTAGTTATGCTCTGTAAGCGTAAGCATAGGGTATGATGTGCTTAGGATATATTTGTTTGTTTGTGAAGGTTTATAATTGAGGTATCTTCCCGACTTTTTTTTTTTTTTTATTATTTTTGCTTCAAATTTTATTAAATTAATTAAATAAATTAAAAGGCAGATAAAATTATATTTTTATTTTATTTTTAATATTTGTTGTATTTTATTTATTCATTATTATTTATTATATATATATTTATATATTATTATATATTTTTTATATATTTAAATTCAATATTGATTTTTTGGCATTTACTAAATTTTTTAAAGTTTGTTTTGAAACAATTTTTCATGTATATTTTTTTGTTTGTTTTGAAAAATTTTTTAAATTTAATTTTATTAAACTTAACTTTAATTTTTGTGACTTAAATTTAAAAATATTTTATTTTAAAATTATTCTTTTGATAATAAATTTAAGCTTATAGTTAAAAAATATATTTAATTATATACTAACAATTAAAATTAAAATACTTTTTTAATATGATACTTTTAATAATAATAACAATAATTATAATAATGAAAAAATTCTTTCCATTCATTTTATTAATATGAAAGATATTAATTCTACAATATTATTATTATTCTATTAAAGGGTATCTTCAAGTCGCAGACCACACCAATGCCGCATTAAATTATTTTTTGTTTATGAGTTAGTCTCCGTCGTTGTTGTTGTCGTTGTTGTTGTTGCCGTTGTTGTTGCCTTTGGTTGTCCATTTGCTTTTATAGAACTTTCGCTATGCTGCTGTAGCTTTCTGCGTTGACAGCATGTGGCTGGAATTGCGGCTACTTAGCATCAGCGTGGATTGCTTCGTTGTTGTTGTTGCTGTTGTTGTTGTTGTTGTTGTTATTTTTGGCGCAGTTGACTGTTGTTATAAGCCGCTTTTAGACAGGCACTGACAATCCGCGGCTGCTGCTACTTATTTTGATTAAATTTACATAATTTTTTCTGTCCCAGGCACAGCCTTAATTTAATTTAGCCGTATTTTGAAATATGCCGTCTTAGCGTCAGTATGCCAATGCCATCCTTCCAATCTCCCTTGGACTCTCTGCCTTCGTTTTGAATGCCATCAATTCTGGGTTTTGATATTTGCCAGCCACTGTTAACTCGATTGCCAATATCGTGTGCAAATATTTCAATAGCATTGCAAGCCAAGCGCCAAACTTTGTAGCTTTTATGGCTAGGCAAATCAGAGTCAACGCCTGCCACGCCCCCAACGGCTATGGCATAGCAAAATCGCCAACTGAGTGTATAATTTGCGCTTTGTCTAACTGTCAACACTTTTAACCCATTTTTGCCAGTTATAAGTTTGGTTTGCTTTGAATTGCATATGCTCAGCTACAGAAAAACTCTAATATGACGAACTGAAATCACAAAATATATTTTTTTAAATATCTTATAGCAATATTTGTTATATTTTGAGCTCATTTCTCAACTTTACTTTATTTTTTTCATACAATATTTTCTTCTGCTTGAATGCAAGCAATTTACCTCTAAGCTGTTTTCACTGTACACTCAACTAAATGTTTTTTTCTGTCTCTCTCTCAGTTTTACATAGTTCTCTTGAAGCGCTCTGGCTTGAAGTGTATGCAGATGCAAGAGCTGAGCATTTCGCAGAGACTCTCTGGATTTTAGGTACATCAGAGTTTTTGGGTTGACTAGCTGGCAGTTGAAATAATATTTGCGATCATAATGGATTTTGCCAATTTGAATATTATTACACACACACACACACACAGACAGACAGACAGACAGATACTCGCGCAGCATACTTTCATTTTGCTTTGTGGCTGGCAATGGCAAGCAATTTTCTTAAGTAGTCAAAGCTCGAGTATAGTTTAGATTTTTGCATATGTAAATGTGAAGCTATCGAAAATATCTACATATATTTAGCAGAAATTCAGTGCTTCTGATGAGTTGTTAATGAAGTGCGCTCTATAAGCTGAATGGCTGCATTTGCCAAACAGCTAGTAGTCTATCTAAGCTCTAGCTTACAATAATGCCAATGCGCAAACAGTCATGCCATATTAGCTGGCACCCACCCAACACTCCACCCACAGTCGCTCTCTGGCACTCTCGATGCCGGTAAACAGTTTGCCATGCCTTTGCCACAGTGCAAACATGAAGCACATTATCATTGCCGGCAAATGACGTACAAAGCTTAAATATTTGCTCAACTGTGTCTCAGCACAACAACCAACAACCAGCAACCAGCAACCAGCAGCCAAACAACCAACAACAACCAGCAACCAGTAACGGCCAAACGGACGGAAAGGAGTAGCTGCTGCGTATATGGCAGTTGGCCAGCATTGCGCATACGACATGTAGCCCTTGCTCAAATATTAAAAAATAAGCAACGCGCTCTCTTCTCCAGCGCCTGGCAACTATGTGGCGTAATATTCACAGCGTTCTGCCTAAGGCCACACCACACAGCAGAGCAGAGCAGAGCCGAGCAGAGCGGAGCAGGCAACAAACCAACAACAAACATTGTTGACAGCAGCAAAAGTAATAAAACTTTAGGCGTTGACTGAACTGGGCTGGGCTGGCTGAGTGAGTGACTGATGGAATGACTGAATGAATTATATAGCAATGAAATGTGTCGACCCGCAAAAGCGTGCAGTTATTTTTTGATATTTATGCCTGTGGTGTGTCAACAAATGCCTTGATAAATAAATAGAAAATAAAAATAAAATATATATATATTAATGATTTCTATGCGCTGCATGTGAACTGAATGAAATGAGATCAAATATGATGCTATGTTTGAGCTGGGATTGGCTTAGAGTCAGAAATAAGAAGGGGTAGGTTAATGTAGCTATTCCTTAAGCACAACCTTTTGCTCATGTGAACCGTAAAGTAAATGAGCTACAAATTAATGAACTGGCAATCAGAGCTAAGCCTTTTATATTCCACATTCTAGCGGCGACTTGGCCATCAATTTGGTTCATTATTTGAAAATTGAAAAGAAAGCTGAAGTTTTTGTTAGCAAAATATCCTCTAATAAAGTAGAAGAAATTATTTATTATAATAAATAATCCCTTTTAGCTGAATTAAATGAAAATTCTTATCAAATATTGTCTAGAGTTGCTAAAAATTAAGTTGGTTTCTTTTTATTTTATATTTCTTATTCATTTATTTTCATATTACTTCATCTCTGGTCTTCACTTATCTCTACACATTCCTCACAATTTCCTTTAACAGGGTATATAGAAAAAAATACATGAATTCACCTAACGTCTTAACCCAAACGCGGAAATATTAGCCGCAAACTTTTGACTCGTGCCAGCGACAATCTTGTTTGATTCCTGTTCGTTGCCATCAGCTACAACCATCATTCTTGATGCTGCGGCTTTTGGGTGCACGGCATAAATGGCATAAATAAAGCAAACGCAGCAACTGTAAAAGCAAAAGATTTTGAAAAATCGCTGGCACTGGGAAATGCGGAGCGGGTCTGTATTGTAAAAATGGACATGCTATGCATGCCGAGTGCTGTCGCATTTATTACCAGTAAATCCACAACTCCACCTACTTTCTAGCGGCTTGTCAATACGCGGGCGTTCCGAGGGTGTTTTGCCACTGTGTGTATATATAGGTCTTCTATATATATATATATATAATGTATAGGGGTACATATATCTGCGGCGTTGTCGCTGCGTATTGGTACGTGCCGAATGGCAACTGAAAACTTTTTTAATTTAAAAAATTTTGTGTTGTTCTGCTTGTGCCAAGCGAGAAGCAAAGACGTTGTCGATGAGGCGATGAGAGTTCGAAGCATGCGTTGCATTTGATACGTCCAAATTCTAGTCAAAGTCACAGTCCAAAAAAAAAAATACAAAAAAAAAAAAAACAAAACAAGAAAAAAATTTCAAAAGTGAAAAAGCGTAATCTAAGCGAAGGAGTCTTCTCACTTGCAATATGCCCTAGGCATATAGATTTCTTTACTTATAGTTAGTAATTATAAAATTTGCCACTCTAATCGAAATATGTTTTTCTAATTTATTTATTTGGTTTTAATATATTTCTTTTCAATAATGTTAAGCTTAGCTATAACTCGGTCTTTCCTTCAATTTCTTATTTCCACATTGTTTAGATTTCATACTCTACAATCAGCTTAAATCTTCATTTTACTTTACAGTCAATATTCCCTTATGAACTCTAGCTTTTCATACCCCTCTAGCACACTCTTCGTATAGGGTATTCAAAATAAAAACCAAAGTCAGAGTTAAAAAATATTCGCTGCCGCGAGCGGCAAAGTTAATTTACAAACGAAACATTGGAATTGGCCCCGGATAGCAACCACAACGACGACTGCGGCATAATAAATGCTAGCATAACTCGGGATACCGTCCAACTCTGGCTGGCTCTTTATCATATTTGACCTTACACACACACAGACACTCACACACACACACACACTCACACACGTACGCACACTGATTGTGCGTGTATTGCATAGTGTCGAAAACAGGCAGGCAGTCGATGAATGTTATTGAAAAGAGCTGCTCATATTTCAAAGGGACAATCACGCGTATGACAGCCGCGGGCTGTCAATGGTTCGACCATGGGTATCATTGGCGATAGCATTGCTACCAGGACTTTTGCCTCAGTATCAGCCTCGGTCTCGGCCTCAGCTTCAGCTTCAGCCATCGCCGCTTCTGCTGCAGGCGTTGCTGGCGTTTTTATTATTATAAGCCATGCTGTGCATATTATATTACCACACAAAAACTGTTAGCACATGCTTCCAGCTACGGCAGGCGGCGACAGAGTCGTAGTCTAGGGGGCTGGAGGTGGGACAGAGAAGGCACAGAGAGAGACAGTGCCACGGACTGTGGCCCAATTGTCACTTATAAATTGCCATTTAAAATGTTTGCTTTTGGTTTTGGTTGCAGCCTGGGCATGGGACAGGGGCAGGCACAGGGGCATGGTCTACAGGCTGAACTAGTCTACGAAATCTGAAACTTTTTCAAGCTATCAATGAGTGTGGGCCAAGCGTATTCGAAGCATATCAAGTAACAATTGGATTGCGCATCTTGCAGTAAATGTGTGTAAAAATCCTCAATATAAAGCTGCAAGAAATTAAGGGATAAGCAAACCAAGAATTGGAAAAAAATTCAAGAATTAAAGTGTGTGAATGTGAGAAGTGAGAAAATGTAATATAATAATAGAGAATGGGGATTACTTGATAGATAAAATTAGACTAGATATTTAACTGTTTCAGTTAGTATTAATGTGAGTTTTGGTGTAGGAGTTAAGAGTAAATTTTTAAGTAAAATAATGTAAAATGAATTCAATATTTGAATACAAAATTTAAATATTAAAAAATTAATTAAATAATCAATAATAAATAAAATAAAAATAATAATAATAAAATTTAATAAACAATAATAAAATTTAAATAAAAATAAATTTTATTTTTAAATTTTAATGGATATAAAAATAATCGTTCGAAATATATATAAAAAGAAGTAAAAAAATTGTAAGAAAAATTTTGTAGTAAATTGGAATAAATTAAAATTTAACTAAAATTATACATATAAAAATATTTTAATAAATTTTAATTTAATACATTTCAATAAATTATATTATTATTAAATTTAAAAATTCTCTTGATTATTAATAGAAATCTATAAATTAAAGAAAACGCAAGACTCTTTGAATATTTTTTTATTTAAAATTTATATGAAATTGCAGCAACAATTATCAATCGATCGCATCAATAATAAAGCCAAATAGTTACATACGTTAACTGAAGTCTTTACAATTTTGCAACAATTGAATATCCATGAATACAGCGCAATATATTGGTTTATTGATAATGTGTGTATAAAGTACATATTTTATGTGCTTCGCGCACGTGACTTTAGCTCTTAAATTATTTATAATTGCATAATATTTACTTTGTTAAATGCGCCAGCCGATTTATGCAGTTGTTAATTTTAATTGAAAATTTTAATTGCATTTAAATCAAACAAAAATACACACACTTGCAGCCTGCCTGAGAAAGTTATGCAAAAAACTGAAAAACCCTTTTTAATTCCCTCCGCACAGTGACCGGCAATTAAGAGTGGCACAAAAAGTCAACTTCTGTATGCGGAGCGACTTATGCATTACAATTTGTGCAATTTTATTTAGACAATGCGCACACGTGTGTGTGTGTGTGTGAGGGTATGCAGTTGTGTTTGAATTTAACTTATTATGCAATAAATTTTTGGGGGAGGGGTGGGAAGGAGGGCATAGCAAATGCTATATAATGAAACAATATTTACCTTCGTTAGCACTCAAAGATAGTTTTCAATTTACATTTTATGCAGCTGCCGTTGCAGTCAACGAACCGTATGCCCAGCCCAAATCTACAACTTAAACTTAAATTTTAACAAAATTTACGCAGCTTGCCTGCAAGCAGAAGATGATGAAGCAGAGAAAAGAAGCAGAGCAGACGCAAAAGGAGTTGTATTAGCCTGGCAATGGCAAAAATGTGGACAAGTCGTTGCAGAAATATGGCCAAAACTATATGCAAATGATGCTGGCAGCAGCCAGTCAGCCAAGAAGCAGCCACTCAACTTGCCAGTCAAATTTCCTTAACAAGCTTTTGGCCTAATCAAATAGCATCGCCCCAAAAAAAAACCAAAAACCCTTTGGCGGTTGCCTGACCCCCCTCCCCCTCAACATACATACAAAAGAAAAAAGACCCCAAAAACCGTCTTGTAACGCCGCTTGACAGGCAATTGTCTTATGTGGTATGCTAATTTTTTATGTGGCTCTTACCATCTTCATGGCTATATATACGTGAGTCTATGTGTGTGTGTGTGTGTGTGTGTGTGTGTGTGTGTGTGTGTTGCTGTGTGCTGCCAGCCAGCAAAATTGCTAAAAATTAAAACTATAAACTATCTCTTTTTGAAGCCCTGCGGGCAATGTCGTTGGGTTATTGCCTTCATAATGGAGTTGCATACAGAATATGTACGTAAAAGTGAATATTTATTGCAATACATTATATACATACATGCATTCTGTATGTGTGTGTGTGTGTGTGTATTGTGGAGTGCTTTGAAAGCCAAAGGGAAGTTGAGTTAAACAATTGCAAGTTGTGCAAGCTTCGTTTTTGAGAACCCAAACTGTTAGCAGGCAGTAAATATGTACTCAAAAATTTTGTTTGAGTAAAATTATTAAAATATATATGCTTTTATAGAAGTTGCATATAAGTTTTAAGACCAACATTTTTAAATAGTTTTTTATTATAAAAGTAATATTACTTAAGAGCTTTAAGTAGTAAATTGCAATAGAGAGATGAGAGTTTATATTTTATAGTAGATTTAATAATTTATATTAATATATTATATTATTTATTATTACTTATATTATTTGTATTTGTATTATTAATATAAAATTAAATTATATTATTAAAATTTCCATTAAGATTTTATTATATTAATTATATAATATAATATAATTATATTAATATTGTTATAATTACATTAAAGTTTTCATAATAAAATAATAATAATTATTATTCTCTGATCTTCGAGAAAATTCATCTGAGATTTTAGATCTCTAAATATATATTTTTCCTGAAGTGTGAAAATTAATTTCTTAGATAATTTCTTAGTTAGCTTAAAACGTCGACTTATACATATTCATCGGTGGCTATAGGCTATATCATAAAGTTTCCTCATAGAAATATATTGATAAATTCTTCATCCACTCCAGTTCACACAATTTTTGCAACTTTCTTTCATATTTAAATAAAACTTGAACACAAAAATCAAGTTCTTATCTGTAAAAACCAATGCAAAATGAATCTTTTTGGTTAGCTCATTTCAACTTTGACTCAAACGTGGTTTCACCATAAACAATGTAAGATTTAGCCGTCATATCGTATATAAATATGTCAAAATATTTTGCAACTGCCGTTTCAATATAGTTTTCCATCATCTTTGACAAGTACGCACAACGCACATACGGCTGCAGCATAGAAATTTATGAAAAACGTAAAATTGTATGTCAAATTTTGTCCACAGATCGCTGACTTTCAAAATGTCTTGAGGGCGGTGGGGTGGTGGGGCGTTGGGTCGTTGGGCTGTGGGTGTGGCATCAAGTCGCACATACTCGTGCACATTCCAAATTACGTATTGCCTTGTAAAGCAAAAGTTTTTCATAACTTTTCATAAGTTACGCTTATTTATACGAGACCACAATTTTGTACTTTGCATTTTCTTTATTTCCAACATTTCTGCACTCTGCTGAACGGTTCGCTCCTTTGCGTGCACATCATCATCATCCTTTCTTTTCAGTTATATTTTCTCTTATTTTTTTTTCTATTTTTCTTTTGCGTTTTCTTTTATTTTATTTTGCTGGCAAGGAAATTGAAACTTTGCTACTATTTTGCATAATTTTCTTATGGCAGCGCAAAAAGGAGACAGCAATCCTTAAGCAGAGGCATTCATATGCCACTGCCACTGCCAGTGTGCTACTGCCACGGAGTGCATACAATTGAAGTTGAGGCAGACGAGAAGAATGTCGACGCCTTGCCAAAAGGAAATGTCGCTGTGGCTGTGCGGCAAAGCCAACTAAATTTAGTATTTACTTACCACATCCTTTACAGCTCTGACTCGGCTTGGCTTGGCTTGGCTTGGCTTGACTAGGCTCGATAGCTGCCGGCATTTCCATATTCACAATATGGCAAACGGAAAGTGGCATGTGGCAAGTGGCAAGTGGCAAGTGGCAAGCGTATCCATCAGTTTATTTAGTCAGCTTGGCAACCTTTGTCAACCTGGATAAAAAGAAAAACATTTCCTTTTATTGACAATTGACAACTGACAACTGAGCACTGACAGCTTCCGAGGTTCATTCACCTTGCCAAATTGCAACATCTTTTTGGCTCTCAGCCCCCCTTTAATCACATTAGCAGCTGCTTCTGGCGCCTGTTTTAAGTAGCCTGGTCATTTGGCTAGGGTTGGCTAGTAAAATATTTGCAGTTCTTGTGGTGTGTGCAGTAAATGCATTGGCTGAGCGCCTGCCAAAAATGCACTCACGGATATGAGTAAGTGGTTACAGACCCGTAGACAAATGCCCTGGCAGCAAAGTCACAAAATAGAAGAAAAAAAAAACTGGACATGAATTAATTACAAGTTCTCATGGCACATATATATATATATAGTATAGAAAATCTGCTTACAAATCAGCGCTCATAAGTCAATATGCCAAATGCCAGAAATGCTGCAAATGCCCGACGGTCGCCAGTCGGCGATAAAGTATTTATAGAGTTCGTCTTCTTGGTTGGGTCGGGGCCGCCCGCCCGTCGAGTGATGTGCTCTGGAATTAATTGAAAGGCTTTTGCCTCGGCTCCGAGTGATAAATTAATGTGTCGATTGTGTGTCGAGGATTAAAAGTAACTTGGTTATGTATGTGATTTTTATTATATTGTTGTTGTTGTTGCTGTTGTTGGCCCCCCGCCCCGGCTTAAGTGCTGGGCCCTTTCACTGTTCATTGTTTTGTTCGAGGCATGTCGGATTATGCACATGTTTACAAGGTTTTAGTTATTTATGATTTTTTTTTGTGGAATTTCTTTTTTTTATGGTGTATTTTTGCCCCCCCCCCCGTTTCGCTGTTTGTTTGTTTTGGCAGGTTTATAAGTTATGCAGTTTGCTGAATTATTAATAAATAAATTGTTGTTTTCCTTCTTGTGGCAGCGTGGGCATCTCTGATACCCACGTGCTGCCTGAGTGCCATGTGAAATACATAAATTGCTGCTAAGTTGTGTTTCAAAAACTACTTCATTGATTTACGTGGCAAAAGTCAGAAGGCAACGAATTATCGACAGTTAACAAAATTTTTTATGAAGGTATTTTCATCTATTTTTTAGCATATTTAGCATTACCTAATTAGAGCAAACAATTAACTACATTTATAAAAAAAGCTTTAACATTCTTTTGTCTAAAAAAAATAGAAAAAAATGAAATATATATCTAGCAATAATACTAAAAGAATTTTAATTGCTAAAAAATTCCAAAAATTATCAAATTTAATTTAGTTTTTAATTGGCATAAATATTTTGGGATTCTTTAAGCTAAAAAAATGAAATAAAATAAATATAAGACTGAACACATACCTGGCATCAATACTAGGAATTTTAATTATTAAAAATTCCTAAAAGTATAAAGTTTATCATATTTTTAATTGGCATAATTATTTAGTAGTTTCAAAAAAAAGTTTCGATATTTTTTGAGCAAAAGAAAAAAAGAAGAATTTTAATTTTTAAAAATTCCCAAAAGTTTAAAATTTATTTTATTTTTAATTGGCTTAATTATTTAATATAAAAGATTCAACATATTTTGAGTAGATAAAAAAAAAAAAATAAAGAAAGAAAGAAGAATTTTAATTAGTTAAAAACTCCAAACTATATCAAATTTAATCTATATTTAATTAACATAAATATTTCATATATATACTATATAAATATATTTAGATAAAAGAAGAAAAAAAAAATAAATAAGGAAAGAAAGAAGAATTTTAATTAGTTAAAAACTCCAAACTATATAAAAATTTAATCTATATTTAATTGACATAAATATTTCATATATATTAAAAAATATATTTAATAATGCTTCTAGTTTTAATTAAGTGACTTTTAAAGAACTCAAATATAAAATTTGACTTTGATGTTACCTTCAAAAACTTGTACTTATTCTTTTTTACGCATTTTTCACATTTTTGTGCTGAAGATATCTTTTGTATGCACATGCCAGAGGGCCGACTAATCACATTTCTCAAGTGCCAGTCCGATAACATTTTTACTGTGTTGTGTTTGGATAGGACAAATTAAATAATTGGCATGACAATGAACATGACAATGCAGTGGACATACCTACACATATTTGGAGGTGTGGCACAAGGCAACGAACAAAGCTGAATTCAATGTGTACGGGCAGCACAGTTCGTTCATTCATTCGTACAGCTCTTGATAGGGAGCTCAGAGCTGGGCCGTTTTGCTTGAACAGCAACCGACAACAATTTCATTAGAGCTAAAGCCTTATGTCCTGTCGGAGGACGAGAGCGACCGAGCGACCGGGGCTCCAGTCATTGTCATTGTCATCGACGTGGTTTTTGTCATCGTGAGAGAGGCATTACAAACAAAACTACTTAAGTTACCACGATTGCATGTTATCGTAAATTAATTGTCCGACATTTTGTTTTACTAACAGCATTCCAAAGAGCTGCGTTGATGCTGACAAATATGTTCCATGTTTATATGGCTGCGTGCATGTACATACATACATATATATATAGATGTATGTATGTGGTATCTTGACGTCAGTGTGACATTCGAAGAGCTTTGCTGTGACGTCTTCCCACTTGTGCTTTCGCCTCCATTTCGATTGATGCCGGTTCCCTTGTTGATTATATCGTCTATGTGGCTCGCCTGCCTGTGGTTCGCCTAGTAACGTAGGCATTGGGATTGAAGCTTGTATGTTAATACCTGCAATTGTCTTTTATCCGCACTGAATGTTTGAAGAGATTTGTAAATTAGTTTTGCCATTTTCCCCATTTCTATTAGGTGCGTGTGGTCTTGAAGCTTGAGTAAGGTTTTATATCAGTAAAGATCATTTCATGATATAAAACAATCATTTTGCAAATAAAGCTATCATATAATAGCTATGCTTAATCACGTGTCTAAACTCTCTTGATGTCATAGGTATTTAGTTATTTTGAATAACTTATATATATAGATTGACCAATAATTGAATTTGAGGCTAAATTCTATTGTGAACTTCAGGAAACTAATTATAGTTGTGTTACAAATGCCTAGTTAAACGCATGTGATAACTGGCAAATGCATTTGAATGTTTTCTTAATTGACCACAAATATTCAAAAGGTTTCCATGCACAATTGAGTCGAACTGCTTTCGGTACTAATTGACGGGCGTGTCAAGTCAAACTAATTAAAATTTTATGCTAAAGCAGCGCCGCAAAGTATGCAGCACATTTTTTCAGCATACTTTGTTTCCGCTGTCTGTGTGTGAGTGTGTGTGTGTGTGTGAGTGTGTTTGTAATAGCCTAGGCAAATAGGTGGCAGTCGGGCCCCTCGCGCCACGCTTAATGCATAATTACACACACAATTTTCATTAAATAAACGTGCAACGCGCCAAATGTTTGTCGGCAGCAGGTGGCAGGTGGCAATGGCAGCTCACGTTGCAGCCTGAGCCTCAGCAGCTTGAGCCCGAGCATCCCTTGTTACATGCTCTACCTGTGCATCTGTGCATCTCCAGCGCTGCGCCGCATTCCGACGCCGTTAAGTGCGTTTGATTTGCCGCTCGAGTTAGTTTGCACATGCCGCACTTGTTTATAAGTTCTCTAATTAATTTTTAAGTGCCACTGCTAACTGCCTGGAGAACAAGCACAAGCTAGCAGCAGTACGCCCATACATATGTATGTGTTAGTTAGTGTGTATGCATGTGTGTGTGTGTGTGTGTGTGTGTGTGCTTTGTTTTGTTTTGTTTGAGAAACACTCTTGTAGTTCCAAGGTTCTATGGCAGTCAGCTGTGGCTAAATGCTAAAAAAATTATGTACATGTGATTTGCTGGCCATAATGAAATTAGACGCCCTTGTTATACCCTGTACAAATTGAAATGGGGTATGATAAATTTTAGAGTTAGTAATTTGAGTATATGTGCATATAAAGTCGAGTCGATTTTGACATGATTATCAGTCTATCTGTATGTATGTATGAGCTTCTAAGAGCCAAAGAGCACAGTATTCCCAGCGTCATGCAGAGATAATATATTGCAAAATATCAATAGGTAACTATCTATATAGGAAACCGATAAGTATATACTGTTATATAATCTTCTAGAATAAGTTACAAATCTTTACAGGGTATCTGTTAGTTGGGCGCCTAACAATAGGCTCACACTTAGTTATTGTTCTTGCAGTTGTTGTTGATGCCTTGCGGCTGTGGCTGCATTGAACGGTTAGTTGAGTGGGTGAGCTCGACCTACGTACGAAGCTCAAGATTTGCATTGTGCGTGTGTGTGTGTGTGTGTGTGGCTGGGGCCCTGTTCGCATAATGGTCTGCTGCATAATGTGTGCGGACTTTAATGGAAATTTATTAACACGAAATGCTCAAATTACTTACCCAGTGCTATTTATTAGTTTGCCTGTATGTAAATAATCTCAATATTTATGCACAGCAGTTAGAAGCCAACACGAATTGCATAAACATCGTTTAGTTTATGTTTGCACTGCACTAAAACTACATTACGAATTTGTATTAATTGTCTAATTAAAATGCTTACAATATGATAATGATGAGATTTTCGAAAGCCTCTTTCTTGAACAATACAGATTATTCTTTACAATGTGTAAGTACTTGAGCGTAGTAAAGCAAATATATTAAGTTTATATTATTGCCTTTTGCTTCTTATATTAAATGGCAGATTTAAAATGAATATAAAGATAATGCTGCCTGGCAACGGCTTATGAATTACAATGATAACTGTAGAGAAATAAAAGTGAATTAATATTTTAAGTTATATTTTCTATTCAGTTATGCAGAGATAGTTAGAGACAGAAACAAAGAGAGAGAGAGAGAATGAGAGAGAGAGAGAATGAGAGAGAGAGAGACAGAGAGAGAGAGAGAGAGAGAGAGAGAGAGAGAGAGAGAGAGAGAGAGAGAGGGGAGAGAGAGAGAAACAAAGAGAGAGAGAGAGAGAGACAGTGAAAGAGAGAGAGAGAGAAAATGATACATAGAAAGAGAAAGAAACAGAGAGAGAGGGAGAGAGAGAGAAACATAGAGAGAGCCAGAAAGAAACAGAGAGAGAGAGAGGGAAAAAAGTAAGACACAGAGAGAACAATACAGAAAGAGCGAGATATATATTTATATATAAATATTAGAAAAAGACAGAGAAACAAAGCTAGCGAGAAAAAAAGATAAACAGACAAAGAGAGTTATACAAAGATAAAGTGAGATGGAGATTAAATGAGAAAAACACAAAACAGACAGAAAAACGTCTAAAGACATTTGGAGAAATAATATAGAAGAATAGAAGCAGAAGCAGAAGAAAATAGAAAGAGTGGGAGGAATAGAGTTTATATTGCACTATTAGAAACAGGTAGAATAAGAGAGAAATGTATAAAAGAACTGAAAAAAAGAGATAATAATAAGCGAAAAAGCAATCAAAAGACGGTGAGTGTGAGAGAGAGAGAGAGAGAGACATAAAGAGAGAAAAGCAACCAGAGTAAGAGAGTATAGATACTCAGTGAAATAGACAGAGCAAGAGAGAAATAGCAGAATAAAAATTACATTTAATTAATAAATACCACAAAGCTAATAATAGTTACTTGAACGTTAAGTAAAGCAATGTTTTATGATTCATGATTTACCTTTTTGATATACATATTTACTTTACTATTTCTGTGAATTACAATTATCATATTGTGCTTTTAACAAGGCTTTTATCACTAATTTGATGCTGTGATATACATAATGTTAAAGTTGAGCTTGACAGTTTGCTTTATGAATTTTCAATCGAAATGAAATGATAAATTAAACAAAAAGGCAAATGATCGTTAACTGTGCACCTGTCCTGACATGTAGAGCAACAACTGTCATGTCATCCTTACCTGAAGTACACATATGTAGTTGCTTATCAGGACATTTGTGCGGGCCAATGTAGTAATGTTGTTGTGTAACGCCCTCGGCACGCTGTGCGCTGTTGTTTTTGTTATTAAGAACTAATCTACTTGTAAAATCTTAATTAAAGTTATTATAAATATGTATGTTGTGCATGAAAAGAGGCGGGAGCTGAAGCATTCGTAATAGCAACAGTCATGCCACTGATGTCTGACATGCACACACACACGCACACACACACACACAGAGAGACTCACTAACACATATGGTTTTATACTCTGTTATATTTGTTGTACATTTGTCTGTTTGTCTCGATGTTGGTTTGTTTGTTCGCCTTCATTTTTATTTTTATTTTTTTTTATATTTTTTGCTTGCCTTGTATGCCCTTGGCTCTACTTTCCCGACGTTAAATTGCGCAGCTGTTTGCACTTCACTCTATATATGTCTGTATATATGTATTATATACCCCTATTCGAGCCACCTTCCATCCGCTCATACTGCTGCGGCAGCTGAGAAAAAAGACGGCATGTGGGTGGCCAAGTGGCAGCAGAAGTATTTGCGCTTTATTATGACAACTGACATTAGTTTGTTTGATATTTGTGTTGGCTGCCTGTTGGCTGGAGTCACATGCGTGTCCCAGTTCCACACAGTTTGATAAGATTTAATTGAGTTGACATTGGTGTGTGAGTGGGTGGCTCAAACTAAGCTGCGCCTGCAGCCATTTGTGGGAAAAGTCAAGTGTGCAGTTGCTCTTTACGTTAGTTGTGTACGTTTGTTTATCTCCGTCTGTCCGTCCGTCTGTCTGTCTGCCTGTCTGCCTGCCTTCCTCTCAGTCTCTCTGTTTGTCAGCCACACGTTCAGTTTGCCGTAAATTGTTGCGCCTTTTGATGTTGTTAACCTTTGCTGGGGTTAAGTTAAATTCTTGTTAATGCGACTTAATCAGCCCAAAACGCACAACTAATCAGCTGCAGAGTCTCCCCATTCAACATCCATGCTCTCAGCTCTGCCAGCAACTGGAGAAATGGAATCTTTCGCTTTGCATGCGAATTGAAAAAGTTTGGTGCGCAAATTTTTAATGAAATAAATTAAAAAAGCTGTCAGCTGACTGTAAGTTTATATTAGAACTGATAAAAAAGCAGAAGCAGCTCAAAAGCAGCACCAGCAGCATCAGCTTCGAGAAATATGCTTAAGTGTTGAGTTACGCTAAATGGATTTTCAACTTGAGCGCGACTTTAACTAACAAAAAAAAGAAAAAAAAGAGTCAACTACTGCCAACTAAACTGTCATGAAAGCGCAAAAAAAAAGATTAAAAAAATTCAAATAAGAAAACTGGAGACGCCATGAAATTCGATTAGCAACATGCCATTAAAACGAATGGGAGGGGTCGGCACTCATTCAAGCTACAGTTAAGCATTTTAAAATTTATAAGATGCCAAAAAGTTTGTCCGTAAGTTTTGTTGAATTAATTAGACAAAGACTGAGCTGAAACCAGCTGAAACATAACAGACTGGCTAACAATAAGTGATTTATGGACTATATAGTTCTCTGGTGTGCCATGGCTTGAACAATTCAATGATTTATTTAACTTTTATAGTTGCCTCTATTTTTTTTTTTTAATTTGATACTAAAATATGTGAATTAGATTGAAGATAATGCTGACCATATTTACGGCCAGCTTATTTGAAAGTCTGAAACTTATTCTTATATAAAATATTGTATATTTTGTTAAGTTCAAATATTGGTTTTGAAATGATTTAATTTAAAATTATAATTATACTAAGACATTGTCATAAGAATACATATTTTTGTTTGTAAATTTATAATATATTTTAATTTAGACAAAATAAGTATATGTGTTTTAAAAATATATAAATATAAAAAATATATAAATATATAAAGGTCACACTTTAATATAATTATTTTAAACTTTTTAAAAAACCTTTTAATTATTTTTATTAATTTATATAATTATATATTTAATTTTTATATATTATTATATTAATATTTATTATATTAATATTTATTATATTTTTGCATTTTTATTTTTGACAAAACTTTTTATATATTATCTAATTTTATTTTTTTTGAATTTGAATTTTTAAATTTCAAAGAATTATATTAAAAATTAAAAAATAATTTTACTTAATTAATTTTAATATTCGCAGAAGATCAAAATTTTAAAGTAAATTCCATATCCGTCTCCAAGCAAATTAAGCTTGCGAATTTTCTTTTAAATGCTTTGTAATAAATTCTTTTTTCAAATTTTAATTTTAATTTTAAAAATTGCTTACAAAAAATAAATAATTTATTACAATATTGTTAGGAAACTTAATACAAATTTATATTTATATTCGCAAAAGTTGTTTTTCTAACATGCCTGCCTTATTCATATGCCAACAATTGAAGTGCTGAAAGATTTAGTTAATATTTGTTAATATTTGAGATTTATTTTCAGCTGTTAGTATAATTTATAGTAATACCCCAAGAGTCTGTTAAATATAATTAATTTTCCTAATGCCATAGCTGAGCTAAAATATTGTTTTTATTGTAGTTAATATCGTCTAACCCATTAAGTACAGAACGTTATATATTTACTGCTTGTACATTTTGCTAATTTGAACATTGGACACGCAAATACAGGAATAAAATTGAAAAGCCAAAGCAGCTTAACAAGAAAAGAAATACACACACACACACAAATTGCCAGACTGTGGCTCAAGGCAATAAAACCACAAAAGTGAATAGTTGGATGTACGACCATGTAGAATAGTTTATATATATATAAATATATATTTGTGTGTGTGTGTATTTCTATAACCATATAAACTTAGCTACAACAAGCGAGTTACACGATAATAAAACATATTTTAGAGCGAGCAACAAAAAACGCTCACAAACGACAGTTGGCAAGGCAACGACAACGGCAAAAGGATGGCTGAAAAGGATGAGCTGAGGGTAGGAGACTGGGAGGGGCGAGCACTTGAGAGCGCTTTTACAATGGCAATACACACAGAGATACAGACAGACGCACAACACAAATGTATGTATGTATGCAAGGCGAACTACTTATGGCAGCCAAGCTAAAGTGCAGGAAAAACTATGGCTAACACACACACACACAGACAAATAACTGAGTGTGTATGTGTGCATATAAAACATTTATTTGTTTTTGTCGGAAACACTTGGTGCGTATGATAATAAATACTTAATCCTCAACAAAAGAATATTAAAAACAACAATAAATGGAAATGCTAAAGAGCATAAAGAAATGCATGAAAACAAATGCTTGCAGCGAACTGGACAGAGGCAATGGGGTTTGGGGTTTGGAGTTTGGGGGCATGGGGCATGGCTTGGCTTAGTGTGGCAGGTGTGCTATGTGTAGCAGAACAAGAGGCGCTTTTGAAATGTAAAATGAACTTGCTTTTTATGCTACTCAAACATGCATGCATACATACATAAAATTATTGTACATAAAAGTGAAGAAGAACGCCGGGAGTGAAATATGCGGTGGCATGTGGCTGCTGCTGCTGCTTGTTGTTCGCATAGCTTCAAGTACTTTATCAAAAGCAAATAAAACTTGGCGAGCAAATGTTAACGAACCACAATAAGCCAAAGCCACAAAACAGTTTTCGTCATCTTCCAAAAGAAAAGTCATTAAAACCGAACAAGACAGTCTTATTATTCGTGGCTCTACAATTATTACAATAATAATCATACGCACAGTTGCACACGCAGCCAGAAATAAAGAGGGAGAGAGAGACAGGGAGAGAGCGAGTCGACGACACTCAGCCACAGCCAAAAATGTAAAAAGACGAACAAAATCTATTACAGATAACAGTTAGCTGCGTGTGTATCTGTTGTAGTTTAGTTTTATAATTACCATTTTGTACGGCTTATATTTACACATAGTCGGAGCTTTGAGATTTTATGAGTTTTTCGTTTTTCGTTTTTCGTTTCAACAAATATTAACATTTTGCTGGAACGATAAGCGAAAACTTTCCATACAGTGCGTGTGCGTTCTGCTGCGCTATTTGGCTATGAATTTGAATTGGAAGAGCTCACACACACACACACTTGCACACACACATTTGCCAGCGGCGCATTATTATAGAAATGTTTCCAAAAAAGTTTGCATTGCTATCAAGGGGCCATCTAAAGCGTGGCATCAACATAGACCTCGACTTTATGCCACCCCTTTGCCTCCCATCTTCCATCTCCCATCCTCCCATCTTCCCATCTACTCCACTCTGACCGAAACGTCGCTGTTGTCGTCTGTATGCTGAAAAGTTGCCCGTGTTAAACTTTAATTACAAATAGTCGAGTTGCCTCTCGCATCGCCGTTGCCAGACAACAACAACGCGACTCACTGAAACTTTGCTTTGGCTTAATGCGTATATTTACATATGTAGTCATCAGATAATAACATATTAGAAAGCACTCACTATGGTTTATCGTGGTTATCCCTCTAGTTATACTTCATGCGAGCTTAAGCCACAAGCTGCCTTTTTAGTTGTATTGAAATGAAGAGACACTATGTAGCGGCTGTAGAACTTTTTACCTGGAATTGTTTAAGTGTAAAGAGAGTTGAGAGATTAACGCATCAACAACTCTCAGTTAATTCGTATAGAAGTGGAAATAAGTAGCTGTCTTTGGTTTTTTGCTATTAAATGGGAATTCCCTTAATGAAAGTCTTGGATTTAAGCCTTAGTTTGACACCATTCTGAATGTCTTAAAATTTGAATAACAATTTTACAGCCCTATATATATATAGATATCTCAAACTGGCTTAGATAAGTGGCATACAGATTTATGCTGAATAGCCTTACTTTTTATAAAGTTGTTATTATTATATTAAACGAGCTGAGTCGATCTAGCCTCTTCTGTCTGTTCATCCGTCCGTATAAACGTAGCGATCTTCTGTGTTCTGTATGCATAAAAGAAGCATAGAAAGAGTGGAATATCAGGTAGGTTTAAGTCATGTAGCTCACTCATCAGTGCAGCATATATCACTGTTCTCATATACAAACTACATATACACATAGAATCACAACTCATTATCAATATGTCTATCAAGCAGAAAATGTATCAAGTCAAAAAAAACTTTATCAGTAGCTGCACAGCTATAGATGCATTCATAAAAAGCTATCAAATTATTATTACAAGAATAAGTGATGCCTTTCAATGATAAAAGTCAACAAAATATATTGCAACTACTGACAAATGAATGTTGTATACACATAAATATACATAGAGCTTTACTATAAGCACTTGTTGTCGTAATTGTCTGTTTGTATGCTCACAATTGGCAGTCGGATTGCATATATATATATATATATATACATATATATATATATGTATTTTGTGGACTACAATAACATATTGAATTTAATTATTTACTATTTATTGCTCATTACATAAAACAAATTTGCATGGCAGCAACAGTCATGGCTGGCTATCGGCTGCAGCAGATGTCCGTCTCCGCTGTTGCTATTTCTGCTGTTGTTGTTATGGTAGTGACTGGAAATTGACTCGCTTGACACAAAGAATTATATTACGTATACGCAGTGATATGCACGCGATGCGATGCGACGAGACGCGACGCGACGCAACGCAACGCTGCTCGTTGTTGCAACTGAGGCCGGGGAGACGGCGTTCAATGTATTGGAAAATTGCGAAAAAAAATTTGTCACACACAAAAACAAATACATTAAGGCAACACTTTGTAGCCGATTGTTATTGTTGGTTATGCTGTCATTTCTCTTGTTGCTGCTGCTGCTGTTGGTCTCTGTTTGCGCCCGAGGGCGACAAAATAATTTTACAATGCTGACACATTTTATGTTTATTAAATCAGCAAACCAGACTGCCCAGCGCTGGACAGGACACTCAGGACCCAAAAGTGAACCCCAATTTGTGCATGCTTCATTTGATTAAACATTTATGCTCAACGTCTGCCACTGTTGTTGTTCTCCGGCTGATGGGTGTGTGTGTGTGTTGTGTGTACGTATAAAATCATTCCATATGATTTACTCACCAGTTCATTGGTCAACTCAGAGGCGCTGATCCGTCTCAACTGACTGGGCTGAGCCGAACAAGTGCAGCCCAGACTCCTGTGTCGTAAGCAAATCTGGTGACCCGAAAATTAATTGATTGGAAAATAATGTAACATGCATTTATTGATTCATGTTGAAGGCGTCTTTGGGCACATGTGGCCAGGCTGCGGGTCAACACGGCTTGTATCGCAAACCAACACACAATTGTTTCCCAATTCCCCCCCTGTCCCCGTCTATTGCTTCTATTGAGGTCAGTAAAAGGTTGTGGCAGCTACTGCTTTCAATTTGGTTTCCGGTCAGTCCACTTTAATATTTATCTACTTACAGCACAAATATATGTATATATATATATATATTTGGCTTTTTGTTCATCATCAAGATCAGCCTTGTTGTGTGTGAGTGTGTATTTTATGCAAAATCCATATTCAATTTGCCAGCTGAACATCTGTGCAAATATCAAATATTGACTACAAATACTTGGCTGGCTTGGCCGCCCGAAGTCCATTCCGCACTTGATATGCTCGAGTGCTGTTGCTTTTACATTAAATTGCAATTATGTGTATGTGATTTTATTTGCACACAGGCACACACACACACACACACACACAGACACATGCCTTTCATATAGTGCAAAAATTATTTAAATTTTCTGTGTGTGGCATTAAAATCGCTGACTTCGACTGTGTTTACCATGGCGGACATTTATGAACTTGTTTCACTTGATTGGGTGTTCAAGTGGCCTGCATTGAGTGAGCTTCATTGAAGCACCTAAAATATAATATATATATATGCAATATACATTTAATATATTTCGTAAAGCTCTCTTGGCGTTTACACATTGACATGAAAAAGTGTTGCCTACATTTGTGCGCAACGTCTGCATATATATCGGAGTTTTTTTAGCAACGGCTGATTATGCTGACTGCTTAGATGCTGCTGTAAACGGCGCTGTTAAAATAACAGTTTAACTTTTGTGCCGAACAGAGAGCTTTCTGTTAGCAATAAGCTATCGTGCTCTTTTGTTTGACTCTGCACAAAAAAATTCTCTTAAATGTGAATTGCAGAGTTGTATTAAACTGTTAACAAAGGCATTAGGGTAAATGATTTTAAAATGTTTTATAATAATAAAAAAATATATTGAATTAGTTAAAAATATTAATAAAGACTATTTTTGGAATGATATAATTAATAATTATTTGTATATTTCTATAAAAAAAATATTGAATTATTTAATAGATACTAATTAATAATATATTTGTATTATTAACGTAACAAATATTTAAGAATATAAAATGTTAAGAATTATATTTTAATCGTGTAATATTTTGATTATTTTTCATAAATTTTTTATTTTTTTCTTATTGGTAATAATTAATAAATATAATTATTAAATATATTATTATTAATATATTATAAATTTATATATTTTTATATAATTTGTATATCTTTTAAAGTATATTACTTAAAATTGTATATCGATTTAAGAAAAATATTCGGTAAATGGGCTTTTGATAAACTTGCAACTTGAAGAATATAAGAATATAAATATTTAGTCTTGTATATTATATTATATATACACTTAATAGTTATATTTATCATTCAAATTTAGTTTACCCTTCCAATTTGTATGGACTTTAGCTATTTTTAATATATACCTATTTACTTTTTTCTATTTGCTTCACATATTTCCAGCAATCGCACTTCTTCTTCCATATCATTTACCTATACTCGACTCATTTGTTTGTTAATGAAGTAGTTGTTGATGAAGTATTTTCCACTTTATTATCTATGAATAGCCTCCTTAATTATCTACACCCTTGCCATAGATATGAACTCACTCATATTCACTTGCGTATCGTTGAGTACACTTGGATGATTGTCGGCAAGTAATTCAATATTTATTGTTTCGCAAACTCCTACGCATGCCCACACAATACGTAGCAACATTTAACCATCAAGAACTTACCCAAGCCACTTTTTTTTTTTTTTTTTTTTTGGGAATTCAGCTCATAACTCAACGTGTATTTAGTAGCCAATCAAGCAGAATGACAGGCACAAGTTCAACTACAGCAACAGCAAAGGCTGAACGAACACATTCCATGCTCAATTTTTGGACAATAACAACAATAATTCGAGGTGATCCATAAATGAAAATTGATAAACCTGAACACACGTGTCCAGTGCCAGCCTGCCAGCTCCTGGACTATGTAGCTTATGTGGATTTATATGCATATATGTATGTGTGTGTGTGTGTGTGTGTGTGATTCTGTTTATGTTCTCAGCTGCTGTATTGTTTTTCCATGGTCATATTTGTGTTATTTAAGTATAACTCTGAATTCATTCGGACAGATTAATGCGAGATATATGCATGTATGTATTGAATTTGGTATGTCATCTATTAGGTATGCCTCAAATTATGCAACATCATGTTTATTTGGCTCGCCCAATGGTGTGAGGATTGTGGAATTGAGTGGGGACCTCCAACAACGAATATTAACTTCTCATACCCAAGCCCAATACAAATTATAATTTTGTATTATGCCATGCTAAATAATTTTCTGTTTTTTTTTGTTGTGTTGGTTGTTGTTTAGTTCTCCGCTCAAGGAACCCTCAAGTTGACACGATTGCTTATAATTAAATTAACTTGCTAATAGTATACAGGAATGGCCCTCAGACTGTCGCCGCTTAATTGAAACCTTGCTGGGCAAAAGAGTTGAAAGGTTAGTTGTCCTGTCCGCCCCCCCCGTAGTCCAGCCTTCAGCTTTGGCAAATATTTTTGGGCTGGAGTTGGGGAGAGCATAGCACAAAAAAAGGTCACCAATAAAGTAATTAGGCGCTCAGTGTCCGAGAAATTTGCTACATCAAAGGACATGCCGTCAGCTCCCAAAAATCTACATTGCCTGTCTATTGTGCTCGGCTTGGGGCACAGCTCTGTTACCTTTTGTGCGCAGGCAGCTCTCGCCGACTACCAACAATATAAGATTCAATTATTGCAAATAGGCCAGAAAGCGTGCGGTGGGTCCGTGAAAGGCCCTGCAAAATCTGGTCAAAAGATGTAGATAACTAAATTGCTTTCCAAGTGACACACTCAGACAATTTAAAGTCCAAAAAGGTTGCAAATTGAGTGATTCGCTTTGGATAATGAATAAGCAGTTGAGTTTTGAGTTGGGTGTGACTGGGCAGAGAAGTTTACTTAATGTGGCCATAATGAAATATAGTCAAGTTTTTGGAGATGTAATAATAAATGGAAATTTTTGAGGACTCAATAGGATATTGAGGCGATTGAAATGGGTTCTTTGTGAATATTTATAAATATTGAATTTATATTTGAAGAGTATTTGATTCTTTATTTATTTGTCATATATATAATTAATATTTTATTGAATTGCAATTTCCATAAATATTTCTGAAACCATATTCTATCCGTCAGCCTTCCACTCAGCTATGCCAAAATATTTGTTCAGAAATTTAACATAAATATATATATTTTTTGTTGTTTTAAAAACTTGAATACAATTTATTAAAGATTTCCTTTTTTTTTAACGCTGTGCATAAAGTAGTCTATCGTTTGACTACTTTCGACTGGGACCTGTGCTTAAACTTTAGACTGCCGTTTGGCCAAAACGGCGACCGCTGCGATCCCTGGCCGATAAAAGGACGACAGAATGACAGAGATTTTATGTCGATGTTTGTGTAAAAGCGTGTCATAAAAAAGCTCAACTGAAGACGGACAAAAAACAATATGCTTGCCACCAAGAACTACGTAAGTCAAAAAAAAAAAAATAGAAAAAAAACTAGCAAAGCAAAACTCTTATCAGCGACAAAGTGAAAGAACGAAAAAAAAACGAACTGGCAAAAATTGTAAAGCGATACGAATGTAAGTAGCTTTAAAGTTTTTTTTTTGTTTCTTCTGCTAATTTTGTAGCGTCACATTGGCGACAGTTTTGTGGAACAGTTCGTGGGTAGCCCCCATATGCCAACGAGGTGTCGGAAGGCCTCAAAGATGCCAGCGAGCAACACGCGAGAGCCAGGCACATACATGTCAAGTATGCGGCAACTGTCATAAATTCATGTCGAAATTCGGGTCTGGACTGAGCAGATAAAATATGTACATATATATATATAAATATATATATATATATATATATATATATAATTAAATATTTAGTTAAATATTTACTGTGTGTTTGAGTCGAACTAATGCCGCGACACAGGCTAACGGCAACGCTAATATAATTTAAAAGACGAAGTCAAAGTTGGATTATAACAACTTGCTTTTGTTTAAAAAGACGGAGTCAAAGTTAGATTATGACAACTTGCTTTTGTTTAAAAAGACGGAGTCAAAGTTAGATTATGACAACTTGCTTTTGTTTAAAAGACGGAGTTAAAGTTCGATTATGACAACTTGCTTTATTGAATAGTAGCTTAAGACTAAAGACAATTTCATCATAGGCTTATTTTATATGCTGTTGAAATTACGCAGCAGCAACATGACGCGTCGATGCAACCGTTACTCTTGGTGACCGTCGGACGCGTTATTCTCAGAATTTGTTCTTTTGCTATTTTTTGTTGTTGTGCGGCAGCAACGTGCAACGGCACTTTCCAAATTCTGCGCCAGTCGTTTGTTTATGATTTGGCTATCCGGTTTATTCTGGATTGGAGTCAAAGTATGTGTGTATTGTTTCGAAGTACAATTGAGTGAGCTATTAAAATGTTTGCAACTTTCGGATGATGCATGTTGCTAGGAACAAATGTTTATTTGTGGGTGATGCATGTTGCGAGCTTGGGAATGGGAACAGCTTTTGGATATTGTGGACGTAATCAATATGATTATGTCACTTCCCTCTCCTTAAGAGACGAGCCTGCGAGTCAAGGTGACACAGAAGGGTAAAGTTTTGATAAAGTTGATGGTGTCATCTCGATAGTTGTGTTTTCTTCTGGTTGAACTGATGGCGTTGTTTGATTTTACGGATTAATATTATGCGGTTACAAGATACGTATATTAAATATAAGATTACAATTATAAATATGATTATTGTGATTATTACAATGGTATTTGGCTCGATATATTTTATCATTTCTTTGCCATTTATATGTTCATAATTACAGATTGGTTTTGTGTGTAATAGAATTTTTTTTTTTTTTTTTTTTTTTTTTTTTTTTTTTTTATGTGTTCATCAATTATTGGTTTTAAAAATTTTATTATCTTTTTCATAATAAGTAGCCATTGTGATCAGGATATGGGATAATTTTGATTGTGTTAGTAGCTTGAAAGTCAATTAGTTTCATCTGTATTTGTTGGGTGTGATATGATTATGAAGTAGAAACCTGTGGGACTTGAATTTGGTTAATTTTCTTTAATTTTTTAAATTGTGTTTTGTAGTAACGTGTAATTCTATTTTTGTTAGTAATTTGGTAATGATCTTGATCTATTTTTTCAACATTTTTATTGGCTTTAAAGGGATTTTCTAATTTTCCTTTTTGTAACGGTCCTTTTCGATATCTGGTATCGACTTCGTATTCTTGTCGGTCACTGTTGATTTTATTTATTACTTTTTCTTTTTTTCTTGAATGTCTAACTTTGGTTGTCCAGCATACAAAAATATGTGTGCAGGAGTTTGTCCAGTTGTGTCATGTTTTGTTTTGTGATTGTAAATGTAAAGAATGGTTTCTATTTTACTGAGTTTATTTTCTTCGTCATTTAAAGTGTTTATTATTCTAATTTTTTCGTTTATTGTTTTGTGTAGTCGTTCGATGTCTGCTATTCCTGTTTTTGTAGTATTTAATTGTATTTCTACTCCTTCATTTTCAAGCCATTTTTTTAGTGCTAAGCTGGAAAATGCGCCGTCTCGGTCAGCTTTTAATATTATTGGTTTTCCTAACTGATTAAATATACGCATTAATGCATTCTTGCATTCTATCCAATCTTTTGTTTTAATATTTTCAAGAGTAGCAAATTTTGAATAAATGTCTATGCAACTAAGATAATGTTTGCCTTCAGAGGAATAAATGTCTATTACAAATTTATCACGACAATGTTCGGGCTTGGGGGTAATTTTCATCGGCATGTTTGTGTTTCTATGTTCGGTTTTTGCTAAGTTGCAAATGTTACATTCGTTTATTATGTTTTGTATTAGTAATTGGCTGTTAGGGAAATAGTAAGTTTCACAGAAGAGTTTATTTGTTTTTTGAATTCCGGGGTGTAAGAGTTTTTCATGGGTTTTCAAAATAAGTTCTTTAAATTCGGCGTATGAGTTTATATTTTTTAATTGAATGAGACTTCGAAGAATTTTAGTATGGTTAGTGTTGATTATTTCTTTGTGTGCGTTTTGAATGATTTCAAAATCTGCATCACTGTCTATAAACATTACACTACTCTTTGTACAAAAATAGTCAATCAAATATTTTTCGGCTTTGTCTTTTGTCATGTTATCGTATGTAATGTGAATTATTAATTTTTTGAAATAATTATGTTTTTTAATATTTGGAATGCCTTTAGAAAATATAATTTGTCTTTTAAATGTGTTTATTGGTTTCTCTGTAATGCAAATTAAATTACTATTGTCTTTGTCAGCGCTATGTTGTGTTTCTTCTCCGAAATAAGTCTGTTCTATTTTTACTCGCGATAGAGCGTCAGCTATGTGGTTTTCCTTTCCTTTTATGTATTTTATATCAAAGTTGTATTCTGATAATTTTACTCTCCATCGGGTTAATTTTGAATTTGGTTCTTTCATTTTATACAACCAACATAATGGTTGATGGTCACTATTGATTTCGAAATGTCGACCTAGTAGGTAGTGTCGAAAGGTTTTTGTTGCCCATACAATAGCTAAAAGTTCTTTTTCTATGGCGCTGTAGTTAGTTTCGTGGTCATTGAGGGTTCTGCTAATAAAACTGATGGGATGTCCGTCTTGAGAAAGTACAGCTCCAAGAGCTACATTACTTGCGTCAGTTGTTAAAATGAATTTATTTTTGAAGTCGGGAATTTTTAAAATTGGGTCATTGGAAATAAGTTGTTTTAGTTTTTCAAAAGCTCTAATATATTCAGGATTTTTAATATCTATTTTTGAGTCTTTTCGAAGTACTGTTGTCATTGGTTTGGCTATGTCTGCAAAATTTGGAATAAACTTTCTATAATAACCGGTTAATCCAAGAAAACCTTTTATTTCTTTAGTTTTTGTGGGAATAGGATATTTTAGAATTGCTTTGATTTTATCAGGATTGGGTTTTATTCCATCCTTAGTTATGACGTGTCCTAGGAAGGTAGTTTCTTGTTTTAGAAACTCGCATTTGTCAAGTTGTAATTTGAGATTTGCTTCAGAAAGTTTCTCGAAAACTAATTGCAGTGAGTGTAGGTGTTCTTTTAAAGATGTTGAATATACAATTATATCGTCAAGATATACTAAACAGTGTTTATTTAGTAATGGTCGCAAAACATTATTCATGCAACGTTGAAAGGTTGCAGGTGCATTCTTTAATCCAAATGGCATACGAAGATATTCATAGTGGCCATGTTTAGTGGAAAAAGCTGTTTTTTGAATGGAATCTGGATGCATTTCAAGTTGATGGAAGCCTTTAGCAAGGTCGATTGTTGTGAAATAATTACATCTACCTAGTTTTCCTAAAATCTCATCCATATTTGGTATTGGGTGTCTGTCATTTATAGTTACGTCATTTAATTTCCTGTAGTCAATTACGATTCTAAATTTTTGTTCACCTGAAGCGTCTTGTTTTTTCGGTACGATCCATATTGGACTACAATAAGGGGAATTGCTGGGGCGTATAATGCCTTGATATAACATGTCCTGTATTTGGTGTTCAACTTCTTGTTCGTATGCTTGTGGATAACTGTATGGTTTTGTATGCAAAGGTGAATTGTGAGTAGTGTTAATAACATGCTTTTCTTGATTACTGAAACTAAGTTGGTCGCCTTCTTTGAATTGAATGTGTTGATATTGTTTCAACAAGCTTATTAAATTAAATTTTTCTTCTTCGTTTAAATGTTCTAGTCGGTAAAGGCTTGAGTTCATAGATTCTTGATTTTTAGAATTATCTTTGATTGGATTGTTGAAGTGCTGATTAGTTTCAAGATTTGGTTGAGTTATGAAATGATTTTGGTTTGTGATCGGAATATTGTTGATTAATTTATACTTTCTATTGTATAAATTTACAGTTTGGGATTTATAATCTATAACGGCTTGTGCTTCTGAAAGCAGTTTTCTACCAATTAATAAATCATAATCTGGTGAAAATTTATGTAGAAGAAATTCATTATTACTTTTGAACAAGTTGTTAGAAAGGACATTCACTTTTTTTGTAATAGTTAGAGGTCCATTGCTGGTTTGAATAAAACAGTCGGTATCGTGAATAGGTAAATTAAAAACATTAGATGTCATCATATTGACAGTAGATCCAGTATCTATTAAACATTTTAAATTTTTACCCTTATAAGTGATAATTATGTATTGTTGGTTTCCGAGGCTGGCAGCTGAAAATTTTCGGCTTTCTCGGTTTCTATTTCATTTGGTTCGTCCGTCTCATGTTCGGCTGTGGCTGTTTGTGTGTATGTGTAGTCTGAATTTTGTGGGTAACTTGGTTCTTGGTAATATTGAGGATAGTATTCGGAATAAGAGGCTAACTGATTATAATATTCTTGTTGCATATAATCGTGATAGTTTATTTCTTCTTGATTTCTAGTTTCATCTATGCTCATTTTACTTTGTCCACTTTCTGCAGGTCTAGCACGCTTTATTGTTTGGTTGGCTACGCCAGAACTATTGAAAGGGGTTTGTTGTGCAGTTACTTGTGTATGTTGTCCAAAACGATTATTGTCAAATTGGTTCTGTCTAAAATTTGGTCTGAATGTAGAGTATAATGGTCTGACCGGATTAGGTGTTGGTTGCATTGGTCGAGGTGAATATTGATTAGGTGAAAAAATGTTATTATTAGTATAATTTGGTGTTGGTGGAAGATATGGTTGTTGAAAATAAGGTCGATATGGGACATAGGAATGATTTGGTTGAAGAAATGTAGGAAACTTTTGTATATTGGGATTTGGCTCTAACGGCTTGAAATTTCTATCTTGTTTTACTTTGTTTTGATTTATACAGGATTCTTCATAAAGGTTTTTTTCTTGTAATATGTTTATTAAAGATCTTAAATCGGTAATTTCGCAATTTATAATTCTAATGCAAATATTTGTAGGTAGTTTTTGGATTAGGTCGTCAATACTGGTTTTAATTAGCCGCGCATACAATGTTTTTTCATCTAAATTATTTTCTAATTCTAGCTTACTCATCAATGTCTGCCTACGGTGTTCTGCTTCTTCCAGAAAAGCTCGTACGTTGCCTTTGAATGGGGTGCTCCTGAATTCCTCCAATAAGACGTGGTTCTTGGTTTGCGTCTTGTAGTTCAGGATCAGTTGCTTTCGGAGATCCGTCCATGTTGTTAGACTGTTTATGCCAAGAGATAGCATAACTTCACTGCTGATGCAGCTTTCCACTAGTCCAAAAAGTATTGACCTCTGCCTCGCATCATTGGTGGTGTAAAGTGCCAATATGTAGTCGATCCGGTTAACGAACGTGTATAAACTGTTCTTATTTCCAGTAAACTTCTCAACATTTTTAAGTTGGTTGATCACTTGTGTCATGCTGGCATCGGAAAGGGGTGTTGTTGCGTCTCCTTCCATTTTGTTTATTTAATTAATTACACTATTTTTTTTTATTTATTTATTTTTATTTATTTATTTATTTATTTTATTTATTTATTTTTTTTTTTTTTTATTTATTTTGAAGTTCAGTTTCTTTTTATTGTAAATTATTGTTTGTTTAATTTTATTCACGTAATTTTAAATTCAGTTTGGTTCCTTTTATTGTAAATTATTATTTGTTTAATTGTATTCACTTCATTTTAAGTTCAGTTTCTTTTTATTGTAAATTATTATTTGTTTAATTGTATTCACTTAGCTCTAAGTTCAGTTTGTTTTTGTTGTAAATTATTATTTGTTTAATTGTATTCACTTAATTTTAGTTCAGTTTGTTTTTATTGTAAATTCTTATTTGTTTAATTGTATTCACTTAATTTTAAGTTCAGTTTGTTTGTATTGTAAATTCTTATTTGCTTAATTGTATTCACTTAATTTTAAGTTCAGTTTGTTTGCACAGATAGCTCTTTCGAATTTTCGCGAGATAACCAGAAGCTTCTGGAATTATGTTCTCTTCGAATTCTATCGCGTCTTCTTGAATTGTTTTCAAGTTTTTTGCACAATCTGCGGCTTTGGCAATATGCGAATTTTGGTATACACGTCACTGTCGAGGTTTTATTTAAAAAACTTGACGCGATATTGACCGTCGCGTGGGTTGCCTTTGCGTTAGTTGTTTAGCGGATAGCAGTAAACGGGGCACAAGAATTAATAACTTAGTTATTGCATCAAGATCCACAATTTATTGCTATCCTACCGGCTGCGCCAATTAAATATTTAGTTAAATATTTACTGTGTGTTTGAGTCGAACTAATGCCGCGACACAGGCTAACGGCAACGCTAATATAATTTAAAAGACGAAGTCAAAGTTGGATTATAACAACTTGCTTTTGTTTAAAAAGACGGAGTCAAAGTTAGATTATGACAACTTGCTTTTGTTTAAAAAGACGGAGTCAAAGTTAGATTATGACAACTTGCTTTTGTTTAAAAGACGGAGTTAAAGTTCGATTATGACAACTTGCTTTATTGAATAGTAGCTTAAGACTAAAGACAATTTCATCATAGGCTTATTTTATATGCTGTTGAAATTACGCAGCAGCAACATGACGCGTCGATGCAACCGTTACTCTTGGTGACCGTCGGACGCGTTATTCTCAGAATTTGTTCTTTTGCTATTTTTTGTTGTTGTGCGGCAGCAACGTGCAACGGCACTTTCCAAATTCTGCGCCAGTCGTTTGTTTATGATTTGGCTATCCGGTTTATTCTGGATTGGAGTCAAAGTATGTGTGTATTGTTTCGAAGTACAATTGAGTGAGCTATTAAAATGTTTGCAACTTTCGGATGATGCATGTTGCTAGGAACAAATGTTTATTTGTGGGTGATGCATGTTGCGAGCTTGGGAATGGGAACAGCTTTTGGATATTGTGGACGTAATCAATATGATTATGTCACTATATATATATATATATATATATATATATATATATATATATATATATATTGTTTATACATATCTATGCATGTTGTTTTATCGAAGCTTGACTAGCTAAAAAAAAAAATGGCTTTTTAAAAAATTACATTAAATTTGTGCGCTTCAGTGGGCAGGAATTTATTTTGTTGCACGGTCCTTGGACGAGGACAATGCTGTCGCCCAAGTGGCGGACAAACAACAAGTACAACAACACTATAAACAGCACCAAATGGCACTTCAAGTGCCAGACAATCAATAGCGGACAGAAGCAGGCACAACAAATTGCTAGCTGTCCCATGCAATTGTCTTTGGGCTGAGTCGTCTCGCTGCCCCTCTCTCTTAATCTCTCTCTCTCTCTCTCTCTATCTCTGTCTATGACTTAAAGCTGCTGTTGGTTCTGTTTGTGTCAGGCATATATCATGGCAAATTATATCGCGCAACACATAATTATAAAACTAATTAGCTAAGAGATAACAAACAAATGACGCTGCCGAGCGCAACTCAATTCAGTTGGCACTTCAATCTAAATCTGCTCAGCATGTGGGCAGCACTACGCCGCTCTAGGCGATTCTCATATAGACGAGCTAAGTAGTTGGAAACATTACCTTAAACGAAGTATGAGAAGAGAGGATTTCTTGTGATTTTTTAGAATTGAAATAATGTTAAATTTAATTCAAAATATATATAAAAGTTAAACAATTTTATAGTTTGTATATTCTTATAATTCTTATATATTATTTTAAAAGTCTAGAGCTTTGGCAACTTGTTTATGTCTGCTTAAGTATTCACATACTAGGCCAGCCAGCTCATATTATAAACATCAAGTTGTTGTCGATGATTTTTATTCCATTATTCGCTTCGTTTCTTGTTCTACACTTTACTTTATAAAGCCTTCTCCTTCTCTGATGCACTTATATCAATTTGCTTCCTTGACTCAACGGCAAATTTTAATTTTTTGTATTGTTATTTTTTCCTGTCGCTGGCATCTAAGCGCCTCAATCGCATAGGCAACGTGTCAATGACATTGTCTCATTTCGGACTGTGTTTGCCATCATCGAGAGTTACACAAAAAGATCAAAGATAAATTTCCAATTTTTCTGTCACGCCTCATCAAACGCACCCAGGCCAAGGCAGAGGGCTTTTCTTCTCACCTCCCCTGCCTCCTCACCCCCCAGCCCCCCCTTATCGTAGCGTCAAAAAAGCAACTTGAACTCAACTCATATGAAAAGCTTTTGCTATTATACCACGCTCATTGTGGGGATTGTTGTTTGTTGTATCGCTGCTATTATTGTTGACTTTATTGTTATTGTAACGCCGCGCAGACGACACTTTAACAATTTTTATATATTTTTTCGTCGCTCGTCGCTTTCATTTGTTGTTGGATATGTTTTTTATTCGCTATAGATTGACAGCTTTTGTTGGCGAGTGCCAAACACTTCAGAGCCCAGGCCGAGCACAATGCGTTTGGCAAATGAACGTTCCCCGTGCGCTGCCAGAACAACCCAAATATACTGAACTCCACTATGGCAGCGGGTACTCAATGCCAGCAGTGGCTCTAGCCAAGAACAATAACAACAACAACAACAACTTTGTAATTGTACATGGCCAGCATGAGGCTGACGTCAGCGTCATGTAATGCAATTAAGTTAAATTTTTTGGTGTTCGACAAAAAAATGATGACTTTTTCAGTATTTACTTTGAAGTATACTGGTTAGCCAGTAAAAGCAATATATATATATATATATATATATATATATATATATATATATATATATATTGTATATATATGTGTGTATGTATGTGTGCTGCTTTGATTTTTAATGATTGCCAACAAATCTGCTTATAGCAGAAATACAAAATGCGTTAGGACAAAATTTTAGAAAATTAAAAAATAAATATTTCGTATTTTGTTCTATTTTTACAATCATTAACAGACATATTTATTAGCAACTGTTAATGAGTATAGGTCGTAAACCTGATGTATATATATAATTCAATTATTTTTTTTTACTTTGACATAATTTTAAGAGGCACAGAGAGAGAAATAGGGATGACCATAATATACTTGGGAATTATTTTATTTTATTTGTTGTATGTAAAGTATATATATTTCTTTAAAACATTTTTTTACTCAAAGACTTCGTATATTGATTAAAAAACTCAACAGAAGAGCTATAAAGTAGAATATGAACTTTAAATGTTGTCAATAAAATAATTAAAAATTTAATTTAAATTTATTATTTAACAAAAAATGAAAATAGACAACGAGAAATATTGTTAAAAAGTTCACAACTGTTTTCTCTTTATTAAACAATATTATTAAATTGTATTTATATATAGATGTACAAAAAAAATTTTTCTCAATTTGTCAGTCATTAAAGCCATCGTAGCGACATCGACAGATAGACTACAATTTATGTCTTTTGCAGAGAACTCAAATTACTCGCATTATCTACGCACTTCGCCACGCATCGCACAAATCTATATGTCAACCAAATGTCCTCCAGCTCCAGATGGGCAAAACAAAAAAAAAAATTGGTGGGTTTATTGACCCAGAGCGTCGGCCGGGCAAATTGCATGAAGAGCGTGAAATAAGTTGGAAGCATATGGAAAAGTCCAACGAGTCGCCTGATAAGAGCATTTTCTGTCCTATTCCTATTAATATATACATATATGAATGCATACAGTAAGCACTCGCACTGGTCGCACTGAGCTAGACGGTTGCTTAGCTGGATATTAGACTGTTGACCAAGTTGGGCCTCGCCCCCTCGCAAATTGTCCAAAGAGATTTATTAGTTGGGCGTTAATCCCCTGCGGCCTAATACATCATTTCAATTTGTTGCAAGTCGTGTTTATTTGCCGAAGTTTTCGTGTGGGACTGGGCGAGCGGGCTAGCAAGGATGTCTCCGAAAGAGATTGCTGGCCATCGGCTAAAACTATTTCACTTATTTACTTTCATAACTTGCAAATTGTCAACTTATTGTTGGCTCGCCATGAAACGGAGACAAAAAATTTCTTCGGAGTAGTGCAAAAAGTTTTGTGCTCCGACAGTTGCTCGGGTAAGTGGCTTATTATGGCGGGGCGCTGTGGGTGTGCCGGAGGCGTGGCTTTTATCCAGCACTTCGGCTATAGTTATGCTATATTGTTTGTTTGTCCCTGTCTAACTGACAGTCGTCGTATATTCTGCGGCGCTAGTGAGGTGTGTATATATAATTTAATTAGCTTAAAAGTCAGACTCTCTTTTGGGACTGCGATTTGTGGAGTGCGTGTTCGTGATTTATATTGAGAGCTATGCTGAAGTATGGCCCCATAACTGTATGAGCCAAGTGAGTTATCACACAGTGCAGAAAAACGCTGTCTGCCTCTGCAGGGGGATGCGGTCCAGCTAAGGCGAAGACTGACGTCAATAAATTATTAATCTTTAAGAAACTAACAGAAGGATGCAAGGGGAATTTATATAGAAAGGATATTGATTAAGATGATTAAGATATTGAAAGTTATTCATATTGATAAGTTATAGAGTATTGAAATCAAGCTTATACTCTGAGTTTTATTTCTATATAAATTTCTGTTTGTCTCTACCGAGAACAGCATAAAGAGGCACGAACTGATTGATGATTTCTTTCATAACCAGCTTAGATTAAGTATTATCTTTCTTATATCGTTTAGTAAGTACGTGGCTTCAGTCCTATATTAATGCCAGTCGTTGAGCGTAAGATCAGATTCATGATCGGCTCCACTGGTTCGCCCAATGGCAGTATCTCAAAATGTCTCAGCATTTTGCTAATGGTGCTCTTCATCTCCAGCATGGCAAACTTTTGGCCAATGCAGTTGCGTGGACCCGCCGAGAAGGGCGCATATGCGAAGACATCAATTTTGCCGTTGTTTTCTGGACTGAAACGCTCCGGATCGAATTTTTCGGGTTCGGGGAAGAATTCAGGATCGCGTTGAGCATTGTAGATGAGCATGATGATGTTTGTGCCGGCGCCAAACTGCTTTCCATCTGTGAATGGCAAAAAGTAAAGAGGCACGCCAAGATAGGATTAGATCTTCGACTCACTCAACGTTACATCCTCTGTCAAATGGCGGCCAATCATGGGCACTGGTGGATACATGCGAAGTGATTCCTTAATCACACACTCCAAATACTTTAGTTCACCCAGATCCCGCATGGTCGTCGGCTTGGCCTTGTCAGTGCCAAAGACATCGACGATCTCTTGGAAGGCACGCGCTTGCACCTTTGCATCTCTGGCCAGTAGATACAGGGTATAGGAGATGGCACTGGTCGTCGTGTCGTGACCCTCAAACATAAACGTATCCACCTCCTCGCGTATGTCCTGATTGCTAAGGGGCTGCCCATCGACCGAGGACTGCAATAGGACATCCAGTAATGCCATGCGGCGTTTGCTACCCACGTCATTGTCGTCGGCACTTGTGGAGCTCTGTGTGGAGTCCTTTAGGGACTTTTGCAGTGTATCCCGACGCTCCGCAATGACCTTGTCTGTAAAGTCATGCATCAGTTTGATATTCTGGTTTAGTTTACGAAAGAGCAGCGGGAAGAAGATGCGCATGGTTTGATCGAACCGCTGCAGAGGACTCATAAAGCGCTCGGCCATTATGTTGGACACACTGTAAGAACAAAGTTGTACTTAGATATCTCTCTATATATAATGAGTTCACTCACATCTTCACGGCTTGCACATAGGGAAAGTTGGGTTCGCGTTGCGCATTGATCTTCACACCCATCGATGTTTCGGCTATGATATCCAGGGCCGCGAGGCAGGCAACTGGGAACATGTTGATGACAGTTTTGCCATCGGCTCGATCATACAGTTTCTCCACCATAATAGCACTCTGCTGATCGAACACCTCAACGAACTGTTCGAGTATCTTGAAATGGAAAGTGGGTGTGATAATTTTGCGGCGTCTAAACCATTTCTTGCCTGTGCTCAGCAGCAAGCCAGTGCCCAGCCAGTATTGCAGCAGATTGTACAAACTGTTCTTGGTAATTGTCTGTTGGCTGCTTAAAATGGCCTCAATCATGCGCACATCGGCGGTGACGAAGCCGAACTCATGCAGCAGGGTTAATTTTATATTCTTGCCATATTTTGCAATCAGACGCGATACCATGGTCAGCATAGCTGCAAAATAGTAAATAGTTTTCTTATCTGCTTATCTGTTTTATATAGTAAGCAGCTTACTTTTAGCGGACTCGCCCATCATAAGGATTGGTGCATTGCCCACCAGTGGAAGTTCCATTGGACCCTTTATGCCAGCGGCGTCTATCAATTGTTTTTGCCGCCGCGTATGCAAATAGTTCCATATTGTGAGAGCCGCTAACAGTAGCGCTACAATTTCCAAAAACATGACGCAGTTTTAAGTACAAAAACAAAATAAATAAAAAATATAAAAATTGTTTTAGAAATTAAAGCCAGCTGTTCGCTGCTATAGCTAATGTTTGACTGCTCTCTCGTACCAAGCTGTCAAGCATTTTTGTACTTCGTTGTGCCAAGTGTTCGATTAGATAAGCCACTTGCGCTGCTTATCGGCGAGTGTTAAGCTTTCCGGCAATAATTCGCGTGGATTGAACAGCTAATCAGACACTATTGAGCTAATGTCACCAAATTTATTAAAAACATGAATAAAAGCTATTCGCTCTAAGATTCTGAGTACACTTGTTCTTGTTAAGAGTGCGCGACTTGGAGATACCATAATCAAATTTATAATTAGACTTAAGGTTATATATATATATATTTTATTCATATTTTTGGAAAATTGATTCATATGAGCTACAGTGTTTTAAAACTTATATATGTGTACATGTTTATATTTAAATATATATATGTTGTTGAAGAACGAATTTGTATTTAGAAATTTATAATATTTTCTCTATTTGTAGAAGTACTCAAACCTCAGCTACAATTTAACCTAAATCAATGTTTTAAATTTCTTTTTGAAAGAAATGCTTAATTTTACATTAAAGATATATACAAAAATAAAAAAAATAATAAATAAAATTATTAAAGCATAGTTATACTATCGGGCTTTTCTAATTAGAATATTTTTCTTAAAAATCTAAATAAAATAATTTAATTTCTTAAAAATTAAAATATTTCATATGGGTATCTAAAACATTTATCTAGAAAATTTAATATAGAGTATATTCAAGTCCATCATTCTCTAGACTTATTGATTTTCGATTAAGCAATTGCATTCTTAAGTGAAAAAGATTGCAGTTCAATACTGTTCGATTAATAGGAAACATCATTAAGATAATGCGACTTCAAAAGCATGTAACAATGCATTGAGAAACTAAGCATGACTAGACAATACTCTGTGTGATTTTCTTTTTAAATAGATAATAGAAAAATTAAATGAATAAAAAAAGAAAATATTAAGTTTGTTTGTGGTGAACTAAGCAGAGCTTAGAGCATTTGTAAGTTGTTTTGATTATGTTTACACTTCAATATTAAAATTTCTACTTTTGATCTACTCTTGATACTTAAGTCTTATCACTGATCAATTGTATGTTAGTTCTGCACAACATTATGTATACAATGCTTAATGATATTTAAATTCATGTAATATATTTAACATATGTATATATGTTTGCTGACTAAGCATGAGTGCTACAATTTTTTGTGCTTTTAATCATGACAAGCTAGAAAGTCACATTGATTATATATAGTATAAATCTATAAGTCTAAATCCGGCACAAGATTATAAGAAACACCTTTTTTTCCACGACTCTTGGACTATTAGTCCAATAATTAAAGAGAATACGATAGTGCACAACATTCTGCGATAATCATTAAGTTTGAGTTTTACGCTATCAAGATGATAAGAGAAAGCTGGCTGATAAGCTAACAAGCTCTTGGGTTAGGTCAGTAATTGTTAAGTATAAAGCGTAAGCTTATCTATATTACGTTCTACATATATATATAAATAATATTTTGTATATTATTTTAAATGAGTTTGTTGAAACACCACAAATTAATCGAGAGATAACAAATGGTTATTCGTTTGGTTGCTGCTCCATTGAATCGAAATTAGCTCAATTTCCTCTAATCAACTCAATTAGTTGAAATGTAATAATAACTGTTGTTAAGCAGACAGCAAATTCGAAACGAGCCAAACCACAGAACGTACAAAATGTTGTGGGTGAAGCGTGGAACGATGGCTGCGGGGAGGAAGGCGGGTGGTGGAGTGGGTGAGTGGAGGAGGAGTGTGTGTATTGGGGAGGGAGCCGGAGGTCAAACAGAGCAAATTTGCATAGCTACAGTGGGAAACAAAAGTATTTGCATATTGTGTGACTGCTCTGACGTCAACCCACAGATAATCACACGTGCCAGGGCCGTGTGCTAACCGTTGTTTCTTTATTTCCGCTTGCTTCGTTTCCTGTTTTGTTTTTGTGTGATTTTTTTGTTTTTTTTTTTGCTGTCTGTTTGTTTGTTTGTTTTTCTATCTTTGTTTTGGCTTATTTGCAGGAGCTTTTAATTTCCTACACGGTGTGCTGTTTATGATTACACCAAACTACCCGCACTGCCCTGTGCCAGGAGCTGAAACAGGAGCTGGAGCTGAAGGAGTCGCTGTGGTGTAGCACTTTCGATCTCTGTCTGTGGCATTTGGATGATTAATGTGTTTACACAAGCAACGAGCGTTGCGGTCGAGTCTGATTTGAAAGGGTTAAAAGGCGTAAACACACACACACTCACACACTCGCACACATACTCCCAACACGCTGTGTGCCCTTTGTGTAATTTTATTTATTATTCTTTTCTTGGAATTGACTCTCACATGGGAGCAAGATATTAAAAATGCTCCTTTGCTCCTTTGCCCTTTTGCCCATATTTGTTTATTTTAATGCGAGTATGTGTGGCTTTTTGTTGCGCTTCACTTTTTGTTTTTATTTGGCTGTGCGTCAACAATTTAATTAGTTAAAAAGCCAGAGGCCTCCAGTTCCATGTGTCCGTGTCCATATCCATGTGCTCCGTGTCTCGTCTTGTAGCACTTCCTTTGGCCATGTCTGCCATTTACTTTCATTTCGCTAAGGCGCTGTCGCATAATCTTTTTGCACCATGTTAAGTGGCTGGAATTGAAATTTACGATTGCAAGTAAAGGTAACGCAAATAAATGTGTGCCAACTGGCGACTGGCCATGGGCAGAGAAGAGCACGTGACTCACGAGATAATAAAGTTATATGCAATATACTTTATAATATCGAAATTTCAAATATTTGTGAAATGAAGTTGAAGATGTAGAAGTTGAATAAATTAATTTTAAATTGTTTTGTTTTTTGTTTTAATTCATGCTTGATTATTTAACAATAAGTGTTTGATTTTACTGACCTGATTTTAAATTAAATTTTTAATTAAATATAGAAGGAAATTAAAAATTATATATATATATATATATATATATATATATATATATATATATATATATATATATATATATATATATATATATATATATATATATATATATATATATATATATATATATAAATATAGATATATATTTATACAAAATATATATATAACAATGTTTTTCCAAGCGAACCCAATTCTATATTAAATTCTATATAAGTATATACGAGGCTCGTATTTTAAAGTAATTTTTAAATATATTTCAAATATATAATTATTATATTATATATTATATTATTATTATATTATATACTATATTATACTATTATATATATATATTATATATTATATAAAATATAAAGAATGAAAAAACGAAGTTTATTGTTATATATACATTTTCATAATAATTTTTTTATATATTAATATATTTATATTTATATATTTTTCTATTGATGTATTTATATACATTTATTATTTCTATATATGCACAAATGCAATAATATTAGACTTTATTTTGTACAGAGCCCAAAAGTGTTTGTTCTAGCTACTTTACTTAAATAAGACTGCAATTTGTGGGTTTCTTGCCTTAAGAAGGACCCCAAAAAATAGGAACGTCCGACCGCTTCGGGTTTCAAATCAACAATGACTTTATTTTCATCTGCTCAGCTGCAGCAAGCGCGCAGTAAGCGAACAAACGGAGAGTGAGCAAAGGGAGAGCGAGCACAGGAAGATCGAACATAGTGAGAGCGAGCTCATGGGCAGCGACATTCCCCTTCATACAAATTCAAATACAAATGCTGCCAATCGCGACTTGCTGACTCATCTCTCTGAGAGTACAAGTAAAACACGAGCGATCGCCTCGGGTTACAATTTCTAAATGTTATCCGTGTGACATAAATGGAGAGCATGTTGAGACCAGAGAGTGCGCTAAGATGCTCGCTCGTACAATTCATAGTTCACTCAAATACAAATGCCGCTCTTATCGATCTTATTGATAATTCACTCAGCATGCCCGCGCTCTATACATTCAATGACTGCTCTTACTAGTGTTGCAAATATTTAATTAAAAATTATATTAATTTACACATTTCAGTGAGATAAAGAAGAAATGGCTTATGACTAAGCTTAAGCTTAGTTTATGTGTATAAACTTATTCGTTCCTATCAAAATCATTTTTATTTTATATAAATTTTCATAATAGTCAGCCATTTGAGTTTCTGCTCGTGACACGCTGTCATATCTAGGGTGAGTTTTAAATTATTTAAGTGGCCTAGAGCCAGGCCGCATGCAAGTCGTGTTGGCCAGGTCCGGCCAATGGCGGCCAGGTGCCAATATTAAATAGTTTAAACGAGATCGTGGAACTGGGCTAGTGTTTGGGGTCTCACTGACTTTATGGCCGTGATAAGCAGCAGGGCAGACCCTTTTGATTTGGTTTAGGATTTGCGGTTGTCGCTGCCTCAGTTGATATACCCCAGTTTGCCTTTTTAGCTCGTTAGTTATGCGCCCAGCTGGGCCCGGGGCCGGGGCCGGGCCATATGAATCCGGGCCACCCGTCCCAGGCGGGTGAAGCCGGCGCTGGCTGGGCTTAAGGTTTATTTAAAAGGCCAGTGCCGCATGTTTGGGGTTTTGTGTGTGTTTTAATATGACACCTTTGCCAATGGTAATTTATCACCTCAGCACAGGGGACATATGCTTTGGGCCAGCCGCCGGTTGTCAGTGACTTTCTCTCTCTCTCTCTCTCTCTCCCTCTCTCTCTGTGTATGTGTGTTTTATAAACACGGGGGGATTAAGCCAGCAATGACTTTAATGTGGGACCAACTGATTCTGGCTGGCAGATAATTAGTGACCGTCCAGAAGATTTATGCATGCGTGTAAATGGCTTAAAGCAGCAAGCAAATAAAATAAAATGAAATGTAAACAAGCTAAGCGTCTAATTAAATCGCAGCAAAAAGCCAATGGGCCAACCCAACTCAGAACTATTAAAAGCGTTGCCAAATGTTCCATCAATCTGCTGGCAGCCTGGCAGCCTGGCATCTGGCAGCGGTCATAACCATAAGTCTGACATACTTGGGCCTGCATGTTAATTAAGTTTAGCCTCAACTAAATGTCACCTGTTTTTGTTTTTTTGTGTACCTATATCAACAGTAAAACTGTCATATTAGAATGGCTTAGGCTGATGCAAACTAAAGGTCTGTACAGACATATATTTCAATTACATATATATATATATATATACATATACATATATCACATCCATTCACTTAACATTTAGTTCTTCTTTTACCCTTCTCTTTATTGTTTAGATTTTGGACACAGATGAGATTATATTCGTTATTTTATTTTACAATTCATTGGATTTGGCATTCTGTTTGCTTATCACTTGGCCAAAAACAATTGCAAATGCAAATGTTGTTATATAAATAGTTTTGAATTCGTTGCAAGTTTTGATTTAATTTTTTATTTTGTGGTGGAATCTCAACAAAAGCAATGCAAATTCTAATAACACTCGTGTTTATTTATTTTGTTATTGAAATTTTTGCCAAACATTTTCGAATTTTTGGCTGCAAACTAAACAGTTGCTGTTAAGAGAGGCAACAATTCTTGTTGCTGTTGTTGTTGTTGTTGTTGTTGTTGTTGTCCAACGGCCGTTGGATTCTTGTCGAATTATTAACCAATTTGTTGCTACTTTTTACTGCATTCTGATGGAGCTTAACTGTGTCTTGGCTTGTCTTCATTTCGTATGCATGACATGTAGGCAGCTGGGTTTTGGTTGCTTGGTTTCCTAGTTGACTGCTCACCCTCATCACCACAAGCAGCAACACCATCATCAACATCAACATCATCATCATCGTCATCATTAGCAATGGCAATGGCAACCGTGTAGCAGGCACCACGACTACCGCAGATCAAAGAACTTTGACAAAAATTAAGCTCACCTATGTATTTGCCACGTCTGCTCTAATGAGCCATAAAAATGAGGCCTAAACGGCAGACGACTTTGCTCGGTTTCCATTCGCAACTCTAATGGCACTCTACTGCCTGCCAGCTCAGATGTCAAGCCGAAACAGTGGCAACCAGTGAAACAACGTACATATCTCTGGAGAAACTCAAATGGAAATATATTGATTTATATACGACAGTCATGAAAGGATTGCTTGCAGCTAGAAGTTAAAAAATTATATGAACTTTTCCCATGTCAACTTAATGGTATAAATAATCAATTTAAATTTGCAGCAGTTTGCAGATATGAATTATATATATATTGATTTAATTTAGTGATTAATTTCAGCAATCAGAATATTTAAATCAGTTGCATATATATGCAATGTATGAAGTTTTATTATAAAATATAAATATAATCTAAATTACTAAATTGATGCAAATTTAAAATCAAATGTTGATAATATGCTAAAAATTAAAAAGAAGAAAGTTCTCACTCTGAGGTAAGTCGAAGTTTAAATGCTCTGACTGAAGGCTTTTTATAGTTGAATTTTAATTAACCAATGATTGGATTTGAAAAGTATTGTTTATTCGAAAAGTATAATGAATCGATAAATAATTATTAAAAATTAAAAATATAAAAGCATAAAAAAATAAAAAAAAATAATAAATAAAAATAAATAAATAAAATAAATAAATAACTTTAAAAATTTATTGTTAAACTCATATTAGAGCTAAGCAAAGTTAGATACTTATGCCTTCCTTACTTATGCCTTTATGCCTTTCCTACTTATGCTTTTATGCCTTTCCTACTTATGCCTTTCCCACTTATGCCTTTATACCTAAGGCTAAGGCCCTTAGCTCTGATAAACTCTATTTAAAACACAAATCTATATAGTTATCAATCATATCATATCATATTTTTGAGGCTCAATTTTGTTCCACTTCGGCAACTATTTTGCCTTCATTTTATTTTTATTTAAAGCCACATCCAATGCACACAAATCTTAGTTTAAGGCAATCTCAACTTATTTCACGATCACAAATTACTTGACAGCTGTGAAAAAAAGTAAATATCACTATCTCTTTTTTACTTGAGCAAAGTTTGAGTCGTTGTCAAACTTTGCTATCGACTGTCGCCGCACAAAGACAAAAGAAAAAAAAAAAAAGAAAGAAAGAAAATAAAATGGAAATATTGTGAGTGTAACATTATGTTAATAATCGCAAAACAATTTGTTTTCCATGAGCAGTCGTGTGTGAGTGCGCTCGCTGCTTTGTATTCATTTGGGTATCACTTGGCTTGGCTGAGAGACTTGGTGGCGTCGCGACGCGTCGGTGCGACAATAAATCAAAGTTTATAATAATAATCTCAAATTCAGAATGGCTGGGCCAAAGTTTTTAAAGCTGCTGCGGCTGCGGTCTCAAATTATACAGAAACTTTGAACCGCCGCTAAATATTTGGACAACGGTCGCAACAGCAACAGCAACAGCAGCGACAACCCTAAAGTAACCCCAGCAACTGTTTTATTATTAACTTCATTTGCTGGGGAGCCACAAAGCGGCAAAGTTTAACTTGCACTACACCAAAAAGCGTGGAGTACAGCAAAAAAAAAAAAAGGAGCAGAAAAAAATGAAAGACATAACATAAAATAGCAGTTATAAAAAGCGCACGAAACTTGTTTGCTCAAGAGCACAAGTAAAAAAAAAAATAAGTAAAAAAAAAAAGAAAATTTTATTAGCCACTGCCGTTGCCTTTTGCGGCGCCCGGCGTCCCAAACTTTTGCCAGCGTGCAGAAATACTTATAAGAAAATCAATCCCTACGGCCAAGTCAGGAATTCTGAGTATTTTATTTATCAACTCACGCAACGCGCACCAAACCCACAGAAAAAGAGAGCAGCAGCAGCAGCAGCAGTAAAAAAAAAAAAAAGAAAGAAAATACAAAACCGAAAAAAAATGCAACCTGAACAATTTGCAGAGTTTCAATTCAACTTATGAAACAGCCCGCGGCCATATCGATTTCACGCTTGACGCTAAGAAAATTAACTTTGCCAAAGTAGCAGCGGCAACTCCGAAAACCAACAGCCGGCGGGGAGACAGCAGTGGCAGCGGCAGCAGCAGCAGCAGCTGAGAGTGGGGCGTGAGAAGTCGCCAATACTTCGATGCGTATGACAGTGGGCGATGCAGGCAGGCAGCATAGAAACACTGAAATGGGTACAGGAACAGCAGCAATTCCTAAGCCCTGCACGTACTGTGGGTCCCGAAATATTGTAAGTGATTTGGTGAAGTTCGCTACACACACAAACATACACACACACACACAAACAAACACACGCGCCAAAAAAGTCCGTCGCAAAAAAGTTTCCCAATGCGCTCTACACACATGTCCAAAGGTGTTTCCAGCTGGAGCTGGAGCGTGCTTGCAATGCGAGAGAGTTTCTTGTCTGGGATTCTGTGCGCCTAATTTGCTATATGTTTGAGCAGGCAAAAAGAGAGAGAGAGAGAGAACTGAGCTTGTGCTGGGGCCAATTTTCATAATTCACTTGCGCCCGCAGTCAGACTTTGAACTTCAGTTGAAAACTGGTCATTAGCCGTACGCATTGCAAGCACTTTTCAAATGTCATTTGCCATTTGGTGTGGCAACGTTTTTGTGGCCTGTGCCCCATGCTTCAACTTCATTAGGCACATCACAGTGGGGTGAGTGTGTGTGTGTGTGTGTGTGTGTGTTTCAGCCAAATGCGCCCAATGCAATTACTGCAAAAGTTCGCGCAAACAACTTTTTGACTTTGCCGCGTGAAATTCAATGAAATCGCCATTATTTGAAGCAATGGACAATGAATGCCATACAGGGGGTATGGTGCATGACAGTAGATAATGGCGGCACGGGGTGTTGGCCAGCGGCGCAACATACAAAATGTACGCAGACAACAATGAGCTATGTCAAAGACCACAGCGTACTGGTTATGGACAGCCAGTGTGCCCATAGACATCAAGATAGAGAGAGCGGCGGCGGGAGAGAGAGAGAGAGAGAGAGAGAGAGGGGGAGAGTCTGCTTGCAGAGGTTTTTCGGGCATCGCTGCAAATTGGAAATGCGAGCATAATGTTTATTGGAAGGGTTCAGGATGCAGAGCGCAGAAAACCGCACCAAATTGAGTTGCGCGACATTATCACCAGTGTCGGATGTGTAAAGTGAGCCCGCTCGGCTACCAAAGGGCAACAGCGGCGCTATCGGGCGCATTGAGTTTCTGTATCGGGTACGTACGTATTGCTGATTTATACACATAGATAGCGCATAATATGAATAGGCCCGAGGCAAACGTGCTAATGTACCATAAAACTTTCAATGTCAGAGTTGCAAGATTAATTGGGCCTGAGCTCAAATTGTGCATTTTCAAATAAATATTTTAGGCAAAAATAAGAGAGCTCCGGTAGAAGAAGGAAATATCAGGTAATGCTCGGATTAGAACTATGCATAAATTGTTTGAGTAAATCTACTAAAGCTCGGACTGAATGGAAAATAAGTAACAAATGTTGTTAATAAACATTTTTTCTTTGTTTTGATATGTTATTCACAAACATGTTAAAGTAAGGCCAATAATGAAAATAAAGTTAATATGGCACATATACTTTTTATGCTATAAGATATAGCTATACTAATACAGACTTCACAAAAAGTTATCTTAAGTATTTATTAAAAAATTCAATTTCAATTTATCTCTCACAAATTGAACAAATCTATTATTCTACTACATTTCTATGTCTGCAGTTGTAATACCCGTCATAAGTATTTTCTCTCTAACAAAAGTAAATTAGTGAATTTTTGTTATCGACGAAGCACACATTCGATGCATGCCAAAAAAGGCTGCCAACCACAACTGCAGCTACATCTACAAAATTATACAAAATTGTCTAGCGAATTGCATTTCGTTGGCATTGCTATTGCGTGTTGCATTTGCAAGCAAATGACTGCAATCGGAATCAATGTGTATTACGCATACGCAACGTGGTACGACCAGATGCTAGTCTGAGCATTCATATTCAATATTTAAATTCAAATAGTATTTTATATAATGGAAGATTATTTTACTAGAGTCTACAGCGCCGATAAAATAAATTTAAGATATGATAACTTAGACGTTGTCTTGCAAGCATTACTCTAAGTATACTCTATGTTATACCTTAGCTGCAGCTGATTATATTGTAAAGTTAGTCTTGAGAACATATACAACTGAGACTCTAGTTTAAGAATATGTATGTTCCTGACAAATATGATTTTCTGATTCTCATGTTAGGTAAATAAGACTTGGATTTAAAGTGAATGAAAAAGACTTGAATTCTTGAATGAAAAAGTCTTGAAGTCAAAAACATATTTAAACTCTCTAACATTAAGAATTTTTGATATATATTTATGCACAGCTTAATATCTTCAAGCAGCCACAGGTAACTTAACTCCTAAGACTCCTTAACATCGTCAAAAGAAATGCACAATGAGCTAATTGTTAAAACTGTTTTAATTGGTTTCGTCTGCACTAAATTACAACAATTAACTAGCACACTTGATTAGTTCAGTTGTGCGCAACAGCTACAGCGACTGCTCAGGTGCGCAGCCATCACCTGATGGGGGTGTGAAGTGTTAATTGCATTAGTTGTCGCTGTGGGGCTTGCTGAGTTTTTCGCTGGCTGCTTATTAAAAATCAAATCGATAATTTACGTCGCACTAATAGCCTAATTACACTCACATTGTATGACCAGCTTTGGCACACTCCATAAACTTCATTAAAAGTCGAGTCTGCGCAGCGGTTCTTAAACAACACAGAGGGCAATTTGCCGGCACTAGTTATTTATATTACGATGTCAGCTGGGCGAGAGCAATTTGTGTGACAAAATAAGTGCGATGCTAGCTGCCAACCAGCGGCCACAATAACAAATGATATGCTAAAGCCATAGCTCAGGACAAAAACTATGACACGGCAGATGGATCAACAACTGCAAGCAGCAACAGTTGCTCGACTCGGAATTACCATAGATATGATAGAAAAGAAAACTGGTATTGCTGATGCTCATTCAAAATTATTAATGATACTTGAGCATTGGCTATAAAAACTATTGATCTATGTAGACAACTCAGTAACATAGTCAAATAAAAAAATTTAATAGAATATTCAATAGTTCATCTCATCTACACACAACTCAATAGACTTGATAGGATAGCAGAACTAGGTTCAGTTGGTTGAACTGTAGCCAGTTCCACCCCCTCTGGCTTGCAAGTCCCATGAGTGCAGTGATGTAGTCATCAGAGAGACGCTGCATGTGGTCCTCATTAATTCCATTTCCATTGCCATTGCCCGTTGCCATGTCTAGTTGGATTCGTGCCAGAAGTCATATAAATCATGGCAAACTACAGTCATATTTTAAAGATCGTGCAAAACCGAAAACCATATTGAAACGTGAAGCGACTCTTGCACCATTTATATATAATTTTTTTCAATACTTCGTGCAATTTACCGCACGGTTGCAATCAAAAAACAATTTTTATATGTAGCTTAAAGACCGCACTTATTCATCTCGAAACTTTTACCTGGCTGGCGTGGCGTGCGCCATTTGATATATCTGAGCGATAAAAAAGTGCAGATGTTGCATTTACGTAAAAAACAGCATCAAATAGTATTATGCTGATAAACGTGCTAAGGGCAAGCTGAGGGCTGTATCAATGCGGCAAATAGTTGCTCGCTATTTATAGCGCCTTTCAAACAAATAGGAAATTGTTGATTTTGGTGATTGGAGGACTTGCAAAGGTACAAGGCAAGAGATTGGCTAACTTGAATAATTATACAAACGAGTTTTTGAGCTACTGGAAATGTTAAATAGCAAATTTATCGAAATTAAATGTGTGAAGTGCACAAAATGAAATGTAAAGTATTCATTTGGAATGTTGGAGCTAAGTTTAGTTAGTTTAGCTAAAGGCAGACTGAGTGTTTTCTATTTATTTGCAACTCTCTGAGTTGTGCAGAGCTGGCCAAATAAAGCAGCAAGTTTTATTTGTACTCATGTTACTACATTCTATTCTTAATAATAATACAATAATAAATTTTCCTTAAATACAAAATTCATTTGATATATTTGAGAATTTAGAATGCATAGTATAGACTTAGCTATTTATTTCGACAGATTTGAAAGCGTTTCACATGTTTAACTGTTGAATTCTTAATTTTTATGTGGATAATATATAATATAAAAAATCAGAAAATTAAATAGAAAATAAATATTGATTTTTATTCAGAGATATTCAACTTATACATATAAAAAATGATATATAAATTTAAAAAATATAATAGAAAATATAATATAGTAATATCTTAAATTAAATAAATAAAATTTAAGCTGTAGAGGATTTTTTAAAAAATATATTTAAATTAAGAATATTCCATTTTAAAAGACGATTTTGGCATTAATAACATTTTTTTTTTTAAGGCAATTATTGTGAAATTAAAAAATTTTTTAATAAAAGATTTTATACATGTTTAATTCATTCATATAGAAATAGTTAAAAATTTGTTGTTTCGAATCAATAAAATTGATTTTAAATTCAATTATTGTGGAATTAAAATATCTACTAAGTTTTAAATAAAAAATTTATTAATTATTTGTTACCAATTTGCAAAAATTGTAGAAATTGATTAAAATATTTAAAATATAATATAATATCTAGCAATAAAATATTTCAAATATATTCTCTTTCACAAACCCATAAATTTCTAAAATTCACCTTAAAACCATATTGACTTTTATTAGAATTTATTTTTATGCATTTGGTTATATGGTTTCATGGCTTAACAATACTGTTACATCTATCCAAAAAATAAGATGAAAAAAACAAGTGAATTAAGCTTTCGGCCAAACGGGCAGACAAAACTGATTAAAATATCAGCGCAACATGTCAGCAAATCAGCGACAGAGACTCGTATTCGTATTCGTATTCGTAATCTAACTCGCACTCGTATCCTCCAGTGGGTTGTGGGTTCTGTGTTCTGTGGAAACATTTTGCTCTGTTTTAATTGCTAAACATTGTCAACACAGATTTGCATGGGCCGGCGGCAAGGGCTGCGTTGACAGCGTTATTAGTTGGGATTTCGGGTACTGAGCTGGGAGTTTATGTGTTCTCCTTTTGGCCGTTGCATAAAATATTCATGTTTGTAAAATATTTTTATCAAAACATAATAAACAAATTTGCATTTTCAGTTTTGAGTATTTCTTTTGTTTTATTCGCATATTTTTTATATATTTATTTTTTTTTGTTACAGTTGTCCGCCGTTTCATTGTCGCCAGTTTGTTGTGTCGCCACACAAAAGTTTTTTGATTAAATATATGAATGTGTTGTATTTTATGTGGCTCCTTTTTTGCGTTCACTATTTGTTGTTAAGCCACATCAAATTAAAGCGCCATTTCACGCTTGACTGTACAAATTGTAAACTTAATTAAAAAATAAACTAGTTAAGTAATGAGCAGAGAGCTTAAAGTGCTGGAATGCATGGAATTAGATGTTGTACTATCTTTGGTAAGAGTACGTAGTTACAGGTTATGAATTGTATTATGTTGGCAAGATATATTTAGGAGGTAATCCGTTTAGTCTTTTCAAATTGTTCAGCCTTTAAAAATGATTAGTTTAATTAAATTGATTTTACAATCTGTTTTTCTATTGCATAAATGTATTTTGACGCGCTCAACAGCTATTTGATCTTCACAGTTCTTCTTTCATTGGGCATGGGCTCTCTTGTTTATCCTATTGATTCACAATTTTAAAAATATTTTTAGGAACCTTTTGGCAAAGCTCTTTCTACATCTTTATTCGCAGTAGTCATATTGGCAGTTGTCTTATAACACATAGACCAATATCATTGCGAAATTAGTTCCATTTTATAATTTAATCTTTAATCAACTATAAACTCTTCATAATTTTCAAGTCATCAATTGTCTGCAGATATTTAATATAATATTGGAATTTTCTGTTAGTTTTAAGATATTAATAATCAAAAGAGCCACAAAACAAACAAACAGACAAACTTTCCCTGTTTATTTCTAGATAAATTCTAAATAAAATATTTAAATTAAAAGTCAAATGCTTGATTATGATTTATAATTTAATAAATTTTATTAAATTTTTTCATTTTGTCAGCCAATTAGATTGCATTCACTATATATATATACTTTATTCAATTTTAGCTTTATTCGTATATTGTATAAGTTGAAGCAGACGTCTGCTTCTTCATGCTGCTGTCGCAAGCGCAATAATCATACGCCATGTTGCCCCCTTTTACTATCAACTGCTTATGTGAGCTTTTCAATTTGTTTTGTTTTCCTCACACCCACTCATCACACACAGATGTAGAGATATAAAAAAAATAGCAAGTTTTGCTTGCGCTGCCAATGCCATTTGGAGCTAAACTTTATATATTTTGCTATGGTAACGGTTATCATAGCCAGCAGCGGGTTGCTTGGAGTTGTCGTTTCAGCTGGACGCTTTCATCAACGACAAGACGCGATTTGCTGCTAGCTGCTGGCTGCTGACTACAGTTGGCCTTAATAACAACACTTGTCGTAATATCATTTTTATGCCCGGGGTGGGGCTCGGGCAGGGGCTGGGCTGGGGCCAAATCGTTTTTATGACACGCACCAGGCGCTGGGTCTGTATTCGTGTCGCTCTGTCTGGAACTCGATCTGTGTATGTGTGTGTGTGTGAGATAAAGAATTGATTTTATAGCGTCAAACATGCGATTATGAAAGCAAAGTGTTGTGTGCGAGAGCAGAGTGAAAGGCTCCAAGTCAAAGGGTGTCACCTATTATAGTGCGATGCGGGTGTCAGGGCAATAAAAACTTTTCGCCCTTCCAGCCAAACGCAGCCAGCTTAGTGCTGAGCCAAGTAAAAATACATATATTATTAATATCCGAGCCAACAACAGCGACAACAAACAAACAATTTTGTCCACTTTTGTCATTGCCGCCTTTGGGCAGCAGCAGCAGCAGCAGTAGTAGCAATAAAAGCATATTTATGACGAGAGCCTGCACTGTCCGGGGATCTGTTTAGTTGGCTATGAGACCGTTTTACATAAATCAACTAAATGTCCTCCATCGCGCATGTTAGCAGCTATGACTAATTACCACAAGAGACTGCCTGCCTGCCTGCCACAAATAAGTTGGCAAAGTCAATTAAAACTTCTGCCTGCTGCCTGCTGTCTGCCTGCACCTGCAAAGCCAAATGACTAATTTTACAAAATGCGAGCACTCAAATTAGCGAGAGCACGCAAAGGAGAAACTCGACCTAATTAGATTTGCTGCATTATTAAAAAAAAAGGAACCTCTTTTCTCTTTTTTTTCAAATATTTTCTAATTAATAATTTTAATTGTATTTCCAGTAAGACTGGAATAAATTTGTATATAGTAATAAAAATATTAATAATAATAAAATAATTTTACGAATTGTTATTTGTAAATATTTGAAAATTAATTTTCTGCATAATAATAATAATATTAAATTAATAATAATAATGTAATATTATAAGGAATTGTTTAGGCTACATTGAATATTAGTTGAATATTAAAAATATGTATTATTATTGTTGTTTTATCAATTATACTTGTATACAGCTCTAACTCGTGGCTTCTTCTTTCTGATCTGGCGCCAAAAAAAAACACGTCCGACCGCTTCAAGCGTCAAACTGAAAGTGATTTTATTGCAATATACAAGGAGAGTATGATGGGAGTATGCTAACATGAATGAGCATGAATGCAACTTGATGCAGCTACACCGCTCTCCTTCACTTCTCTTGCATACAATCACTAACCATAGAGCACATAGATGGGACATCGAGTACAAACTTTTTCAACTCACAAAATTTATGCATTAAGTACCGCTCACCTTCGTATTTGCTCGGCGCCCTTACTCTCAGGCTCGATCAACAGAAGTATTGGATATCAAACTCTGTGCGCTGCGAGGCTCGAGCCGAAATGGTCGATTGCCATATGAAGCCCCACACACACTATTTTTTCTCTATACTCTCCGCGCTCTGTTCTGCAAATCAAAATGTTAAAAAAGGTGTTTGCCTCAGCAGCTAACAATAACTCTTCTAATAATCTCTCTGAAGTTTATCTTCTCTTTTGATTTGTCGCACACAAACATATGTAATATTCTGCTGCGCTCTCTACTAATATTTCTATTCTTTGCCTTCGTCTCTCTGCTTAAAATTTGTTTTCAAGCGCGCAGCATCTATTTATATTTATCTTATCTTTATTGATTAATAATTTTAACTTTTTTTAATTAATATTATCTTTGCATTTAAATAATAAATATTCCGAACTTAACATTCGTAATTGATTGGACTCAGATTTGCCAAAATACTCAGCAGCCTCCAACAGAGGCAACATTTGAGAAAAATCAAATTTATATAAGAAGAATATAAATATTAACTTTTATAGCTGATCGATTTGTTATAGGCTTGCATATGTATATTATCTAAAAAATATGATATAAAAATGACTATAAATTATTGTTAAAATCTATGTTAAGCGACAATCCAGTTTCTTCTTTCTGGTATAATTTAAACTACAAATAAGTTAAGCAATTAAAATAAAAGCATATCAAACAAGAAGTAAGTTAAACAAACTCTAAATTTTATGCATTTACAATTTATTTGTGCCCCACTGACAAGAGCTGCTTCTCGCTGAAATATTCCTAGCCAGGAGCTGCTGGCCAACAATATTTTGAATGATTGGCAAACCTGGTGATTGCCTGCTTGGCGACGATGTGATAGGAACAGGAGCTAATGACAGATTAGCGCAAATATTTATTTTAATGTCTGGCATAGCCACGATGCGGTAACGACACACAAGGTCTGGGACGGGTTTGCGATTGCCATGATGTCGCACGGTTATTATGTTTAAGCTTTGCACTTGAATACCCTGGGCAATTGGCTGTGTGTGCGAGTGTGTGTGTGTGTGTGTGTGTGTGTACGGGGGGCCTGCAAGCCCTGCCGCTTCAGTGCTTCTATTCGCCATTAAACACAAAGTCATAATGAGCAGTCGGTCGCAGAAATGGGTTAAAATAACTATTACTATGTGATACGTGTGGCAGGCGGCGTGTGGCTTATGTAATAAAAGTAAACAGCCAACAAATGGTGCTAAAAACTGCATTTATCAGCAGCAAGTTGCGAGGGTAGCGAACAACCCAAAGGGTCGCCACTCAAATTGATACGGAAAGTTGATTTTGTTGTTATGGTTGTTGTTGTTCGTTGTTCTAGTTGTTCTAGTTGTTCTTGTTGTTGTTGCTTTATTGTTTGTTAGTTTCGCAACTGGCAGCAATTATTAGAACAGCCACAGCGAGTGGCAACAGCAGAAACTTAATGACAGTTGTTGCTTTTGTTTCGCAAAGGTTATTGCAGGACATTGATGCTGCTAACTGTAAATAAGTTGGCAATAAGTGCGAAACTTGCGTATCCTGTGAATTTGATAAACCATATTGATGTTGGCCTGTGCTATTTGATGTTTTGAAAACTAATTAAGAGAATGAAAAAGTTGAAAAGACTTAAGCTGCAGCTAAGCTAAATATGAATTTCGCTCCTATGAACAGTAATTAGTGGCTGAGGCTGCGGCTGCGGCTGTGGCAGCTATTATATAATCATAGTCAAAACAAATTATAATTAATACATATGTATGCATTAAAGCTGCTAAAGATCAAGCAAACTTGTAAGTAGTTGGAGTTGTGTAGGTACATAATAAATTACATTCATATTTATATGTTAATGTGGGCAGACGCAGTTGGGGTAGGCGGCGGCGGGCATGTCGTAGATTCAAGCAAATGGCCAAGTTAATTATCGTATTCGAGTGGCTGGGATTGCAGCGCAGGGTAGTGAAAAACTTATCGGGCTTAATTTTGTTTTCTCGTTGCGTTGCCTCGAATCAGGGCACAAAAGTTAAGTAGGCTAAGATCAGGAGTTGACTGCGCCCTTTATGCAAGCCAAACAGAAACTGCTTACGAAACAAAAAAGTCAAACAGGCAAGGCGGCAGCAGTTTGTGTTGAACTTGCCACAGATTTGACTTTGTGCCATTGCTCAGACTCTGGCACGCTGCTCCAGATGGAGCTGTTGCCTGTTTTGGATACAATTTTAGGCAAACTTTTTGCCTAAGTCACTTTTGGGCGCAGGCTGAGGGCTGGAGCTGGACCTCGGATCGAGCCTTGAATTAATTATACATGCAGGTCACGTGAATGTGATTGTCGTGCCAGCAGTCGATGGCAGATTGACCAACAGGCCAAATGAAATCTACGTAGGCACTTCAAACACGCCATTGACTCAATGCTCTAGTGCTTCGTTCTCTCTATCTCTCTCTCTCTCTCTCTGTTTGTCGTCCAATCTCTGACTGCTGGCTGGCATCATTGCCATGGCATTGGCCCGGTCAGATAAACTTAAGGACTTAAGCGGCTTGCATGTTTTGCTCACAGCTTATACCAAGAGCCGTTTTTAGCCCCTGGCCATGTGCAGTGATTGAAGCCCAAAAACTTTAGCCCAAATCCCCCAAACTAAAAGTATTTAACTAATAAATTATACAAAAATTGAAACAAATTCCTGCAGCATTTGAGTAACCACGCCGGAGTTGCTGCAGGAGTTGCTGTTGCCCTGTTGCCCACTCAATGTAACTTTTTCGTCCGTTTGCCAAAATTAATATTTAATTATGGCAACCGAAATAGTGCCTCGTCTATATGCACACACCAACCAGGCAGCTATATTCAAGCTGTTTGTATGCAGCGTTCCGTCATTCAGAGAGCGAGGGCTAGGCTTATTGCAGTATCTTAGCCGAAAGGCTTTTGCGGAAATTACATCAACTGTGGCAGCTATTTGAAATGAGCTTTGCCCCGACTGCACATTCGAATGGGCTACAAAAGCAAAGTTCAATTAAAGCAGCCAACGGGTAGATAAACTTAGAATCCGAAAAATATTGCATACACACTGGCGCCGGCTGCAACTTCAGTTATTGCTCGCTCAGAAGTAACACTGTGCTACAGAAGTGGGGACTACGCCATGCAAATGTCAAATATAGACTATCAACAGTTTCTAGATTCAGATTTCCAATAAAAAGCAATCAAAATGGAGTCTGGTGAACTGGAAAGTTTTGGTTTTCAGTCAAAGTGAAAAGCGCTTTATCAGAGTATGAATGTGAATACTACGAATAATAACTGAGAATACTTGAGCTTTATAAATAATAGAAAGACTTTAATATAAAACTAAACAATATGTAATTAACATTCACAGCTGCTTAAGCCTAAGTTGAAATATTTTCATTCAATTGTTTAGTCGAATATTTGTATATAAAAACCCCAAAGGGCATTGCCCACACTTGTTGTTCAGTGTCAAGTTAGGTGTAAGTCCTGATAATTAATAGGCTGACAGCAACAGCAGCAGAACAGCAATAACAGCAGCAGTTGCAACACCAAGCCACTAGCATTAACAATCACATGAATATGTAGTAAATAACAAGATACACAGCTAAAAGCCAACGCGCAGCCATGGTGGCGGCCCATGCAGGCCCGGCGTGGAGTAACTAGCTGAAAGGTGTTGACATTGGCGCGGCAAGTGTTTGCTGTTATAAATTTGCATAGACTTTGCTTTTCAATTCGCTGGAGTCTGTGCATACTCCTGCTGTGGATGCTCCTGAACCCCGCGCCAAGGGTGCGTATGTGTAATATAAATATGTTTGAAGCACATGCATGCTTATTGCGCATACGTCGCGTGGCTGCCAGCTCATTTTGCAGAAATTAAAACTCATTACACTTGGCTTGCCTGTTAGGGAGTAAATTTTAATTTCCTGCCCGACAAGCAAACAGGGCAACATAACATTCGGCGACTGACTGACTAGCTTTAAGGGCATATCAAGAATTTGGGCTTAACATATTTGCCACAGTTCCTAAAGGGCAAGTGGCCAGAAATGGCAACCACAGCAAGCGGCAGCTAAGGAATTCAAATAAAGTTCATGTTTTCGTCAACACACAAACACTTTCGGTATGCGAAATACAAACACAAATGCTCGGCAGTCACGTTATAATTGATAGACACTTGCAAAACGTGTGCGCCAGTCCCAGAGTTGACAGGCCTGTTTTTTATATAAACTTTTGCCAAGTCGGAAGGCGAAGGCGAAGGCGAAGGCGAAGTCGAAGTCGAAGTCAGACTCCGCGTCTGTCTGTCTGTCTGTCTGTCTGTCTGACTGTTTGTTAATAAAAACACAAACACAAATGAGCGTGCGTAAAAAATTCAATTATGGCGCCCGAGTTGTGACAGGCGGGCGGCTGGCAGTCGGACTAACAGCCAAAAGGCACATGGCGGAGGGCGGGGCAGGAAATTAAATAAACTCGCAGGTAAGTGTGCTACGCAAAGAGAAGAGCACAAACATTCCCCCTCTAAAGTGAACAATGACAGTTATGCGTAATTCCTCCGACTCGCCAAAATGCTTATCATTTAACATAGCTCCACAACGCTGAGCATGTGTGTAGACTTTAATGTGTGCGTGTGTGTGTGTGTGTGTGTGTCTGTGTGAGTGTCCTATTTAAACAATAAGAGGGTCTCGCATTTTTCAGTCTTGTGTGGCACCGCATGACAGTGCGGTTGCAGCCTTTAGGACTCTGGGCGTGTGCACTTTATTTGTTTAATTAATGTTGCCTTGTAAACTGAAAAGTGTCTGCTCATCTGTCGTCCTCAACCATTCCCATTCCTGTCGTGCTGCCTGTCTGTCTGTCAGCCTGTCTGTTTGTTATAGGCAAATAGACACTTGACATAAACATAGCCAGAGCTGAAAACTTGATTAAATGTGCCGCAGCAACGACAGCAGCAGCAGCAGCAGCAGTCATGGTCCTTTCAGGATCTGTTCGCCTGTCAGAGTGCGTGTGGCCACCAACTGACAGTTGCCACCTTGACACTCGCCATTCGCTGGCAGCTCTGGCAGCCCGTTAAATAAACAAACAGCAGGTATGACATGCACTTGCTTGCAGCCTGATTAAGAGCCTCTGCCATGGCACACGGCACACGGCGCACATCTACATATAAAGCGACCGAATTTTAAAATTCTTTCGTTACAGAGAACAAAACAGAAACAAATTTGTGTATAAAGATGCTTAAAAAGATTTAATGAATGCTAAAATTAAAGGGTATGATATGGATATCAGCTGGAGTTGCAATATATGATGTTGTAAAATTATATTTTAGCTATCAAAAAGCAGAAAGATAAATAAATTTAATAATTAATACTCAGAAATAAATTTTTAAAAATTTTAAGCAAAAATTTTCGACTAAATTGGTAAATGTCTATAAGAATATGTTGCATTTACCAATTTATTATTACGTTAAGATTTTTTCTGAAGCTAATTCTTGTACTGATAATAATTATATATAAATAAAATTTCTTAAATAATTTATGAATAATTATAATAAAATATATAATAAATATATTGCACTTTTTTCAATTTAATTTAAAAACTTTTTGCTTCAGCAGAACTATATAAAATGTTATAAAAGAACTACAACAAGAAACATATCCCAGCCAACAACAAGAGATAACAAAAGTTAAGACTTCAAGTCCATTTAAAAACAAGTAAGAACGTTGCAGTCGGGCGCTACCGACTGCGGGATACTCATTCACACCCCCACAGATCACGCCCATTGCCACGCCCACAATTGGTTTGTACATATATAATTTTTTGGAAATCAATAGAGGAGATCAGCAGTAATATCTGTATATAATTCTGATTTTCTCACTGAGAATCGGAAAAACGTATAGTTTTTCCCGATTTGCCACGCCCCCAGTAGGCGTAGACATATAATTTTTGGCCAGTTCTTAGAAGTAGTGAAGGGTAACGTAAGTGTGAAATTTGGATGCTTACACTCAAAAAATGCGAAAATTACAGGGTATTTTTTAGCCGGGCATACCCCATAAGGGGCGTAAAAATTATTTTTGGCGCATCGATAGAGGAGCTCACCAGTAACTTACCATCCAATTTTGAAGCTTCTAGCTCTAAAACTGTAGGAGCTACAAACTTTTGCGGTTTGCCACGCCCCCTATGGGCGTAGATATATCCGCCATATCTTTTTCAACTTGGGTTGTCAACCCGAGTATATATACCAAGTTTCAAGTCTCTAGCATTAATAGTGCTCAAAATATTACAGAATTTGAAAAATCACTATATAGTCAGATCCGATTTGCCACGCCCCTAGTAGGCGTGGATATATAGAATTTTGGTCGATCTTCATAGGATCGTATCAGTAACCTACGTGCCAAATTTGGGCGTTTTAGCTTTAAAACTGTAGAAGATACAGTTTTACCCGATTTGCCACGCCCCCAATGGGCGTAGATATATCCGCCATAGCTTTTTCAACTTGAGTTGTCAACACTAGTCTACATTCCAAATTGCAACTCTCTAGCACTTTTAGAAGTAGTGTTTCTGAGGTATGGGCAAATGCATTTTCCGATTTGCCACGCCCCTAGTGGGCGTATCGGGAAAATCTTGACACTTTATAATTCGAGGGTATACACGAGTATATATTCCAAATTTCAACTCTCTAGCTTCAAAACTGTGCAAATGGTTTGCGTTCATACGGACAGACGGACAGACGGACAGACGGACGGACAGCGTGACGGACATTGCACAAAACCAATATACTCATTTCACTTTGTGAATGAGTATAATTAATTATGCTAAAAAAATTAAAAATTCTTTTATGAAATATATTTATTAATAACTATAATACAAAATAAATTAAATATAATTTATGCAGCTTAACAAGTTGGCTCATAATGACAATAAATATATTTAAATAAAAATTATTATATTAAATAATTATAATAAAATAAATATTAATATTTTTGGTTTATACTATGCTCCTTTTATTTTTAAAACATTTCTGCATTAATATTTAAAATGCTAAAAAAAAAAAAAACAAACACCAACAATAAACATATCCAACCGTGCAGGCAACAAGAAGTACAAAACGAAAGTTGAGCCATCAACAAGCCCATTTAAAACTAATTATGCTACGACGTGCTGACGTCGGCTGCTCTCAGATTTAATGGCAATGGCGTTAGCATTTTATTTAGTACATTTAACTGCATAATGCGAATGCCACCGCTGCCATCAGCCAGCCAGTTGCGTCTGCAGCTACAGTTCCGTGTCCGCCTCCAATGCAGTCTTAGTGCCACGCAAGCATTTTGCATGCAGTTAACATGCATACACACATGGCCCAGCCCACACATACACACACACACACAGACACACACACACTTACTGATACACGCCTCGATCTAACCGAAACTACTTAAAGCGAAATGTAGGCAGTTGAGCCTTCGGCCGCTGCCTCTGGCCTGCCTTCGTCTCAGCAACATTCACTGTCTCTGGCTAAGGCTCGTATGTCCTGGCGTACTGTTTAATGGGTAATTACACAGCACAGCAGCTATTTAATATGTATGTGTGTGTGTGTGTGTGTGTTAGTGCAACTATATGCATGAAATTGCACTCGAGTTGACTCCACTCAAGTGTCGTCTGCGCTTCGAGCGAGTGCTTCAAGTAGCTGGCTCACAAAGTGCAGACAGGTTAGTTAAGAGTTTATTTTAAATGATATTTATTTATAATGTTGTCTTTGGTTTTGCAGACCTCGCAAAATCTCATTTAACTTGTAGATTACTTTGTAAATTTCTATAAATTGTGCGTATCTCTGTGTGAATGGTAATTTGTGTCTTCTATAAATACATGACATCAGTTTATGTTGTCTACTTTGTACTCTGGGTATAAATTAAGTAGTTATGTCTATTTTTGGCATGGCATGTTTTGATGAAATCAGCTCCAGCAGATTGCCAAACAATTAAGAAATGGTGGCAACAGCTGTGCGACTTGAATGAGCTTCAAAAGTGGGTCAGTAGCTATTCAAATAGCTACGCTTTGTACAATTTACGAATAATGAACGTGTCATTTGCAGCAGAGATAAGTTTAAATGTTAAACTAAAATATTATGAATACAATTATCAAAGCGAGTTTTGACAGCATTAAGTCAATATGCTACAGTTCAAAATGACAATTATTAGCAGGAATATTCAAATGAGCAAAATATAAATGTTATATGTAGTGAAAATATATTTAATTAGCAGACTTCTAGTTACTGCATGTGGTGTGGTCTCACCTTAACAAAGCGCTATGCAGATGGACTGCAGTTGACATATGAGTTTGGGGAGTTCTGTACTACATAGAGATCTAGCGAGTCCTTTAGCCGCAGAGAGCATTGGACAACACAGCTCCAGATGAGCTGATGGACACCGCAGCCAAGGCAGCTCGTAACTACCAATGACAACAGGCGTGGGCTGAGAGGATAACAGTCTTTGGGCAGGGGTATTTGGAGAGCTTGAAATATTGTAGAATAGAATAAGTAATAAATAAGTCTAGATTGAAGATGTATATGCTGGCTAACAGGCCCATTCACTACCTAAGACTTAGAGTTAAATGCGCAAAGACAATAATGAAACTAAAAGGAGTCTTCCTACTCACTACTTGAGCTTAAGATCTGAATACGAGCCAGAAAAATGACTTCTAGCAAATTTTATTGTATAAAATCTCAGACTATGCTGTCTCTAGCATATCATATCTGAATAGTCTGCCTAGATAGTTAGCATATCAGACTATTCAGACAAAACAAACTCCTCTACATAAATACATACAAGAAATATAAATATCACTCATAAAGTAATGCAATTATCTTTACCGACTGCTTGTCATACCGTACATCGTGTCCATTAAAAGCACATTTGCGAGCAGTGTAAAAAAAAAAGAAAATGATTAAGTTAAAGGGCATTAAGAGCAACGCACAGTAAAAGCAAAAATTAAAATGTAATTACCCAAAAGTGTGCTGTAATATTTGTTCTTTTTATTTTTCATTTTCATTTACCAACAACGTAAAGTTGATAAATTAAATTTGATATATGTATGTTCATTACGCGACACTAATTTCTGTACGGTCGTCGCAATTATCATTTTTAATATTTTACTTTGTGTCCCCTACGATGTTAACAAATAAAAATGTCAACTTCTATGGCATGAGGTCAAAGGTAATGTTAACGGTAGCCAGCACAGCACCCTGTTCGTATCTGTCCTCCTGAGTGGACTGGCCCAAAATCTACTTAATAAATATCGTTAGAAAATGAAAATGTGCAATTTGAGCTGAAAGCTGTGCCTGTGTGTGTGTGTGTGTGTGTGTGTGGTGGATGGCCATGGCTGAGGACAGCAGTGGGCCGAGAGTCGAATACGTACGGCACCTGTGCGTAGACTGGACACGTGTTGTTCACAAAGTTAGTCAACAAAGTTGTCCATTTGTGGGACGCTCTATCGCCCGTGGCACTCATAACATGGTTTCGTCCTTGGCAGTCGGTAGTCAGCAGCCGGCAGTCGACAGTCGACAGTCGGTCGTAGGTCGGGGCAGGCACAGAGGCTGCTCGTCTTTGACTGGCCACTTGCACATTATTAGCACCCCGACAACCTGAAGCGCCATAAATAACATGCTGTGCGGCGTGTACTCAGCCATTGCCATTGCCCCCAACACTTATGTTCCGTTGACTTTTGTCTCATGTCCGAAAATAAATAAAAAGCACACAAACTCTGAACTTTATGATGTTACGTGGAATTTATTTGTAATTTGTATCTTAAATTTCTTTTCGCTGTTATTTTTATTGTATTTCATGGAGCAATAACAATTTAAGCTCCATACTTACCAAACGAGAATAGATACGAAACTTTTTGAAATTCCTCCTGGGGGCTACAGTTTTTTGAGTACTTTTACTAAATGCAGACAGGATGGTGCTTCATGATTACTAATGATACTACTTTAACTACTACTTTCAGTGGTACTACTAAATAACATCAACTATTTGTAGTACTGCTCACAAAACTACTACGAACTATTTCTATTACTACTACTAAATATTTCTAGAACTACTTCTGTTTCTACTAACAACTATCAACTATTTCTCAACAGAATTAAATATATTAAACTTTTTTTCAAATTGAACTCATAAGTCTCCTAGGAAACCCGTTTCAGACGCCTGCAAACCCCAACAGTCTATGTAGAAAAATAATTTCAGAAAAAGAGTTTTGCCCCATTCGATCGACTCTAGTAGGTGTGCATGGGCCTATAGTTTGCTTGTATTGGTTTTTGCTTGTTTTTGCGTGTGACCGCAAAATTGTCCTGCACGGTTGTGTGGCTAAGCTCGAATCAAATAAAAAGCCAGCCATATGACATTTCAATTTCCATCAACAATGGCAGCCGAGTCGCACACAACAACAGAGACACCTGCACAGCGCAGCAGAGCAGTCGAGCAACAAAAGCAACAAAGGCAAAAAAGGCAACAACAACGCAGGCGACATCAACATCGACGCACTTCTAATACAATACAAACGCAATAATATCGGATTTCCGTTTCCGCATCCGTTACGCAGCGCAGTTTACAGTTCTCAGTTTACTGTGGATTCACTCGCTTCGCCCTCATCGCTGAGCTCCGGGGTTATTTGCGGCAATTTTTTTTCTCTGCAGCACACAATACTATACAATTTGTTGCTCTTGCCATTGCCATTGGTGTTAGTGTTGGTGTTGCTGTTGGTGTTGGTGTTGAGCAACTGCGGCTATGGAAAAACAATTTAGAGTTCACTCGCTTTCTGGCTGGCACTTTAAGCACGCCAAAGCAATAAAAACTTGTCCAAGTCTGCAACGTATGAAATAGTGCCAAAGCCTTTCATAAAGTTGCCATGGCAAAGCCCATACACACACACACACACACACACATTCGCAGTCACACGCAATCACAGAGACGTCGCCCTGCAATCGAATGCATGTTGACAATGACGGCAATCTGCGCAAAGTTCAAGCGACTAGAGCTGAGAACTGAGAACTGCGAAGAGCGAAAACGTCGACTGCAAGTCCTGAAACGGCACGAAACGGTACGGAAATTGTCGCGCAAAGTCCAATAAATCGGCAGCTATTGCCTTGTATATTGGCCTGGCCATCAAACCTGTGGGCTATAATGGATATTGATTGAAAACCAAGATTGATTTTCATCTACGTGCGTGCGTCTAAGTTATGAGACAACGTCGTGTTCACAAGGCACTAGTAGCTAAAAAATCGTTTGATTCCTTAAAGAAAGGGCAAAAGCTATGAACTACTGAATTTAAACCGCTTTCTGAAGTCAGCAAATCTATTTGTTTATTGTTTTTTTTTCCAGTGGGAATCAAAATTGTATATTACGTTTCCTTCAAAACCAAGAGCAGAATTTGGAAATGTTGCATATATTGAATTTTTGAATTTTTTTTGAATTGAATTATACGTTCACGTTCTCCCTTAATGTTGAATATTATCTATTTTATTTGAGCTGCAGCTCTACAACATTCTTGATCAGGGCGATGAGTAAGTCGATTTTGATTTCGTTTAACGTATGTCCCAACATAGGCAACGCAGATCGAGTTTGCTTAAAGAAATTGAGTGAGCAGAGTCATAGGCAGTGCCTGAGTTGAGTCAAAGCAGAGCCATAGGAAGAGCCTGAGTAGACGCAGAGGCTTACGCTCAGGATGCTGCTCAGGCTGCTGCTCAGGCTGATCCATAGGATGTTGCTCTAGCTGCTGCTCTGGCTGCTGCTGCTCAGGCTGCTGCTCAGACTGCTGCTGAGCCAGCTGCTCAGGCTGCTGCTCTGGCTGCTGCTGCTCAGCTCTGGCTGCTCAGGCTGCTGCTCTGGCTGCTGCTGCTCAGGCTGCTGCTCTAGCTGCTGCTCTGGCTGCTGCTGCTCAGGCTGCTGCTCTAGCTGCTGCTCTGGCTGCTGCTGCTCAGGCTGCTGCTGAGCCAGCTGCTCAGGCTGATGTTCTGGCTGCTGCTCAGGCTGCTGCTGGGCGAGCTGCTCAGGTTGCTGCTGAGCGAGCTGCTCAGGCTGCTGCTCTGGCTGCTGCTGCTCAGCTCTGGCTGCTCAGGCTGCTGCTCTGGCTGCTGCTCAAACTGCTGCTCTGGCTGCTGCTGCTCAGGCTGCTGCTCAGGCTGCTGCTCTGGCTGCTTAGGCTGCTGCTCAGGCTGCTGCTCAATCTGCTGCTCAGGCTGCTACTCTGGCTGCAGCTCTGGCTGCTGCTGCACAGGCTGCTGCTCAGGCTGCTGCTGAGTCAGCCGCTCTGGCTGCTGCTGAGCCAGTTGCTCAGGCTGCTGCTGAGTCAGCCGCTCTGGCTGCTGCTGAGTCAGCCGCTCTGGCTGCTGCTGAACCAGCTTCTCTGGCTGCTGCTGAGCCAGCTGCTCCAGCTGCTCCAGCTGCTGCTGAGCCAGCTACTGCACTGGTTGCTGCTCAGGCTGCTGCTGAGCCAGCTGCTCAGGCTGCTGCTGAGCCAGTTGCTCAGGCTGATGCTCAGGCTGCTGCTCTAGCTGCTGCTGCTGAGGCAGCTGCTGCTCAGGCTGCTGCTGAGTCAGCCGCTCTGGCTGCTGCTGAGTCAGCCGCTCTGGCTGCTGCTGAACCAGCTTCTCTGGCTGCTGCTGAGCCAGCTGCTCCAGCTGCTGCTGAGCCAGCTGCTGCTCTGGTTGCTGCTCAGGCTGCTGCTCAGGCTGCTGCTCAGGCTGTTGCTCTGGCTGTTGCTCAGGCTGCTGCTCTGGCCGCTGCTGAGCCAGCCGCTCTGGCCGCTGCTGAGCCAGCCGCTCTGGCTGCTGCTGAGCCAGCTGCTCCGGCTGCTGCTGAGCCAGCTGCTCACGCGGCTGCTCAGGATGCTGCTGATGCTGTTGCTCAGGCTGCTGCTCTGGCTGCTCAGGCTGCTACTCTGGCTGCAGGTCTGGCTGCTGCTGCTCAGGCTGCTGCTGTGGCTGCTGCTCAGGCTGCTGCTCTGGCTGCTGCTCAGGCTGCTGCTCAGGCTGCTGCTCAGGCTGCTGCTCAGGCTGCTGCTCAGGCTGCTGCTCAGGCTGCTGCTCAGGCTGCTGCTCAGGCTGCTGCTCAGGCTGCTGCTCAGGCTGCTGCTCAGGCTGCTGCTCAGGCTGCTGCTCAGGCTGCTGCTCAGGCTGCTGCTGAGCCAGTTGCTCAGGCTGCTGCTGAGTCAGCCGCTCTGGCTGCTGCTGAGTCAGCCGCTCTGGCTGCTGCTGAACCAGCTTCTCTGGCTGCTGCTGAGCCAGCTGCTCCAGCTGCTCCAGCTGCTGCTGAGCCAGCTACTGCTCTGGTTGCTGCTCAGGCTGCTGCTGAGCCAGCTGCTCAGGCTGCTGCTGAGCCAGTTGCTCAGGCTGATGCTCAGGCTGCTGCTCTAGCTGCTGCTGCTGAGGCAGCTGCTGCTCAGGCTGCTGCTGAGTCAGCCGCTCTGGCTGCTGCTGAGTCAGCCGCTCTGGCTGCTGCTGAACCAGCTTCTCTGGCTGCTGCTGAGCCAGCTGCTCCAGCTGCTGCTGAGCCAGCTGCTGCTCTGGTTGCTGCTCAGGCTGCTGCTCAGGCTGCTGCTCAGGCTGTTGCTCTGGCTGTTGCTCAGGCTGCTGCTCTGGCCGCTGCTGAGCCAGCCGCTCTGGCCGCTGCTGAGCCAGCCGCTCTGGCTGCTGCTGAGCCAGCTGCTCCGGCTGCTGCTGAGCCAGCTGCTCACGCGGCTGCTCAGGATGCTGCTGATGCTGTTGCTCAGGCTGCTGCTCTGGCTGCTCAGGCTGCTACTCTGGCTGCAGGTCTGGCTGCTGCTGCTCAGGCTGCTGCTGTGGCTGCTGCTCAGGCTGCTGCTCTGGCTGCTGCTCAGGCTGCTGCTCAGGCTGCTGCTCAGGCTGCTGCTCAGGCTGCTGCTCAGGCTGCTGCTCAGGCTGCTGCTCAGGCTGCTGCTCAGGCTGCTGCTCAGGCTGCTGCTCAGGCTGCTGCTCAGGCTGCTGCTCAGGCTGCTGCTCAGGCTGCTGCTCAGGCTGCTGCTGCTCTGGCTGCTGCTGAGCGAGCTGCTCAGGCTGCTGCTCAAGCTGCTGCTCAGGCTGCTGCTCAGGCTGCTGCTGAGCGAGCTGCTCAGGTTGCAGCTGAGCGAGCTGCTCAGGCTGCTGATCTGGCTGCTGCTGCTCAGGCTGCTGCTCTGGCTGCTCAGGGTGCTGTTCAGCCTGCTGCTCAGGCTGCTGCTCAGGCTGCTGCTCGGGCTGCTGCTGAGCCAGCTGCTCAGGCTGCTGCTCAGGCTGCTGCTCAGGCTGCTGCTGCTCTGGTTGCTGCTGAGCGAGCTGCTCAGGTTGCAGCTGAGCGAGCTGCTCAGGCTGCTGATCTGGCTGCTGCTGCTCAGGCTGCTGCTCTGGCTGCTCAGGGTGCTGCTCAGGCTGCTGCTCAGGCTGCTGCTCAGGCTGCTGCTCAGGCTGCTGCTCAGGCTGCTGCTCAGGCTGCTGCTCAGGCTGCTGCTCTGGCTGCTGCTCTGGCTTCTGATGAGCCAGCTGCTCAGGCTGCTGCTGAGCCAGGTGCTCAGGCTGCTGCTGCTCAGGCTGCTGCTCTGGCTGCTGCTGAGCCAGCTGCTCAGGCTGCTGCTCTGGCTGCTGCTGCTCAGGCTGCTGCCCTGGCTGCTGCTGCTCAGGCTGCTGCTCTGGCTTCTGATGAGCCAGCTGCTCAGGCTGCTGATGAGCCAGCTGCTCAGGCTGCTGCTCTGGCTGCTGCTCAGGCTGCTGCTCAGGCTGCTGCTCTGGCTGCTGCTGCTCAGGCTGCTGCTCTGGCTGCTGCTGCTCAGGCTGCTGCTCTGGCTGCTGCTGCTCTGGCTGCTGCTGCTCTGGCTGCTGCTGCTCAGGCTGCTGCTCTGGCTTCTGATGAGCCAGCTGCTCAGGCTGCTGATGAGCCAGCTGCTCAGGCTGCTGCTCTGGCTGCTGCTCAGGCTGCTGCTCAGGCTGCTGCTGAGGCTGCTGCTCTGGCTGCTGCTGCTCAGGCTGCTGCTCTGGCTGCTGCTGAGCGAGCTGCTCAGCCTGCTGCTGAGCGAGCTGCTCAGGTTGCTGCTGAGCGAGCTGCTCAGGCTGCTGCTGAGCCAGCTGCTCAGGCTGTTGCTCAGGCTGCTGCTCAGGCTGTTGCTCAGGCTGCTGCTCAGGCTGCTGCTGCTCTGGCTGCTGCTGCTCTGGCTGCTGCTGCTCTGGCTGCTGCTGAGCCAGGTGCTGAGGCTGCTGCTGCTCAGACTGCTGCTCTGGCTGCTGCTCAGGCTGCTGCTCTGGCTGCTGCTCAGGCTGCTGCTCTGGCTGCTGCTCAGGCTGCTGCTCTGGCTGCTGCTCAGGCTGCTGCTCAGGCTGCTGCTCAGGCTGCTGCTGAGGCTGTTGCTCAGGCTGCTGCTGAGCCAGCTGCTCAGGCTGCTGCTCTGGCTGCGGCTGCTCAGGCTGCTGCTCAGGCTGCTGCTGAGCCAGCTGCTCTGGCTGCTGCTCAGGCTGCTGCTGAGCCAGCTGCTCTGGCTGCTGCTCAGGCTGCTGCTCTGGCTGCTCAGGCTGCTGCTCTGGCTGCTGCTCAGGCTGCTGCTGAGGCAGCTGCTCTGGCTGCTGCTCTGGCTGCTGCTCAGGCTGCTGCTCAGGCTGCTGCTGAGCCAGCTGTTCAGGCTGCTGCTCAGGCTGCTGCTCAGGCTGCTGCTCAGGCTGCTGCTCAGGCTGCTGCTGAGCCAGCTGCTCAGGCTGCTGCTCTGGCTGCTGCTGAGCCAGCTGCTCTGGCTGCTGCTCAAACTGCTGTTCTGGCTGCTGCTGATGTTGTTGCTCAGGCTGCTGCTCAGGCTGCTGCTGCTCTGGCTGCTGCTGCTCTGGCTGCTGCTGAGCCAGGTGCTGAGGCTGCTGCTGCTCAGGCTGCTGCTCTGGCTGCTGCTCAGGCTGCTGCTCTGGCTGCTGCTCAGGCTGCTGCTCTGGCTGCTGCTCAGGCTGCTGCTCAGGCTGCTGCTCAGGCTGCTGCTGAGGCTGTTGCTCAGGCTGCTGCTGAGCCAGCTGCTCAGGCTGCTGCTCTGGCTGCGGCTGCTCAGGCTGCTGCTCAGGCTGCTGCTGAGCCAGCTGCTCTGGCTGCTGCTCAGGCTGCTGCTGAGCCAGCTGCTCTGGCTGCTGCTCAGGCTGCTGCTCTGGCTGCTCAGGCTGCTGCTCTGGCTGCTGCTCAGGCTGCTGCTGAGGCAGCTGCTCTGGCTGCTGCTCTGGCTGCTGCTCAGGCTGCTGCTCAGGCTGCTGCTGAGCCAGCTGTTCAGGCTGCTGCTCAGGCTGCTGCTCAGGCTGCTGCTCAGGCTGCTGCTGAGCCAGCTGCTCAGGCTGCTGCTCTGGCTGCTGCTGAGCCAGCTGCTCTGGCTGCTGCTCAAACTGCTGTTCTGGCTGCTGCTGATGTTGTTGCTCAGGCTGCTGCTCAGGCTGCTGCTGCTCTGGCTGCTGCTGCTCTGGCTGCTGCTGAGCCAGGTGCTGAGGCTGCTGCTGCTCAGACTGCTGCTCTGGCTGCTGCTCAGGCTGCTGCTCTGGCTGCTGCTCAGGCTGCTGCTCTGGCCGCTGCTCAGGCTGCTGCTCTGGCTGCTGCTCAGGCTGCTGCTCAGGCTGCTGCTCAGGCTGCTGCTGAGGCTGTTGCTCAGGCTGCTGCTGAGCCAGCTGCTCAGGCTGCTGCTCTGGCTGCGGCTGCTCAGGCTGCTGCTCAGGCTGCTGCTGAGCCAGCTGCTCTGGCTGCTGCTCAGGCTGCTGCTGAGCCAGCTGCTCTGGCTGCTGCTCAGGCTGCTGCTCTGGCTGCTCAGGCTGCTGCTCTGGCTGCTGCTCAGGTTGCTGCTGAGCCAGCTGCTCAGGCTGCTGCTCTGGCTGCTGCTGAGGCAGCTGCTCTGGCTGCTGCTCTGGCTGCTGCTCAGGCTGCTGCTCAGGCTACTGCTGAGCCAGCTGTTCAGGCTGCTGCTCAGGCTGCTGCTCAGGCTGCTGCTGAGCCAGCTGCTCAGGCTGCTGCTCTGGCTGCTGCTGAGCCAGCTGCTCTGGCTGCTGCTCAAACTGCTGTTCTGGCTGCTGCTCAGGCTGCTGCTGAGCCAGCTGCTTTGGCTGCTGCTGAGCCAGCTGCTCTGGCTGCTGCTGAGCCAGCTGCTCAGGCTGCTGCTCTGGCTGCTGCTCAGGCTGCTGCTCTGGCTGCTGCTCAGACTGCTGATCTGGCTGCTGCTCAGACTGCTGCTCTGGCTGCTGCTCAGACTGCTGCTCTGGCTGCTGCTCAGACTGCTGCTCAGGCTGCTGCTCAGGCTGCTGCTCTGGCTGCTGATCTGGCTGCTGCTCAGACTGCTGCTGTGGCTGCTGCTCAGACTGCTGCTCAGGCTGCTGCTCAGGCTGCTGCTCTGGCTGCTGATCTGGCTGCTGCTCAGACTGCTGCTCTGGCTGCTGCTCAGACTGCTGCTCTGGCTGCTGCTCAGACTGCTGATCTGGCTGCTGCTCAGACTGCTGGTCTGGCTGCTGCTCAGACTGCTGCTCTGGCTGCTGCTCAGACTGCTGCTCTGGCTGCTGCTCAGACTGCTGCTCGGGCTGCTGCTCAGGCTGCTGCTCTGGCTGCTGATCTGGCTGCTGCTCAGACTGCTGCTCTGGCTGCTGCTCAGACTGCTGCTCTGGCTGCTGCTCAGACTGCTGCTCTGGCTGCTGCTCTGGCTGCTGATCTGGCTGCTGCTGAGCCAGCTGCTCAGGCTGCCGCTGAGCGAGCTGCTCTGGCTGCTGCTCAGGCTGCTGCTCAGGCTGCTGCTCAGGCTGCTGCTCAGGCTGCTGCTCTGGCTTCTGATGAGCCAGCTGCTCTGGTTGCTGCTGTGCCAGCTGCTCAGGCTGCTGCTCTGGCTGCTGCTCTGGCTGCTGCTGAGCGAGCTGCTCAGGCTGCTGCTAAGCGAGCTGCTCAGGCTGCTGCTGATGTTGTTGTTCAGGCTGCTGCTCAGGCTGCTGCTCAGGCTGCTGCTGAGCCAGCTGCTCAGGCTGCTGCTCTGGCTGCTGCTGCTCAGGCTGCTGCTCAGGCTGCTGCTGCTCAGGCTGCTGCTCAGGCTGCTGCTGAGCCAGCTGCTCTGGCTGCTGCTCAGGCTGCTGCTCAGGCTGCTGCTGATGTTGTTGTTCAGGCTGCTGCTCAGGCTGCTGCTGCTGCTCTGGCTGCTGCTGCTCCGGCTGCTGCTGCTCTGGCTGCTGCTGAGCCATGTGCTCAGGCTGCTGCTCTGGCTGCTGCTCTGGCTGCTGCTGCTCAGGCTGCTGCTCTGGCTGCTCCGGAACCAGCCGCTCTGGCTGCTGTTGAGCCAGCCGCTCTGGCTGTTGCTGAGCCAGCTGCTCAGGCTGTTGCTGAGCCAGCTGCTCAGGTTGCTGCTCTGGCTGCTCTGGCTGCTGCTCAGGCTGCCGCTCTGGCTGCTGCTGCTCAGGCTGCTGCTGCTCAGGCTGCTGCTCTGGCTGCTGCTCTGGCTGCTGCTGCTCAGGCGGCTGCTCAGGCTGCTGCTCAGGCGGCTGCTCTGGCTGCTGCTCTGGCTGCTGCTGCTCAGGCGGCTGCTCAGGCTGCTGCTGAGCCAGCTGCTCTGGCTGCTGCTCAGGCTGCCGCTCTGGCTGCTGCTCTGGCTGCTGCTGCTCAGGCTGCTGCTCAGGCTGCTGCTCAGGCTGCTGCTGCTCAGGCTGCTGCTGCTCAGGCTGCTGCTGCTCAGGCGGCTGCTCAGGCTGCTGCTCAGGCGGCTGCTCTGGCTGCTGCTCTGGCTGCTGCTGCTCAGGCGGCTGCTCAGGCTGCTGCTGAGCCAGCTGCTCTGGCTGCTGCTCAGGCTGCCGCTCTGGCTGCTGCTCAGGCTGCTGCTCTGGCTGCTGCTGAGCCAGCCGCTCTGGCTGCTCCGGAACCAGCCGCTCTGGCTGCTGTTGAGCCAGCCGCTCTGGCTGTTGCTGCTCAGGTTGCTGCTCTGGCTGCTATGGCTGCTGCTCAGGCTGCCGCTCTGGCTGCTGCTCTGGCTGCTGCTCTGGCTGCTGCTCAGGCTGCCGCTCTGGCTGTTGCTCTGGCTGCTGCTGAGCCAGCCGCTCTGGCTGTTGCTGAGCCAGCTGCTCAGGCTGTTGCTGAGCCAGCTGCTCAGTTTGCTGCTCTGGCTGCTCTGGCTGCTGCTCAGGCTGCCGCTCTGGCTGCTGCTCTGGCTGCTGCTCAGGCTGCCGCTCTGGCTGCTGCTCTGGCTGCTGCTCAGGCTGCCGCTCTGGCTGCTGCTCTGGCTGCTGCTCTGGCTGCTGCTGAGCCAGCCGCTCTGGCTGTTGCTGAGCCAGCTGCTCAGGCTGTTGCTGAGCCAGCTGCTCAGGTTGCTGCTCTGGCTGCTCCTCAGGCTGCCGCTCTGGCTGCTGCTCTGGCTGCTGCTCTGGCTGCTGCTGCTCAGGCGGCTGCTCAGGCTGCTGCTGAGCCAGCCGCTCTGGCTGCTCCTGAACCAGCCGCTCTGGCTGCTGCTCAGGCTGCTGCTCAGGCTGCTGCTGCTCAGGCTGCTGCTGCTCAGGCTGCCGCTCTGGCTGCTGCTCTGGCTGCTCCTCAGGCTGCCGCTCTGGCTGCTGCTCTGGCTGCTGCTCTGGCTGCTGCTGCTCAGGCGGCTGCTCAGGCTGCTGCTGAGCCAGCCGCTCTGGCTGCTCCTGAACCAGCCGCTCTGGCTGCTGCTCAGGCTGCTGCTCAGGCTGCTGCTGCTCAGGCTGCTGCTGCTCAGGCTGCTGCTCTGGCTGCTGCTCTGGCTGCTGCTGCTCTGGCTGCTGCTCTGGCTGCTGCTGCTCAGGCTGCTGCTCAGGCTGCTGCTGCTCAGGCTGCTGCTGCTCAGGCTGCCGCTCTGGCTGCTGCTCTGGCTGCTGCTCAGGCTGCCGCTCTGGCTGCTGCTCTGGCTGCTGCTCTGGCTGCTGCTGCTCAGGCGGCTGCTCAGGCTGCTGCTCAGGCGGCTGCTCAGGCTGCTGCTCAGGCTGCTGCTCAGGCTGCTGCTGCTCAGGCTGCTGCTCTGGCTGCTGCTGCTCAGGCGGCTGCTCAGGCGGCTGCTCAGGCTGCTGCTCAGGCTGCTGCTCTGGCTGCTGCTGCTCAGGCGGCTGCTCAGGCTGCTGCTGAGCCAGCCGCTCTGGCTGCTCCTGAACCAGCCGCTCTGGCTGCTGCTCAGGCTGCTGCTCAGGCTGCTGCTGCTCAGGCTGCTGCTGCTCAGGCTGCTGCTCTGGCTGCTGCTCTGGCTGCTGCTCTGGCTGCTGCTGCTCAGGCTGCTGCTCAGGCTGCTGCTGCTCAGGCTGCTGCTGCTCAGGCTGCTGCTGCTCAGGCTGCCGCTCTGGCTGCTGCTCTGGCTGCTGCTCAGGCTGCCGCTCTGGCTGCTGCTCTGGCTGCTGCTCTGGCTGCTGCTGCTCTGGCTGCTGCTGCTCAGGCGGCTGCTCAGGCTGCTGCTCAGGCGGCTGCTCAGGCTGCTGCTCAGGCTGCTGCTGCTCAGGCTGCTGCTCTGGCTGCTGCTGCTCAGGCTGCTGCTCTGGCTGCTGCTGCTCAGGCTGCTGCTCTGGCTGCTGCTCTGGCTGCTGCTGCTCAGAATGCTGCTCAGGCGGCTGCTCAGGCGGCTGCTCAGGCTGCTGCTCAGGCTGCTGCTCTGGCTGCTGCTGAGCCAGCCGGTCTGGCTGCTGCTGAGCCAGCTGCTGAGCCAGCTGCTCAGGCTGCTTCTCCGGCTGCTGCTGAGCCAGCTGCTCAGGCTGTTGCTGAGCCAGCTGCTCAGGTTGTTGCTCTGGCTGCTCTGGCTGCTGCTGAGCCAGCCGCTCTGGCTGCTGCTCTGGCTGCTGCTCTGGCTGCTGCTGCTCAGGCGGCTGCTCAGGCGGCTGCTCAGGCTGCTGCTCTGGCTGCTGCTGCTCTGGCTGCTGCTCAGGTTGCTGCTGAGCCAGCCGCTCTGGCTGCTGCTCTGGCTGCTGCTCTGGCTGCTGCTGCTCGGGCTGCTGCTCGGGCTCCTGCTCTGGCTGCTGCTCAGGCTGCCGCTCTGGCTGCTGCTCAGGCTGCTGCTCCGGCTGCTGCTGAGCCAGCTGCTCCGTCTGCTGCTGAGCTAGCTGCTCCGGCTGTTGCTGAGCCAGCCGCTCTGGGTGCTGCTGGGCCAGCTGCTCAGGCTGCTGCTGAGCCAGCCGCTCTGGGTGCTGCTGAGCCAGCTGCTCTGGCTGCTGCTCAGGCTGCCGCTCTGGCTGCTGCTCTGGCTGCTGCTCTGGCTGCTGCTGAGCCAGCTGCTCAGGCTGCTGCTGAGCCAGCTGCTCTGGCTGCTCCTGAACTAGCTGCTCAGGCTGCTGCTGAGCTGGCTGCTCTGGCTGCTGCTCAGGCTGCCGCTCTGGCTGCTGCTCTGGCTGCTGCTCTGGCTGCTGCTGAGCCAGCTGCTCAGGCTGCTGCTGAGCCAGCTGCTCTGGCTGCTCCTGAACCAGCTGCTCAGGCTGCTGCTGAGCCAGCTGCTCTGGCTGCTGCTCAGGCTGCCGCTCTGGCTGCTGCTCTGGCTGCTGCTCTGGCTGCTGCTGAGCCAGCTGCTCAGGCTGCTGCTGAACTAGCTGCTCAGGCTGCTGCTGAGCCAGCCGCTCTGGCTGCTCCGGAACCAGCCACTCTGGCTGCTGTTGAGCCAGCCGCTCTGGCTGTTGCTGAGCCAGCTGCTCAGGCTGTTGCTGAGCCAGCTGCTCAGGCTGTTGCTGAGCCAGCTGCTCTGGCTGCTGCTGAGCCAGCCGCTCTGGCTGCTCCTGAACCAGCCGCTCTGGCTGCTGCTCTGGCTGCTGCTGCTCAGGCTGCTGCTCAGGCTGCTGCTGCTCAGGCTGCTGCTCTGGCTGCTGCTCTGGCTGCTGCTGCTCAGGCTGCTGCTTAGGCGGCTGCTCAGGCGGCTGCTTAGGCGGCTGCTCAGGCTGCTGCTGCTCAGGCGGCTGCTCAGGCGGCTGCTCAGGCGGCTGCTCAGGCTGCTGCTAAGGCTGCTGCTCAGGCTGCCGCTCTGGCTGCTGCTCTGGGTGCTGCTGAGCCAGCTGCTCAGGCTGCTGCTGAGCCACCTGCTCTGGCTGCTGCTCAGGCTGCTGCTCTGGCTGCTGCTTAGGCGGCTGCTCAGGCGGCTGCTCAGGCTGCTGCTGCTCAGGCTGCTGCTCTGGCTGCTGCTTAGGCTGCTGCTCATTCTGCTGCTCAGGCTGCTGCTCTGGCGGCTGCTCAGGTTGCTGCTATGGCTGCTGCTCTGGCTGCTGCTGAGCCAGCTGCTCAGGCTGCTGCTGAGCCAGCTGCTCAGGCTGCTGCTGAGCCAGCCGCTCTGGCTGCTGCTCTGGCTGCTGCTGCTCAGGCTGCTGCTGCTCAGACGGCTGCTCAGGCTGCTGCTATGGCTGCTGCTTAGGCTGCTGCTCAGGCTGCCGCTGCTCAGGCGGCTGCTGAGCCAGCTGCTCAGGTTGTTGCTCTGGCTGCTGCTCAGGCTGTTGCTCAGGCTGATGCTGAGCCAGCTGCTCAGGCTGCTGCTCTGGCTGCTGCTCAGGCTGCTGCTAAGGCTGCTGCTCTGGCTGCTGCTCTGGCTGCTACGGCTTAGGCTGCTGCTGAGGCAGTTGCTTAGGCTGCTGCTCAGGCTGCTGCTGAGCCAGCTGATCAGGCTGCTGCTGAGCCAGCCGCTCTGGCTGCTGCTGAGCCAGCTGCTGAGCCAGCTGCTGAGCCAGCTGCTGAGCCAGCTGCTCAGGCTGCTGCTCAGGCTGCTGCTCAGGCGGCTGCTCAGGCGGCTGCTCAGGCTGCTGCTGAGCCAGCTGCTCATGCTGCTGCTTTGGCTGCTGCTCAGGCTGCTGCTCTGGCTGCTGCTGAGCCAGCTGCTCAGGCTGATGCTGAGCCAGCTGCTCAGGCTGATGCTGAGCCAGCTGCTCAGGCTGATGCTGAGCCAGCTGCTCAGGCTGATGCTGAGCCAGCTGCTCAGGCTGATGCTGAGCCAGCTGCTTAGGCTGATGCTGAGCCAGCTGCTCAGGCTGCTGCTCTGCCTGCTGCTCTGGCTGCTGCTTAGGCTGCTGCTCAGGCTGCTGCTCTGGCTGCTGCTGAGCCAGTTGCTCAGGCTGCTGCTCTGGCTGCTGCTGCTCAGGCTGCTGCTCAGGCGGCTGCTCAGGCTGCTGCTCTGGCTGCTGCTGCTCAGGCTGCTGCTCTAGCTGCTGCTCAGGCTGCTGCTCTGGCTGCTCAGGCTGCTGCTCAGGCCTAAGCAGAGCCAGAGGCAGAGCCAGAGCAGAGGCAGAGCAGAGCCAGAGCAGAGCCTGGCTGCTGCTCTGGCTGCTCAGACGGCTGCTCTGCCTGCTGCTCTGGCTGCTGCTTAGGCTGCTGCTCAGGCTGCTGCTCTGGCTGCTGCTGAGCCAGCTGCTCATGCTGCTGCTATGGCTGCTGCTCAGGCTGCTGCTCTGGCTGCTGCTGCTCAGGCTGCTGCTCTGGCTGCTGCTCAGGCTGCTGCTCAGGCGGCTGCTCAGACGGCTGCTCAGGCTGCTGCTCTGGCTGCTGCTCAGGCTGCTGCTCAGGCTGCTGCTGAGCCAGCCGCTCTGGCTGCTGCTCTGGCTGCTGCTGCTCAGGCTGCTGCTCTGGCTGCTGCTCTGGCTGAGCCAGCCGCTCTGGCTGCTGCTGAGCCAGCCGCTCTGGCTGCTGCTGCTCAGGCTGCTGCTCTGGCTGCTCAGGCTGCTGCTCTGGCTGCTGCTCAGGCTGCCGCTCTGGCTGCTGCTGCTCAGGCTGCTGCTGAGCCAGCTGCTCAGGCTGCTGCTGAGCCAGCCGCTCAGGCTGCTGCTGCTCAGGCTGCTGCTCAGGCTGCTGCTTAGGCTGCTGCTCAGGCTGCTTCTCAGGCTGCTGCTCAGGCGGCTGCTCAGGCGGCTGCTCAGGCGGCTGCTGAGGCGGCTGCTCAGGCGGCTGCTTAGGCGGCTGCTCAGGCGGCTGCTCAGGCGGCTGCTCAGGCTGCTGCTCAGGCTGCTGCTGAGCCAGCTGCTCATGCTGCTGCTCTGGCTGTTGCTCAGGCTGCTGCTCTGGCTGCTGCTGCTCAGGCTGCTGCTGAGCCAGCTGCTCCGTCCGCTGCTGAGCCAGCTGCTCAGGCGGCTGCTCAGGCGGCTGCTCAGGCGGCTGCTCAGGCTGCTGCTCAGGCTGCTGCTGAGCCAGCTGCTCATGCTGCTGCTCTGGCTGCTGCTCAGGCTGCTGCTCTGGCTGCTGCTGCTCCGTCCGCTGCTGAGCCAGCTGCTCAGGCGGCTGCTCAGGCTGCTGCTGAGCCAGCTGCTCATGCTGCTGCTCTGGCTGCTGCTCAGGCTGCTGCTCTGGCTGCTGCTGCTCAGGCTGCTGCTCAGGCTGCTGCTCTGGCTGCTGCTCAGGCTGCTGCTGAGCCAGCTGCTCAGGCTGCTGCTGAGCCAGCTGCTCAGGCTGCTGCTGAGCCAGCTGCTCAGGCTGCTGCTGAGCCAGCTGCTCAGGCTGCTGCTCTGGCTGCTGCTCTGGCTGCTGCTCTGGCTGCTGCTCTGGCTGCTGCTCTGGCTGCTCAGACGGCTGCTCAGGCTGCTGCTGAGCCAGCTGCTCATGCTGCTGCTCTGGCTGCTGCTCTGGCTGCTGCTCTGGCTGCTGCTCTGGCTGCTGCTCTGGCTGCTGCTCAGGCTGCTGCTCAGGCGGCTGCTCAGACGGCTGCTCAGGCTGCTGCTATGGCTGCTGCTTAGGCTGCTGCTCAGGCTGCTGCTCAGGCTGCTGCTGAGCCAGCTGCTCAGGCGGCTGCTCAGGCTGCTGCTCAGGCTGCTGCTCAGGCTGCTGCTCAGGCTGCTGCTGAGCCAGCTGCTCAGGCTGCTGCTCTGGCTGCTGCTCAGGCTGCTGCTCAGGCTGCTGCTCTGGCTGCTGCTCTGGCTGCTACGGCTTAGGCTGCTGCTGAGGCAGTTGCTTAGGCTGCTGCTCAGGCTGCTGCTGAGCCAGCTGCTCAGGCTGATGCTGAGCCAGCTGCTCAGGCTGATGCTGAGCCAGCTGCTCAGGCTGCTGCTCTGCCTGCTGCTCTGGCTGCTGCTCAGGCTGCTGCTCTGGCTGCTGCTCAGGCTGCTGCTCAGGCTGCTGCTCTGGCTGCTGCTCAGGCTGCTGCTCTGGCTGCTCAGGCTGCTGCTTTGGCTGCTGCTGAAGCAGTTGCTTAGGCTGCTGCTCTGGCTGCTGCTCAGGCTGCTGAGGCTGCTGCCGCTCTGGCTGCTGCTGAGCCAGCTGCTCCGGCTGCTGCTGAGCCAGATGCTCAGGCTGCTGCTGATGCTGTTGCTCAGGCTGCTGCTCAGGCTGCTGCTGAGCCAGCTGCTCAGGCTGCTGCTGATGCTGTTGCTCAGGCTGCTGCTCAGGCTGCTGCTCTGGCTGCTCAGGCTGTTGCTCAGGCTGCTGCTCAGGCTGCTGCTCAGGCGGCTGCTCAGGCTGCTGCTCTGGCTGCTGCTGCTCAGGCTGCTGCTCTGGCTGCTGCTCAGGCTGCTGCTCTGGCTGCTCAGGCTGCTGCTCAGGCTGCTGCTCAGGCCTAAGCAGAGCCAGAGGCAGAGCCAGAGCAGAGTCAGAGCAGAGTCATCGGCGGAGCCTGTGCTGAGCAGGAGCAGAATCATATGCAGAAGCAGACTTGAGCTATAGGGCTAGTCATAGTCTGAGAGCTAGAATTGAACCAGAGCAGAGCAACAGGCAGAGCATAGGCTGAACCATAGCAGCGCCTGAGCTGAGTCAGACCAGACATGGGTCTATGGAGGCAGAGCCAGATTTTAGTCAGAACAGAGCCATTCGCAGAGCCTAGGCAGAGCCGTAGGCAGAGGCCTGAGTTGAGCCAGAGTCATAGGCAGACATTGACTTAAGTCAGAGCAGAACTACAGGCAGAGCTTAAGCAGAGCCATAGGCAGACCGAGAGGCAGAGATATAACCAGAACCTAAGTTGAGTCAGAGTAGATCCATAGGCACAGCTATCGGCAGAGCCATCGACAGAGCCATGGGCAGAGCCATGGGCGGGGCCTGAGTTAAGCCGGAGCAGATTGATATGCAGGGTAAGAATTGAACCAGAGCAGAGCCATAGGCCGAGCCTAAGCAGAACCAGAGCACAGCCTGAGTTGAGTCAGAGCAGAGCCACAGGCAGAGCCACAGGCAGAGCCACAGGCAGAGCCATAGGCAGAGCCATGGGCAGAGCCATACTCAGAGCCAGAGTTTAGAAAAAAACTAGTCATAATTTTCATTTCAAATATAGCTAGAACTAGATTAAATTTGAACTATATCATTATGTATTTTTTTTATTTTATATTGCATTATTAGATATATTTTTACTTAAAGTATTATCTAGTAAATTATGTAAGTCTTAATATCTATGCTTAAAATCAATGAATAATTAATTACTTAATATCTTTCTATCAAGAACTAGACTGCTAACTCTTATAGTCACATAACTTTGTGACATTGAGCACTGTCCAGTAATATATAATAGTTGTGTAATCCACATGAATCGATAATTAATTAATTAATGTCCTCTAAGTATATATTGTATGCTTAGCTCTAGAGTACCCATTCTATCCACTATTGTCCACAATTTCATCGCTCAGTGCTCTCTCACACATGCAAAATTAGTTATTAATTTCATTCACATATATGTACATGCGAGTCAACACAATTATAGCCAAATTTTGTGTATATATGCAACGCCTTGGTCGGGTTTACACGCTATATCTTAATTGCAGAATGCTGAATTTATGCAGCTGAAATTGATTTAATTTGCAAGAGGTAAACACCATGGTGAATGCGCGTGGCAACCGCAGCCAAATTGTATGCTGCCACGCGGCAACTAATAATGCTCGAAGCTGGGCGCCATGCAAAAATCAACTCAATTACAAATGGCGGTCGCTCCTGTGGCGGAGGCACCAGAAAACAATGTTTCTGCCACAATATTCTATGATTGCGGCAGAGTGCAGCATGCAGCGGGTTGCACGGGTTGCATGAGTGGCACGACGGACAGTTGGGCAAACGAAACCGAATGAGTTACCCAAATGCCGCAATATACAAAATGTTTTTTAATTGTTTTGCATTGGCAAGCTGTAAATGAAGGTATACTTTCATTGGCGTGGCATGGGCGTGGCAGCTGCGCTCTTTCCAATAGCGGAAAAAGAAGAAATAAAAAAAAAAAACAAACAAACAAACAAATACACATGCGTACCAATGTGCACGTGGGGCAGCAACGAGCAGCGAGCAGCGAACGCGTGGCAAGCATACGAGAGAGAGATTTAATTTCATTCGTTTTCAAAAACAGCAACAATTTCCATATGCCACAATTGCATTTATTGTTGTTTGTTATTGTTGCATGTGGCTTATTATTGGGTTTTTGTTGCAGTTTGCTGTGGCACGAACAATGAGGGGCGCCCACGCCGCCGAACTGTGCTGCCTGCAGGCAGCCCGGGCGTAGCCCAGTTTAATCTTTTAAGGCAGCCAATTGACTTCTGCGCCTGGTTTATTGCGAACTTTTAAGCGCTTCAATGGAGCTTAGCCAACTTTGTTTTTTTTTTTTTATTGTTAATAAATTTTGTTTATTTTCAATAAGCAAATAAAAGCCGAGCACATAAAAACTCTGCCCAACTAACATAAAATTTGTGCGAGCGACAACAACCACAACAACAACAACAGAGAACTGTTTCTTATATATGACAGTTGACTGTATCGTATGAAATAAACGATATAAATGGCAAAGTTTTTCTGTTCGCTCTGCTGCCAGTTTTTGTTGATTTTTATGGCATTAATTTGTTTAATGCACATAGGTGGGGCGGGGCTGGAGTTTTACTCCACTAAAGCCTGACTAAATATTAAAATGAAAGTCAAGACATTTCCGGCTAGATATGCGGCAAAACTTTGTCCCTATCAGTTGCACAATTTCACAAACACACGAGCGTACGCATACGCATACGCCCCTCACAACATATATAAAATGCGTATACGTGATGTTTTTGTTTCTATGCGTTAAATCAGCATATAATCCCAGAGTATTTCCAATTTTATATACATACAGACATATCTACCCATACGCAAGCGAATCCGCGGACACCCCCCACACACACACACACACACAGCCATGTCAAACAAACTTAAAAACATAAAAAAAAAAGAGAAACAGACTCAAGAATCCCTCCTTTTCAGCTGCCCCTTCCATCATACACGCTGACAATTTGCAAGTTCCTTAAGGTATGTGTGTGTGCGGCAAAGTTTGTGCCAGCTGAAAGGCGACTAAGACGCACTTTCGTATCTTGTTGGGGGTCGTCAATCTAAGCCCCAAAATCTTGTCGTTGTCATGTCGTATAAATTAAATGTGTTTATATTAAATGTGAAAAAGAAACGCACAGACGAAACACAAACGACATAAGCAACGGCTCAAATGCGTTGCTCCCTGTCTGAGTCCTTTGAAAACAAAATATCAGTTCGTTTTCTTTTTTTTTTTTACTGTTGTTTTGATTTTTTGGCATTATGTATTATAATAAGTTGCAGTTGTTAGGGGGAGGACAACACTGTGGGGTAGTGGCATGAAGGGTCTCTAATAAATATTGACATGTGAGAGGTTTGTGCCTTTGTTTTTTTTTTTTTGTTGCCAGCGTCTGTCGCCATCGAGAGCTGGACGTGAAATGAACAAGGATGTGGGATAAATGCTGACACGCAATCAGTGGAGATCAGTTAACATTTCTCAGCGGATTGGCATTGGGTTTGGAACTGGGATTGGGATTGGGATTGGGATTGGGATTGGCTGTCGTGTTTGTTTTGCGCTGACAGCAAGTGACATTTCTGAGGGCTGTACAAGCCGAGCGTTGAGGTGTGCATATGTAGCTGTCGCGTTGATATGATAGCTGATATGCGAAAAAGTTGACAAGGATAAACAGTTTGGGAGGTAGATTTTACAGTTGTATTCCTGTGGTGCTAAAGTAACTGATTATTACAAGAACAAATTTATATTTATATAAGGGGAATTATTTATTATAATTAGATTTTATTGTTTATATTTTTGTTTTATATTTATTGAAACATATTTAGTAGATATACACTTTCCATTATAGACTGTTGTTGAACAAAAATACGTGAATTGTCTTAATGTTATTCAAATTTAAAATAAATATATATTATTAAAATATATTTTTATAAACATTTACTGATAAATACTGAGTAAAATCAAAATGAGACAGCTCTGATTGAGTTATCAAAGACTTATATTCTAAATGATTACTCACAGGTCGTTAGCATCTCTTACAAATACATGTATTTTAACACAACTGTTAAGCTATTTGAATTACTGCATTCTAGCACTAACCACACAACACATAGACATGCTTTTTAGTGGGCAGAGGGAGAGAGAGAGATTAAGGGGAAAAAATGTGTATAGTATGACTTCATATAAGAATCAAACATTTCGGCTCAACGCTCGCAGCGCACTGAGTTTGATGTCCTATACTTCTGTTGATCAAGCCTGAGAGTAAGGGCGCAGAGAGAATGAGCGAAGGTGAGCGTATGTTGTACGCTGAACAAGTTTTTACTCGATGTCCCATCTATGTGTTGTATGGTTAGTGATTGTATGCAAGGAGAAGAAAAGGAGAGCTGTGAAGCTGCATGAAGTTGCATTCAAGATCATGCATGTTAGCATACTCCCATCATACTCTCCTTGCATATTGCAATTAAATCACTTTCAGTTTGACGCTTGAAGCGGTCGGACGTGTTATTTTTTGGCGCTAGATCAGAAGGAAGAAGCCACGAGCTGTATTTTTATACAAATAAAGTTTCTTGTAAAATTTATAATATGTATTATATTGTCTTTACTTTTAAAATTTCACTGACTATATATTAATTAATTATGAATTAATTGTTATATTTTAAGACTTTTTTTTCATAGACAGAAAGAATATCTTTGTTAAATTATAAAATAAGTAAATAAGTATAAAAATAAAATAATAAAATGCTATTTGTTGATATGCCAAAATGTTCATGCAGCTAGTTTATTTAAATTAAGCAATTGATAAATATTTTCCAAAATAATATCAAGTTTAAACCAACTCAAACATAATATTTCTGACATACATACATAACAAGTTGTTAAATCATTTCATATTTATTTCAAACCTTTAACTCCCATTTCCAGACAGATTCTCTGATCTTGTTACTTAACACATAAGTTAATGCAGTTCGATTCGATTTTCTTTTTATAAATATGAAATAAGTGGATTATGTTGCAGTCTCTGCAGCGACTGATGGCTATATTTGCAGCATAATAATATTGTTCTTGATACACATGCGTGTAATTTTGGTTGTCTGTGCTGGTAATCCGTTATGGCCTTTTATTTAACTGAAATAATTAATTACCCTGGCTTACATGGCGTATACGCAATGTGACGCATGCTGAATACGCACAGCTACTCTATGTGTGCGGCGGTGTGCGTATCCTTGTATGTGCGAGTGTCAAAGTTCGCACACACGCTGTGCAGGAAGCTGGAAAATTTATGAAATGAAATTCGCTGTGTAACAATTTCTCAAATTGTATAATAAGCATCTCAACGAATTTTCCAATTAAGGTGATGCGCAGCATAAAACGGCTTGTAAATAAGTTATTAATGCTTGAAGATGAGACCAAAGAGAACAAAAAATCAAAATGTCAATAGACACAACTGTTTGTTCCTGCGCACAGGTAACAGATAGGTAGCTCGGCAAATAATCTTTTTGAAACCTTTTTGGTGGGCCGAGCCGGCTGCTGGCGCATTAAATGTTTCCGGTTGCGTAATGAAATCGTTGCGAAACAATCAGTGACAGCAATCCGCTGGCTGACCCGTGACAACGGTTAGGACTCGACCAAACTCCATGCCTGGTTGGCCTGGGCTGTCTGTCAAAGATGCACTGAAATTGAAATATCAGCGTGGCTGAGTGTTGGCAACTGAGAATTTCAAATGTACTTTTCGAATGGGGGAGCTGGGCTGGACTGGGCTGGGCTGGGCTGAGCTGAGCTGGGCTGGGCTGGGCTGGGCGGCGACCGCAATGTTAGCCGCATGCAGCAAGCCGGAAGGAAGCCTCTGACCAAATGCCGCATCCGTCTGCCGTGTTTCATGTCCGGCTGTGTTTGTTTCAAATGCTATCACAAAATTTATGGCCGCACCACTGCGAGCACCACCGCCAACCGATGATGGAATTGTAACTGGAAACCTTTTTATGGCACGCACATTGAGCTGTAGAGATCTCACTCAGGCTTCTCAGTCTTCTGTCTCTCGCTCTCTGGCTTTGGCTCGCATGCATATTTTATGTTTGTTGGTATTAGCAGCATATTTCGCTTTTGGGTCACTTCCAGCAGCTGCCGTCAACATATGCAATTGTTGTGGGCTGGACCCACACCAGCCAGCAGCAGTCTTAGCATGAGAACTTGGCAAGCAAGATAGCTATATGAAAAGTTTCACATTTGCGTTGGGCGTGTGTGTGTGTGTGTGAGTGAGAGCTGGATTTGCACTAAAACCACTTTGTGGTGACGCCAAAACTTCTAGCCAAGTTAAAAACTATTGTCATTCTGTTAAGTGGTCACATTTAACACTTGGGGCGCTGACTCCGAGAAGCGAACTGGCTAAAGATATATAGACAAAAAAGAATTAAAGAGAGGGAGAGAGAGATAGAGGAAGAGGGCGGATGGAGCTTGGTGGGGGAAAAGCAATGAGTTATGTGGCATCTCTTGCAGTTTTCTTGCTGTTTCTGTTTTGCTGAGAAATGAGCGTTGTGGTGTGGTGCGTGGTTGGATGAGTTTCTTCAGTTATTGGATTGATTTCCATAGCGACAGTAAATCGATGTAATAGTTCTTAAAGCAAAATTAAGCGTATGCCGTGTGGAACTTAGACTTTCATACTGGACAGAAAACTCTTTTTGCTGCTATGATTTATATTTTAAAATTTAAATCTTAGAGAGAGAGAAAAACTATTTATTTCTGTAAGTAGACATACTTCTTCGCAGTCACTTAAGTAATACCAAGAAATAGAATAATTATATTATTTTTCATTACTTCAACTTGTGTCAAGAACAAGAGGTCCTTGACCTTGTTTATAATACCTTAAGCTGTAGGCAACCTTATATCTAGCTTAAGCACATACTTCGATTTGATCTCATCAAGCCTCAACCCTCTTCACAGCCTACTTCATTAAACTTTGCTGTTTATTTAGGAGCCCTTCTCATCTTCTTCTCTCTTTCTCTCTTTCTTATCTGGCTCTCTTTCTTGTGCTTCTCGTTTTAACTTAATTTAAGCACTTCAGCACGCTGGAAGTCGACTTGCTGCTGCATTGTCCTTAGCCCCACGCACGTCTCAGAACCGTTGTCAGCAAACGTCGTGGACGTCACTGGGCGAACGTCAGGACTTGATGAAGTGCCGAACGGTTAGACTGTCATTGGCCTGCCCTTCCGTTCGGCCAGGCTGACACGGGTAAGCAGCCCCCGCAATTGAAACTTAACGTAACTCCTGGCTTGCCTCGCCGTTTACTTTGCCATCTTACTTTGTTGCCCTTTGCTCGAGTGGGTAATTAAAAAGGACGCGCTTCACTTGGTTTCATATTTCGCATTTTCGCATCTCCATTGCAAACTTTGATTGCCCGAACACGTGCCGGCAAAATCCTTGACTCTAGCCAGCTTTGTAAATACTCAAGTTATAAATTATAGTCAAAGCCATAATGACTGCACATGAGGAATTTCAATTTGAAATTCAAATACATATTATATTATCAATCATTTATTTGCACAATTTTGTCGTATTTATTGTGGCTGACCAAACGAAATTAACTTTTGTGCAAATTGAAGCTCAGCTAACCAAATAGCCACTAAGCCTTTTACAATATCATCTTTACATTCCTGATTGTTCTGGCTTCCTTTCTTCTCTCCTTTTCGCCCCTTTTCGAAATTTAAATAAATAAAATTTTGCTCTTCTAAGCAGCTCATTTCACGCTTAAATGGCAGCTGTGCGCTGATAATCAAACAAAGTGAATAAAAATGCTGAATATAAAATAAGCAATCGAGTTGAATTAGAAATAGGAATAAAAGGAATTATAGAATATTGTATACACTGCCTGTTGGGCATAGAAAACTATTTGTGAAAATAGGAAAAGGGAAGGAAAATAGTTTAAGCAATTTATTTATTTGTCAATTAAATATTTTGTTTGATGGTAGGTTGTGAAAATATATAATATTTTAAAGACTGCACACAGAATACATATTTAAATTATATTATTTGCTTTATGTCAGATATCTCACTCGAATTTAAATCTCTTTTATTTGTACAATAAATAAACCAATTTATTTTAAATTTTAAGGGTAAATATATAATCACAATTATTTGTTGGATATTATATAAAATATTATTCTTAATTCGTTGGCTGTTTTCCATTCCATAATACTTAGATAAAGCGTAAGACCTCAAACAGTTGATAATATATTAATAAAGTTCATATATTTTATGATAATACATAATAAATGATAATACAATGAGCATATTAATATATAATAATAATATCTTAAAAAATTTTTAACTGAATTTAATTGGTATAAACATTATTCAGACAATAAAAAATATACTTAATATATAGATTAGACACTTATTGTATTTATTTAAAATTTTTGATTGATTAAAAATTTGTTCTTGATTAAACTGAAAGTTGCTGAGTTTCAGCTTAGAGTTGAAGTTGGAATTGATAGGGTTTCTAAAACATTTTTCTTTTAATAAGCTCATGTCGTTGCATAAATTAAGCATCCAGTTGGCATTCACATACACATACACACACACACATAATTCAAGTAGGAATATACTACATACGTATTCATATGCATGCTCTTGGCTGATTTTACCGTCATGGCTAGGTTGGCCAAAATGGTCAGGAAGTGCAAGTGGCAACGGAAACTTTTAATTGTTTCTGCCGTTGCTTTTGCGCTTCCGTTTCTTGCTAAGATGTGGGTGGAGCGCTCAGCCAAAGAATAACAGAAAGCCACATAATGTAAAAAAATCAAGCAGCCAACGAGGCATCCACCTCACATTGCACATTGTAGAGTTGCTTGCGGTTATTTGGCTACTTCTTTTGGCCAGCAAAAAAGGAAAAAAAAAAACAAGTAGAAGAAAAAGAAACGACGCGCTTGTCGTTCCGGCTGCTTTTCTTTTTGTTGCAAGTACTTGGCCATTGTACGTTTCTTTAACCGTTTGCCGTGCTTGGCGTTGGCCTGAAGAGTTGTGGCGTCGTGTGCCCGGGATATGCGGCTATACACTTTGCTGGGGTTATTAAAAATCTCATTATCATTGTCGCTGCGGCGTAAATTTTAATTGTCCGTTAAAAATGTCCCTTTTTTTTGCAGCTCCTTGTGGCTTTGCGAAATCAATTTAAACTTGTTTGACCAACTTGATTAGATTGAAATGAATTTGCGTAATGCTATCCCTGGCGCTGCCCCGGCTCATGATACTGGGTTTGCCGCAAGTGCGGTCTATTTGTAAACGGCAATTGAAGTTGGCTCTTAGTTTCAAAGAAGCCGCACAACTTGCTGGCATTTCATCTCACTTACACACACACACACACACACACACACGCACACACACACATACGCACACATCGATATATGCACTCGAGGCATACTCGCATATCCTGACAAGTATGTCGAAGTCTTCGTCCCAGCGGCGTTTTGCATGTTAAACATGTGAATAATGCAAATTGTTCACACACATCCATCTATATCCGTTCATGTCCATCCAACCGTCAGGTATCGAGGTGCTCTGGGATTTGCTCAGCTTGCCACCAGGACGCAGCTTATGTGCGCTTCAGCTGGCCAGCTGAACGTGTCCTTATCCAAGCCGGCATAAAGCTCCATGCAAGCAGGGCACAAAATATACATCGAATTCGTTTAAGAAAACAGAAATTAATCTGATATTGAAATAGATCGAACTCTTCGCACAAGACCTGCCAATAAAATTGAATAATAACTTTTTGAAATTTGTATTACCAAGAAGAATTACCTTATATTTGTAATATGCGTAAATTATGATAAAATATTTGTTAGGAAAATATTTATATAAAAACTTTTATTATGTAAAATTATTGCATAACAAAATTTTAATACCAAAAAACTACATATCATATAAAAAATATTTTACATTGTTAAAGAAATTTTATATTAATAAATAATAATAAATCATGAAATATAAAAATATATAAAAAATTCAACTTCATATTTAATATTAAAAAAATAATAATATTAAAAAAAATAATAATAATATGACAAAAAATCATTTAATTCCTTTATCTAGTCTAAAAATCTCTTATACTTAAGGTATAGAGATTGCTTTCTCTTAAAATCGAATCCTGCCCACCCACCATGCCACCCCACAAATATTTTGAGTCTTTTATCTGCTTTCGGTTAAGTAAGGTGAAATATTTTATTTATAACGAAAACCAAGCTGATGATAAAAGCCCAAGGGCAAGGATTTACTTCAAGCTGCCCAGAGTGGCAATCCCAAAAATCTTCTTATTACTCAATTTCATATATATATACAGTGTATCTCTTAGTCATAACAACAAGAAATTCCACAGAGATAGATATAAAATGGCTCTGCAAATAATTGTAATCGTAGAAGCTTGAGTTCATATCAAGTTACTCTACGGCACTGCATTTATATTTCGAATATTTATTATTATTATTGCATTAATGTAAATGTTATAAAGTTGTAAATATCTCTTTAAGTGTGAGCCAACAGCAGCTGGCATTAACTTTGAAAAGTCTTTAAGCAGCTCTGAGCTGCAAAGTCATTAGTCAATTTTCATAGAGACAACAACAACAAGCATGGGGAATGGAAACCCTTCGACTTTTCGGCCATCCAAGAAGTCACGCAGCTGAGCTTTTTGAACTGATTTGTTGGGCCTAGACAACAAAGGGGCGAACGAGCCGTAACACGGGACAAGGGACACCGGACAAGGGGTGACGGGAGTCGGGAGAGAGGGGGCTATGCGCTGGGGCTGCCACTTGAGCACAAAATAATCCTTAATTACACATTGGAAGCACGTAAATGTAATTTTTTGTGCACTTCTCGCTGGTATTGTGTCCATGTGCCATGCCGGTCAGGCCGTGGCATGAGTAGAATTATGTTAAGACACGATTTGGTGATTGGCCTTCTGAGCATAATAAGAGGCGAGAGAGAGGAGCGCGCGCGCGCGCGTCTGCATCGGAGCGACTTTACTGATTGGCCGACTTTGTGGCTAAGTCGGCTCATAAATGATTGCGGCCTTTGGTGATTTTGAAGGACAACGGCACGCAATGGCTTTGGCCCAGGATGCCAGCTAAATTGTTGCTGCCCCAATGTACAATAAGTGGTTATGGGTTATGGCCATGGCTATGGCTTGTTAGACGCCGCTTTGTATCAGGCTTTTGCTCAGAGGATTTGGCTAATTTGTGCACATTTTGTACTACTTGAGCTTTCTGCTGGGTATTATATGCTCGAAATGTATTTATTGTTCAAGTAATGGTTTAATCGGGCGCATTGTCTACCATGCTAGTGTGTATAGAAGAGAAAAGCTAAGAAATTAATATATATAGTTGATATGAGAAATGTATTCTGAAGGCAAAATTTATTCTATTTAAATTTGTGCAATAATTCATTTAAATTTCAAAAGTTAAATTTAACTCTGGTGGTTGGGCCGTTGCTTAAGTTCATTTGATGCCCTTGTTGATTGTAATTTGTAAGCCACGCCCATATTTGTACAGCTGCCCAACCGCGCAAATTGTGAATGCAGCTGGCAGCGTTTTGAGCGCAACACAGTAACCTCATATGCATATGCAGGCCCATGTATGTACATATATATATATACATATATGTTATAGTTGTATATGGAAAAAAACACATATATTTCTTTTGTGTTTTGCTGGCCAGTTTTTACAATTGTTTTAAGAGACTGGGTGCGGCTTTTTTACAATGTATTTTTAAGCTCGTCCAGTTTTTTGCTGTGTGTGTGTTTTCTTTGTAAATTAACTTTAACAAAAGTAGCTGGCGTAAAAAACAACAGCTTAATGGGAAGTTAGCCTGCGCTCCACATACCCACATGCCCACACTCTCACTCACTCTCACACACTCACACTCTCACATCTTTTCTCTGCCCTCCAAGTGTGTGTGTGTGTGTGCTATGAAAATCAATATGCGTATAGAAATTGCATATTCAAAGCGCATGCAAATGGAAATTTTGAGTTATGTTATAGAGCGATTGGCTTGCTGCAGTAGGGCGAGAGACGAGGCGAGTCGAGTCGAGTCGAGTCGAGTCGAGGCGCTGTGCTGTGCTGCGGCGTATGCGAATGCAAATGCAAATGCTTTTGTTTGCAAACCAAATACAACATGTTGAGTTTGAAATTAAAAGAACCAACTAAAAATGCATGCGGTTTTTCAATGTTTGTTGCTGCATTAAAATCGAATTTCAAATGGCATGTGGATGGGTGGAGTTCGTGTGTGTCTGTGAGTGATAAATCTTTAATTTATTAAGCTTGCCAATTAAATTATTTGCAAAGAATTTCAAGCAAGCGGCAATTGCAAACATTTTGTAAATGAACTCATATTCAGGTGCGATCGAAAAAAAAAATGGAAATATTTAAACAAAACAATTAAGACAGAAAACAATCGAGAGGCGAGAATGCGTTTGCCTCTATTTGTTAAGCGAAATTGGGCGATTGGCCGCCATTTTGTCAGGCGCCTGCGGATGTTGCTCCTCTCCCCATCCCTCGTAGTGTCTGTGTGTGTGTGTGTGTGTGTATGGTCTGTTGTCAATGTGCATAATACCGTTATCGCACTGTGACAGCATCAGGCACTCAGTGCCACACACACACACGCTCAGCGGGTATCTGCTGCGCGTATGTGTGACAGCGTCCAAGCCCTGTGCAGGGTCAACCATATTAAGCGGCAACCCAAAGAGCGTGCTCAGTTTTTGCTGGCTGCTATCAAAAAAGCGGAAGTTGTTGACAAAGGGCGACTTCGATATAAACCTTGTCGCGCCACAGGAGCCAAGTCACCACCCATGGGGCTCAATTGAGATCAATGAAATGTAAAATCATAATGTTTATATTTTAGTATTAATTACTTCAATCAGCTTTAAGGTCTTTAAAATCAACAAATATAACGCATTTATGGCATTTAAATTTGATCTTTAATTAAGTGAGGGAGAGAATTTAAATTTATTTAGTAAAATGTTATTTATGTTAAGTTATGACTGCCAAAAATATGCTAATTTAAATTATTTTATATACAGATATATAAGCAAATTTAATTAAATTTTTTGAATATTTATATATTTGCATATATTCACTATATATAACTTGACTTATCTTAAAAGTCTCTTAACATCTCCAGAATTAGTTCATTAATAAATATTAATATAAATACAAAACAAAACCCTTTAATAAATCATCAAAGTGATGAGCACAGATCATCAGTCGACACAATGCCCCAAAACACACAACGCAAAAACAATCGCAAAGTCAAGTACGTTTTTCGATTCGATTCAAAGCTCGAGGCAAAGCTACGAGCAGAAATATATATATAAAAGCGAGAAAAATGTCAACCGCCAAGCGCCATAATAAAGCTCAAAATAAAATCAATTACGCTCGATTAACTGAAATAGTTACATAAATTACAAATACCCCAGGCAGGACGAAATACGCAGGACGTTGACTAGTAGAGGGACTAGGGCTGGGCTGGGCTGGGCTGGTCTGGTCTGGTCTGGTCGAAGCAGGGACAATTGAAGCGCGAAATCCACAAGAAGACGCGCAACATTTTGTGGCATAATGACAATTTCCAACGAGCCATCCAAATGATACACATTCGTGCAACGGGCACAACAGAGATAGATAGCGACAAGAGGGAGCGAGATGTATGCGACTAGCTGAGGAGGCCGCGTAGAGATAACTATTAACATTATATAAGTAAGAAGAAAAATTTCCGATTATTTTCCGCAACATAAAGCAAAAGACAACAAACAGCACGCAGACCGCAATGAAGACGAAACCTTTGCCTTAAAACAACAAGCGGAAGGGCGCACGACGAGCAAGGCAGAGGAGTAGAGTGAGAGAGAGAGAGTGAGAGAGAGAGAGAGTGAGAGTTGAGGGTAAGGAAAATGCTTGGAAAAATAATAAATAATACCATTTGATGCTCAAAGCGAAGACAACGCATTTAAAATGAGCGCATTTGCACGCTTGTACCACAGCGCCACGCCCCTGCCTCCTTTATCTATCTCTCTCTCTCTCTCTCTCTCTCCCTCTCCCTCTTCCCTGCAGCCAACGAACCAAGTAATCAAAGCACCCCGCCTTTAAACTACAGCCAAGCTTTGCGGTTCGGGACTTAGTTCCATTTGTTGTTGTTTGCAACTTTACGCGCAATTAATCTAAAATAAATTCGTTTATAATTTGACAACAACAGTAAAAGGCAGCAACAACAAAAGCGAAATGGAAAAATAAACTTAAGCGATAATTTTCTAGCTTTAAAATAATCAATGTCAAAGTTTTTCATTTAGCAGCAGGCTTGCCGCGAAAATTCAATTGTCGAGACCATAAAAAGCTGCCACACACACACACATACACACACACACCTTGAGTGCCTGGCGTTGCAGTCTGACAGCTTTCGTGGCTGTCGAGGCTCGAGGTACGAGGTTCGGGCTCGGGTTCAAGTTCAGGTCAACAAAGCAAATCGCTCTAAATTGAAAGAGTCGACGAAAATGTTACGAATGCAGCCGCTTCGGGGTGTATTTGCCGTTGCTCGTAAATTATTATTTAATGACAGACAAAATTGAAAATAAATTTAAAGCTAATAATCGTTGAAATAAACGCAATAAATTGCGTATTTTCATGGCCTTTGTTGGTTTGTTATCAGCATCTAAGTGGATTTCAATTGATATAAATGTAACCGAATTGATGTACATCTATTTAACACCTTAATCTCTTGATCATTTGGATCAATATGTTTCTTTGTTTTTGTGGATTTATTTTTTCTTGAGAGTTAAGCTGGTGGTTAGAAAAGTTTGTTTCTGAGATAAATTGATATATAATATGAAGTTTTAATAATTTTAAATGACTTCGTAAGAGTAGTGTATCATAGCTGGGAAATAAGCAAAAGATGACCTATCTAATAATATATTTTATATATATATATATAAACTAGTCAAAATACTTATTTTTGTTAGCTCCGTTGCTTTCATACAACAAAACCTCACATTGGAATTGTTTCTGCCTGCTCTTCAGGCGAAATCACTGCAGAAGATCACTGGATTTCCTTGGCACATGAAAGCGAGGAGCATCAAGCGAGAACTCAAGCAGTATAAATTTAAAGACATAATTCAAGCGGAGACAAAAATTAAAGACATTGTTTAAGAGGTGGCCAAGAAATACCTCGCTAGACTAGTTTCTCATATTGGCTTAGTTACACTCTATAAATCTTTGTTCCTCTCATAGATGATGCTCTGTGTTCGCTATTGTCAATACCCTTCAAAAATATAATTAACTTATCTCTGTTTAACTTAAGTTGCCTAAGTAGATGCAGAGCTGTAATCTGTAAATATTTCAGCAAAGACAAAAAAGCAAATTGTTTATAAGTTTTGTATTATAAACAACAAATCTTTAATACTCCCATATATTTCCCATTTTTAAATTACAATACTCTTCATAGTCAAACCCCTTTCAATATTCCCAATTTATCAACTTTTATTTCAAATATGTAAAAAAAAACTACATTATCCGCAATAGATTTCGTACAATATTTACAATTATAGTTGGCCCCCCGGCGACCCGCAGTCGTTTTATGCTGTCAAGTGTCGCAGTCAATGATTGCCCCCGGGTCACACAAACGAGGCGCAACAAGCACAAGTTGTAGGCCCTAAACATGCGCCATCACTCTCGTCCTAGCCAAGACACGTGTAGCTGGCGCAACAGCGTAAAAATGAAACAGAATTCGGAATTGAAGTCGAGTAGAAACAACAATTTGAAAATGCCCAAAACGCCGACGCTGACTCTACGTTACGTGTGAATAAACGCCGGACAGCAGACGCAAACGAAGATGACAACGGAGAGGGCAGACACACGGGCGTGTGCTGCTTGCCAGAGATGTTGCGCCATATTAGCGCCGCGTGTCGGATAATTTATGAAATGGCGTAGTCGGCCGCAGCAGGCAACAGTCGTGTGGCGGGTGGCAGGTGGTAGGTGGAGAGCAGGTGAATGCGTGAGACTCTGACTCTGACTCGGCAGCTAGCTGGCTGGCTGTAAATATCTTTAAAAGGCGCTGTTAAAACAAATTACTGTCTGGTTGCTGTTTTTGGGGTCCCAATGCCACAATGCGTGTTCTCTACCTGTAAACAGAGGGCAGGGAGTTGGGCAAAAGGGAGAGGGAGGGGAGAGGAGTGGGCCTGTTTGGGGTGCCACCAAATCCGCTTCCTTGGAGCACGCACCAGCGAAAGTTATTAAGCGAATTTCTCAGGCAACATGGCATGAAAATTCCCGCGGGAATTTTCAACACCCACGCGGCCGAACTTCTTGTTGTTGGCTTACAACTTCCGGGCGGCTGGTGGAGAGACCCGCATCTAATTTTGAGTCTGACAGACAGATAGGCTGGCTGGCAGGCTGGCTGTCTGGCTGTGGGGCGGACAGCTACTTGACAGTGTTGTCAATTTCATTTTAAAGTTGTCGCATATGCAACTTTTACTTCACATTTTTATGAGCTACATGATTTGCTCATCATTTCCGCTGAAGGCGCCATATGTTTGGGTTACGCATAGATTTTGTTGCGAAATACAGTCGATGCCCTGTGATTGGCATTTGATAATGTCGGAGTTGTTAGAAGCTTATAAAAGCTGAAGATATTGTGCTGGGGTGGTGGGTAAGACACAGACCCATAAACTTAATGCAAATGACAATTTTGTGCCAAAAATTAAGTTAAATTATGCCACAGTCAACGACTACCACAAATTGCGCCGAGCCCTAAGAGCAACGCCCAGCCAACGTTTTACACAGCACAGGAGCGTCTTAGACAAAGGAAACAGCACATTTTATTTTACAATTTTTTGTTTTTTTTTTTGTGCGCGCCGCACAAATTGAAAATGAAAAGTCAGAACTTGAAAATGATAATCAACGTCAACAAATTTCGGCAGGCGGGGGTAGGCGGAGGCTGGCGCGCCGAACGGAGGCAGTCTGTATAATGATCTAATAAATTTCATTACCACAGCGAGCAATTTTTGCATTTGGTGAGGCAAAAAGTTGAGCTGGTTGCCCAGATCCAGCAGCATAGCTGCCAGCTACTATTAGGCAGCATGTAAGGGGCGTGCACGCATGCTATATATATATGTATATATATATACAACATGTGTATTTCCCCAGGTATTCTTTAAGCAAGCCCCCCTGCTCCATTGTCAGGTGTTTAAACTTTTCCAGCTGCTGCTCACTTGAGGCGCCTCCAAATTGGCAGCAGCAGCAGCAGCAGCATAGAGAGTTCGCATGCGTTGCTGCGCGCACTTCAAAGTTGTGAACTCGAGGGCAGTCATCGACCCATTTGGAGCAGCTACAGCGAATGCTATTGCCAATTCCGGCAAGCCCCACAAAGTATGCTGCATATGTCAGCAGTTTCTGTTGAAGCTTCTTCTTCTTTTTCTCTCTCTTTTTTTGGCATTGGGATTTGAAGTTGATTTTGGCGTTTGCCATTTGCCATTTGCCTGCGAATGGGAATGTTTTGTGTTTATTTAAGTTATTTGGTTTATTGCGGAAATTTGTAAATTTGCTAAAGGAGTAATTCCCTCCGAACATGAACTCTTTACCAAGAAACCAGCAGCCAGCGAGCTAGTGTATATAGAGCTTAAAAATTTTATAAGTAATCGTTTACATGGCAGCAAGGGCAACTTGGATAAATTGATTTCACTTCCAATGAACTATGTTTTTGAATAATGTAGGCCAGGTTCTGGTGAAATTCTTTGATTTCTTCAAAGTGGGAAATGAATACACAATTATTTATGCTGTGTACTTGGGGCTTTTAGTTAATCCATTAGCAAAAGTATTTGAAATCTAAATAAAATATATATATGTAAATAGTTTAGTGCAATAAAAACTTCGGGGAAGAGAAGTAAACTAGATTTTAAATAAATAAAAATAAAATAAAATAAAATAAATAAATTAAAAATAAAATATGTATAAATGAATAAGATTGCAAAGTAAATAAAAGTTAAAAGATATATATTTTATTTGAAATAAAATAAAGTAGTGTAAATGAATAAAAATAAATTAAAATTAAATATAAAATCAATAGAAGAGAAATAGTTTTAGTAAACTAGATTTTAAATAAGAACACAAATTTTTAAAAATAAAATATTTATAAAATAATAAAATTGCAAAATAAACTAAAGTGAAAAGAAAACTTTTGATCTGAAATATAATTAAATAGAGTAAATAAATATAAATAAATTAAAATTTAATATAAAATCAATTGAAAAGAAATAGTTTAAGTAAACTAGATTAAAAAAAAAAATTAAATAAAATAATAAAAGAAAACAAATATTTTAAAAATTAAATATTTATTTAAGATTAAAATTGTAAAATAAATTAAAGTGAAAAGAAAACAATTTTGATTTGAAATAAAACAAAATAGAGTAAATAAATATCAATAAATTTTAAATTAAATATATTTAAGACTTAAATGAAATTTGAGTATTGAAAAAAAATCAATTGAAAAAATGTTCAAATAAATAAAATTTAAATATAATAAATTAAATATTGAAAAATTGTATTTAAATTCATATTTCACTGTGTTTGATAACTAAGAGCATTAGTTATGCTCTTTTCAATTTTAATTATTCAATTAAGAAACAAAGCACATATTAAATAATCAACAGAAACTAAGAAATAATCACAAGCTTATGCAGAGCATCGACTACAACTACTTATTGAGGGGGAACTGAGAGCTGGTAGCTGGAAGCTGGGAGCTCCGAAGCTGACTGCATAGATCAAAACACAGGCAGCGTCAGGCCATTAGTAGGCTTCATAAATAAACCCTTGAGGCGCTACCCCTGGCAGCAATTATATATACTAACGCACCATTTGGCAGGGGCTGTAAGTGGATAAGTGGGCGTCTGTTGGACGGGCTGTGGGGTCAACGGCCATAAATAATGCCACTTAATTGTTTTACAAAGCATAATTTTATCCTTTCGTAAATCCAGTGTTTTACAAACGTTTTCCAAAAACACACGCATACACTCACAGAAAACAAAAAGGGAGAAAGAGAGAGAGAGAGAGAGAGAGAGGGAGAGAGAGTGAAAACAAAAAATAAATGTACTCAGCAAATGGCGCCTTTTTCTTTTGCCGCACCAGCTTAAATATGAATTAATGGCCAATAAAGATAATCTTTTACACATTCGCGTACGCAGCGCATTAAAAGTTAAATTTATGTAGCACCCAATTCCCTTCCAGTAATTCAACTGAACATTTCTACTCGGTTTCATTTTTCTTTTAATTTTTATATTTTTATTTTATTTTTTTTGCATACGCAGCAAATTTTCATTGCAATATTTTTAATGGCATTCGGAGAAAATTACCAAAGTTTACATATGTTCGTCTTGGACTTGTTTGATTATGAATCAAAGTTATGTAGTCTTAAGATATATATCTATATATCTTTTGATATTCTGTCTTACATATAAGCACAGATATATGTTTTGTCTATCGCCAGCTTATCTAAAGTCAAATGAATCTTGTTGCGTTGTAGATACTGAGGTTTATCTTGTGGCCACTTATTACTTAAATTTAGAATTGTGAAAAGCTTTGCTGATTAGCTAAGAAGCTATTTCCAACTTAAGTATTTGTGGAACCAAAAAAAAAAAGCACTCGGTTGACCGCTGGGAACAGTGTATTAATGCCCGCTGCTTGTAATCAATCGAAATCTCAGCTGGATGCTTTCAAGTGATTATCTGTGTTGCTGCTGACCCACTTGACTCAAGTACTGTGCATCATTTGCTGCATATTCAATTTTATTACGTATACGCAGAGTGGCAACATGAAAAAATGCTCATTAATATTTCATGTTTAGAGCAAATTATTCAAAACAATGCGGGCCACGAAGAACGCGAGCAGCATCAACAAAATATCCAGCTGCCAGGCAGAGATAGACAAGGAGTGAGCTAGAGAGAGAGAAAGAGAGAGAGAGAGAGAGAGAGAGAGGCTATCTGTTGGATATCGTGCGGCCACAGCGCGTGACAGCCAAAAGTCAACGCATCTGACTGGGCTTAAGTGCTAGGCATGCCCTTGGGTCGCTTTTACACTGTGTGTGTGTGTGTGTGTGTGTATGCGTATACATGTGTGTGTGTGGGTTGATTTGCCGGTCGCTGTATCAATATTTGTGTTAATCTGTCATTTTTCGTCGTTTATGAGTATTTGAATTTGTTGCAGTGGCTTCGGCTGCTGACGGCAATGGACATGACAAGCGGCCATGAAATTTTCATGCGACTTGTGGCACGGTCGCTCCGCTTTTTTTCTTTCTTTTTTGGGCGTTGAGTGTTTGCGGAAATGTGATGATTATTGGTTGAACAAATAAAACTGCCTGTGTTGACACAGCTCTGTTTGAGCATGGCCAAGCGAACGTGTTCGTGAAATGGAGTCGTCTCACAGAATGTGACAGTCATTCTTGTTGGACAATAAAACTTGTGTAGAGTCCACGAAAACACTCATGGCAGGTTGACTCGCTCTACAATTTAGAGTTAGTTTTTGAAGACTTGAGCAGAGCGTGCAGCACTTATTACGCCCAATTGGCCTCAGAATGAAGCGACAGCCACATTAAAATATTTTGCACATTAATTTTTGAGGCCCTTCGTTGACCAGAAAACAAAATGCCAAAAAGGCAAGAAATTTGCCAGCGGCCCACACGAAAAGCCAACAATTTTCATAAAGCAAAACATTTATTATATTTGCCAAATGGAGTGTGTATACAAGCAGTCCTATATATATATGTGCTCTATATAAATATATATTTTTATATAGACCAAACTATTCGGGATTATATGCCATGCTCTGTTTTGTTGCTAGTTATATTTGGACAAAAATAAAAAGGGTTATGCGTGCTCATAAAAGGCAAAGGAGACAAATTTGCATATTTTTAATATTTTTTCTCTCTACCAGACAAAGAGACTTACAGAGACAGAGACAGGGAGCGAAAGAGAGGCGAGGCGAGGGACAAACGCATTGTGAAAGCTAAATTTATGTGCGTGCGTTTGAAACACTTAACTAAATTACATTTGTGTGGGTGACTGGGCGGTCTATTGCTTAAATTGTTTTTCTTTTTTACACAAATGCAAATTTCCAACACTCATTGGCTCAAATTTGGGTTCAATCAGGCACTTAGCTTAGTTGTTCAGGTCAGGGTTGATAAGCTCCCTGCTTTTTTTTTGCCAAACAATGAAATTATCAAGCTGTAATAAAATAATATAATAAAAAATATATTTATTTGTAAGTATTTGTGATATAAATATATAATTTAATAAATTTCACTTAAAAGTGAAAATAAATATGTTCATCGGAGTTAGAAATATTTGTGAGTGTTTGAGTCTATAGTAACTAGAAGAAATTGTGAGTAGATTGATATTGATCTGCTTGAGAGATAATAAAATTTCTAAGAGGCTCGCTGAGAGCTGAGCTGAGATATCATATAAATATATAGACTTCAGCTTTGGATACTGCTGAAGAGCAAAATCAATATACCAAGAGATGCATATGATGACCTAATGCAAAATCAGAGTATTGAATTGAGCTTGCTTATATGAATTTGTATTGAGCTTGCTTATATGAATTTGTATAAAATTAGCTTACATTTTTCTTAGAGAAATAAGTAGAGAGCTAGCTAGAGAGATAGAGATAGAAAGAGAGCTGCTATAACTGCTATACTTAAGTCATGAGCTCTTTACTTACTTGTACTCACCAGTCACAATGTTTCACCATGAGATCACATATCAAAATTCCTTTACCATACCATATTTCCTGTAAACTGCCCACGCTGCACAGGCAGAATAAGTGGACTTGGTTCATGGAAAGGCACACCAGAATAGAACAGAATTCAATAGAATAGAATACATAAAACAAACCTGCTCTTAGGGAAAATATACATAAAGGGATCAATATCAAGAAGTAAAAATGCAATAAATATTTAGCATATTTGACATATATACATATATTTATAGCCGTTATCCTAATACATAAATATGACTAAAACTTGGTAAGATAATTAAAAAAGATTTATAGTTGCGAAATATTTGATAAGTTTTTTCACAAATAAGTTGTTATAAATATATAAATATTTATTTATTTAAATAGTTTTTTTGTTTTAACAATCAAAATTCAAATATTTTAAAATATTTCATGAGGTCTTCTCATTCGTTAAAATGTCGAAATCAATTTGCATAGAATCTCTCTCTCTCTCGCTGATATTGTAACCAAATTAACTTTATATTTAATTTGCCAGGCTGAACCGTAATTTAAAAAGAAACTTCTCGTTTTTTGTTAGCTGAAAATTCACTCTGGCTGTGTGCCAATATAGTAATAAATATTTAAAATATTTATTGCATAAGTGCGCAATGTAAAAAATTCATATTTGCGGCAATTAAATAGCCCATTGCAAATGCATCAGCAGCAAAAAAACAAGAAAAAAAGGAAGTAAATAAAACTGTGCTTAAATATTTAAAAAGCGTACAATTTCCTCTTTTTACTTCGTATATTTTTGTTGCTGTTTTTTTGTTTTTTTTTTTTTTGGTCTTGTTGAGGACCCGCTCGTCATTTCGCCATAGTTTTTTGTGGCCAATAAACAAAAATTATTGTGCTCAAATAAGCGTAAATGCATGTAAATGGCAATTGGTTGTTATTGCTGCTCTTGTTGTTTTTGCCGCTTGTTGTTGCATTGTTGCCAAAAGTGTTGAGCTGCGTTGAGTGGAGCATTGAGTGCCATGAGAATGACGATGACGCGCATAACGATGACGATGACGCTGACGATGACGCTGATGCTGCTGCTGCTGCTGAAGCTGACGAGAATGAAAAATGCAGCAGAGCAGCAACTGTTAAGCTGATGTCGAGCGGGCGTCGCATATTATTCCAAAAATGAAATGAAATGGAAGTTGCGAGCTGCACACGTTTTATTGGCATCAGCACACGAATGATTTGGCAACAAATCCGAAATCCGAAATCAGGAATCCAGAAATCTGAAATCTGAAATCCAACCGCCACAAACAAAGGGCGCTGCAGCGGGACAGCTGTATAAAAAAAGTCGTTCGCTATGAATTTTTATAACCACCAAACGACGCACAGGCAAATTAAATCAATCGAATCGAATGCAGTCAACATCACAATTCACAATTCACATGGAAAATGCTGTAAATCGATGCGCAGTGAATGGCTGACGAAGACGAGGGCGAGGCATGCCAGACTGACGCCAGCGATCAGCGTCTACTAGTATTGTCTGTGCGCCAGTTATACCCTGTTCTTGGTCAGCTAAAAGTTCTTTTCTTTTTATAGGTAGTCAACACTTTGTAGCCGCCAGGCGGTGCCGTGTCTGTGGCTGCAGACGACACTCAACTTTGAACTGTTTGTGAAAAACCTCATTTAAGCATTTTGATTAATGATGAAATAACTTCAATGCGTACTTAAGGACACCATAAGATTATATATCAAATAAAAAATGGTTACACTAAAGAGACAACCAAGATTAGTCGAAATGCAGAGACTCTCAGAAATATATTGTTGGAAAAGAGGAAATAAATTTAAAAAAATATAGATTATTAATCTTAGTAAATTTTATAATTTTAAAATATATATAAAAAAAATTTAGACTAAAAATATCTATAGTTAATCCAAAAAATTTTTTTATTTTAATATAAAATATTAAAATAAAAAAATTTAAATGTAAGAAAAAAATTGTCATCTTCAAATATTAAGAAAAAATTTATTCAATAAAAATATTTATAAGCTTTGCTAAATCTGTAAAAATTATTATTTTATAAATATTTTCTAGAACTTTATTTATTTTATTTATTCCAACAAAATGTCAACTTTACAAATTTTAGAATAATATAATATAAAAAAGGTTAATTGAAAAAAATAAAAAGAAATAAAATAAAGACTTTATTTAAGGCATTAAAGCTAAAAAAAACATTTTTAAGTCAATTACCTACAAAAAATAAGTTTACAATAATAATAAAATATATAATAATAGCAAAAACTAATAATTTATCTGTATCACAAAGATGCATTTATCTTAATAATTATAGAAATTATTAATTTAATATTTATATTAATGACTTTTATATATAAGATATCTTCAGAGCTTCCTGACGTTACAAGTCGTATATGACTTGAGGCTGCCTGGTCACAACACAAATTGCATTAGCATTTGTAATTAACATTAATGCGAACAGCACAACAATGATATCAATCATCAGCCATCAATCATGCATTACGGCTGCCAGCAGTGAAACTAAATTTAATTTGTAATTTGTAATTTTATTAGCTGCGCTGACAACGCAACTGCAAGTTTTTAAGCGAAGGATGCCGCCAGCCGCCATTAATGTCAAAGGCAGTTACCGACGCGACGACTGTTCTGTCTGATGGACGGCCTGGCCTGGCCTGGCTGGCTATTGATTGCTTGAGAGACAGACTCTAATTCAATTAATCAATTCATTAGGATACGGCAGCGCTGGCGCTGGCACTCTGACGTCACAAGCAACTAATAAAGCTAATTTTTTAATGACAACTTAATGCATAATCATTAAGTCGCCTCTTGCCTAATGCAACTCGATAACGGCAACGCCAACTGCCAGCTGCTCAGCAAATTGCCTCTAAGAAAATCATTTGGCTTTTGATAGGCAGCCGCGACGCAGCGCAATAATAATTTTTATGTCCAACCAGGGACCGCAGCCTAGAAATGAGACTCGAATGTGCCATTTTAGGATTTTGACTCCCAATTGGCACTCGAACCTAACGACAAACCAATTGAAGTGGCCGCGGGCCCCTGTTCAGTTGATGTCCCACTGTGGGGCTGATCATTAATTTTTCAAGTTTTTGCCTTGCCTTTTTTTTGCTGCGAACATCTTTATAGATAAATATAGATATAGCTGGTAAAATGCTTGTTTTATAAATGATTTAATAGTCTTCAATCTTTGTGGGGGGTAATAGAACTTAATGCAAATATAAGACTGGTTCTAGAACGGCTGAGAGTTACCTAAAGCTCAAAGTGAATCATTGAATTTCACTTTGACTCTAGTTATATGAACGATAAATACTTCAAGCTGCTCAATAGCTAGCTTAAAATGCTCAATTATGCCATCTATGTGGACATTTTAATCGCATTTGCCGTTACATAATATTCCAGATCAATTAATTCCCACATTGAGCTCTGCTTTGAAGGGCCACAGCTCAATTTGCTGGTCAAATCATGTGGCACATCCCAAATATGCAGTATACGTGAACAAAAGCTTTCACGGCGACACTGAACGCAACTCGGAAGTATTGACAAACCAATGACAAGCTGCTACGACAGGCAGACAGAGAGACAGACAGACGGACAGACAGAGAGACAGAGCGACAGTTTGGTTACCAGGCAACCCAGCAGTCAGGCAATCACCGCAATCAACAGCAGCAGACCGCATTTGGCCAGAGTATTCCAATCAGCCGGAGCTGGAGTCGGATCCCGGGGCCATGCTGTGACTTTTGTACTGACTTGAGATTCCATTTGAATGCCTTGCAACATAACGTTGCACAGTTGTAGTTCATGTGGCATAATGAACAATAACAATGGGATCAGAAAACTTTTGCTCTATCATCAGCCAACAACTGGCACAATTTGCTGCCAATGCCAGATAATTAATATATGTGTGTGTGTATTTCTGTGACTCTGTGTGTGTGTGTGTGTGTGTGTGTGTTGCTATCTCGCTCTCTAATTAATTAATACATGCCGCAAAATGCTTGCCAATAAATTAGGCAAGCAGGTGAGTTGGACTAAACACGAAAATGACACATAAAGCTAAAAGCGTGTGCCGTTGGCTTAGCCATTTTCTTTTTTGGCTTCTTTCTCTGTCTATGTGTTTGTGTGTGCGTGGGGGGGCGAGCCTGTGTTTGTGTGAGAGCTAAATTTATTGCCAGGCCTTGTGACATTTGAGCCCACATCCTTCGTCAGCTTTCGGGGTAGCAAAGCATGCGATATGGGCATGACCCAACGTCCTCGGCGCGTTTGATGACATTTTAAAGTCTCCGTTGCCTTAACATTGTGGCATTGCCTTTAATGGGCTTAACGAGCATCCGCTCCCAATTCCCCAGCACCACGTTAATGAGCAGCAGTAGCACCAGCACCACCAGCACCACCAGCAGCTGTAGCATCAACAACAGCAGCCAGCCCGCCTCAAACATATTGAATGACAGCGCCAAATTAAAGGCAACCAAATTGTGGAGGGCGATCGTATGACAAATTGTGCACCAAACACCTAGGTAACTCGTGTTCTTGCACCACTGTGCACCACTGTTCAGATGTACGGCAGCAAAACAGCGAACAGCGAACAGCGAACAGCTGATTGACCTCCGGCCGCGGCAAGGACACTGTCTAATTAAATTTTGTTAAGGCCAATTTGCAAGCGAGGTTTCTGTGTAGTTACAAAAGCTTTTATTATTTTTTATTTTTACAATTTTCATTTTCATTTTAATTTTTGTATTTTTTTTTGTCTTGTTTTTTTGCCGCTTGCAGTTTAGTCTACCGCAATTACAGCAATTAACACTAAGCAATTAAAGGCAACAACAATGCAAATTACGTGCTGCATGCAACGAGTGTGCGAAATGCACTGAAAGAAAAAACACAGGAGCAAAATACAGTAAAAATTGAATTGAGCGAGGAATTGAATAGGGAATTTGAAATACTCTTTGAATTTATGAGAATATATATTTCAAGTATTCTACTTTTAATTGATAATGATAATATGTATTGAAATATTCATGATAATAATAGTGAGTTGAGTTTGCAAACATCTACACGAAAACTGTTTTAAATAAGGAAACATATTATATTTTATATTGATTGGCCTACAAATTATGTATATGTTTTGAGTCTTTGATATACAAGTATCCATATATATATATTTATAGAATTAAGCGCTTTAATGCCATGAAATATTTGAGTTATTTTTTTTAAATTTTATATAAGATTTTAATATATAATATATATATATATTTATAGATTTAAGCGCTTTAATGCAATGAAATATTTGAGTTATTTTTTTTAATTTTATATAAGATTTTAATATATAATATTTAGTTGATTTTAATATTAATTGAAATTATTTTTTATTTACAATATAAAACATTATTCATAAGAAAAGATGTAAATTCCTTTCTTCTTACTATATATTTTCCTATAAAATATTTAACTCTTGCCAACTCCAAACACTTTGCTGATATACCCCTTATTCCTGACTAGTTCATTAGAACAAATAAACAGTATAGTATTCGTAGCCTCTGAGGCAGCCCCTGACACTGGCTGGATGCTGTGCTCGGCAATTTTAAATTTTGCCAGCAGAAACAGACGGACGGTACGGTCAGTTGAGTGGCTCAAAGTGAAGCCGACGTCGGCAGCGACTGCGACGTCGGCAGCGACTGCAACGACGACGGCGACTGCGACGTTGGCGCTGTGCTCACTTTGGCGGTCGCTGTGTTAAATGCGGACCACAAAATGCAGCGCATAGAAGCACTAATTAAGTTAAACATAGACACATGCAAACAGACTGTGTGCACACACACACTCTCACACACACACTCTCTCACACACACACACACGCACAGATGTACGTGCCCATTGCTCAATAATTAACTGGCAACATGCACGCAAATGTTTTGCTCCTCTCTCTGCTCCCAACAGCGTCGCATACTTATGGTTCGCTCTTCCCCCTTTGTTCATTTTGTTTACTCAACTGTCGACTAAAGAATCCCGACAGCATTGCACTTGAAAATATTTTTAAAAAATATATATATATATATAAAAGGCATCTTATCAAATTTAACAAAACAAAACTTGTGCCTGTTGCCTGTTTGCAAGTAAATGAAATTTTATTTAGTTAACTGCTGAGTTACTTCAGTTAAGGTAATAACAGTTATTTGAATAACGATAGATTTTATTGTTAGGTATTCAGATCTCTTGTTATATTCGAATGACAGCAAAATATTTTTGCCATTTATTATATTCATTTTCAATTGTATTTTGTTATTCCCGCTGGGCTCAATTTGTATTTATTTAAAGGAACATTTTTTTGGTTGTTGCTTTTATTTATTAATAGTTTTGTAAGTTATATGAGGTTGGATGGCCTGATAAGGGTATATTGGTTTTGTTTATAGCTACATTGAGTTGTTGAGGCTCTTAAAAATTACAAATAGAGGTATTTGTTGATTAATAAATGATTGAACTTTAGTTGTTAATGAATATATTTTCTTGTTATGTGATTCCTTTCAACTGTATTGATCTTTATAAACAACTTATTTGTATTAGGAATTATATGTATTCAAAGTATATTGTATATCGTTAAAGAAAACTCTATTCAAGTTAAATGAAGATTCTAGTTGATTCTGTCTAAGCTTAATATCTTAAGCAACAAATGAATATAGCTGCTTAAAATAAAAATTAAAAAACCTTTTACATATAAATTTCACTCAGAACATTACAAATAGAAAAATTTACAAAAATATCCAATATATTCTCTTTATCTATCAAAACATTAATTGAAATATCATTAATTAAATTTAAATTGTTAACCCTAAAAATAGTCCAAGAAAATTTCATTGAAAAATTTTTTCCTCTCCAGTTAAATTTTCCTTAATTAACTCAATCGTTAATAGGATAATATACAAATATATCCAATAAATTCTTTTTAAATATCTATCCAAACATAAATTGAAATATCATTAAATTTCAATTCAATCAGACTTAAATTGTTTACTTTAAAAAAAAAATCTAAGAAAATTTAATTTCAAAATGTTTTCCTTTGCAGTTAAATTTTCCTCAATTATCTCAATAGTTAATTTATAAATTTCAAAACAACTAAACCAGAGATCACGCCAAGTTATCACTTTCTGTTGATTTCAAAATTTATAGAGTTTGATTTACAACTATTATTTGAAAATACAATTTTTTAATCAAATTTCTATAGAAATTCGAAATCTAGTTGAACAAATCGTGAAAAATGTGTTTTTTACATATTCTAGTCAGTCCAGTCCAGGCGAATGATATGCAGTGTATTAGCTATTCAAAATAACCCGCCAATAAAAAGCATCGAAACGTGTTGGGGCATATAAAAAGTTGCCACAATATGACAGGCCATTCAATAACTGTGTATCTATGGGGTACTAAACAGCCACAAACAACACATAAAAATGCAACAACAAAAAAAATCACAAAAAATATATATATGAAATAAAATGAAAACTAAAACAATGTTATGAAAAATGCCTCAAAGAGTTGCCCAGTCATAAATATGTATGGCTAAAAATCGCAAATGGGCGTGGGAGTGGGAGGGGGCATGGGCTATATAAATCGCCTGCTAGCTAAGCAAAATGTCAGAGCTATAAATATCATAAAAAAGCGAATACATATTATCATGTGTGTGGGTGTGTGTGTGTGTGTGTTTGTGTGTGTGTGCTTTGAAATGGTGTGTTAAGAGCACTTCATAGATCTACAAGCCCCAGTCTCTTAGCCCCTGCCAGGAATGCAGCCCACAGCTCAGCAGCAGTAGCAAATTTTAATACACGCAATAAAATTAGAGAAAAATTCGCAGTAAAACTAAATTGAAAAGAAAATCGTTATGGTTGACACAAACAAAGGGAAAGCGAGTAACCAAAGCGATTCGAGCGCGTTAAGCAAAACGCGATTTAGTGCCAGCAACAAAAACAGCAACAATAACACAATCCATATTCATCCCATTCTAGCTAACACAAACACCATCACACACACTCACACACAGACACACACTCACATGTATAAACACATCCTTACATCCTTCCACACACAAAAAATACATTGTTGTTGGCTTCTGCTAACTTTTGCTCAGTTTTTCTTCGTGCTCTTTTTTTATCTGTTTTTTTTTTCTTTTTTGTTGAGATTTTTAAATATTTTTTCATGCGCAATGCAAAAGGAACAAAAAAAAATAAAGAAGGAAACTCCAGAAAACTTCTCGGTTTTCCAATAATTTGATGTTGCGAACTTGTTTTGCATGTGTGCGCGTCTCTCTCTCTCTCTGTGTGTGTGTGTGTGGGTGTGCGTGTATGCTTGTTAGCTGCCCTACATATTTCATAAAAAGCAAACAAGCCACAGCAACAACAATAACTACTACAATATGCTGGCAGTTGGGTCTGGGTGGCAAAACCTAAGCAGTTTTCATGCTTTGCAAGGGTCGCGAACTGTTGGCAGCAGTTTGTAAAATATATTTTTATTGCTATTGCATACACACGCACACAGCCACTGAATACAATAAGGAGGAGGACTCCTTTCGAGCATTGCTAGTTGTGTTGGGCCACTCCTCCACCTTCATATACCCTTTGACTTTGGCTATTAGAAACGCTGACAAAAAGCAGCAACAACAGACACAGCAGTAGCAGCTACAACAAAGCCGGAGCTAAAAGAACTGTAGCATGCTTTTTGTCATATTTTACCAGCTAGCCAACACACACACACACACACGCACACACACATACAGCAGCATCAGCAGTTGGGGCCAGGCCGAAGCTGTTGCAGAGAGGCGGCAGCCTGTGCGAAGACCACGCATGTTGCGTATGCGGCTAGTATACTACACAAAAACACTTTCATTACTACAACAAAGGCATATGAACAGTGGGGCAGACTGTTTGGAGATGGAAACTTCGTTTTACGTGTTTATTGTAAAATTAAACTGCTGTTTAACTTTAACTGAAGATAAACACAATAAGTTATTACTTGAAGAGAAAATATTTATATGAGTAACTAAAGTTAATTATAAATTTATAAGTTTAAGAAGCAGCTTGAGTTGAGATCGCACATTGAAAGACAACAATTAATTTGATTAGCTATAAAAATGAAACTAGGAAACACAGAAAACTATGTCTCAGCAACCTTTATGGCAGGATCTATACAAGTTTCACATGATGCTAAAGCTTCGGTAAGGAGTTTATGAATAACTGCGTTGATTTAAGCATAATGAATATTTATAAATATTTTATTATATAATTAAACATATAAATAAAAATAAAATATAATTTTCTTCTATACACATTTAGTCAAAACTATATTTAATATTAGTATTAAAATAATATTAAATTTAGTCAAAACTAGACAAAATGTTTATTTATTTAATATTCAAAAATTATTTAGAAAAGAAAACATATTCCTTCAAATTAAAAAGAACAAAAAAAATTAAACGAAAATAATAATGTATATATATGTTTTTAATTTTTTTACATTATCTAAATATCTTATCCATAAAGAAAAAATACTATAAATATAAACAAAAATAATATATATGAATAATATACAATAATAATTAAAAATAAAAATAATGTATATTTAAAAATTATTTGTATTATTTAAATATCTCTCAATATAAATCTATAAAAAAAATTATATAAATTATAAAAGTTATAATATATTTTCTTATTATTTTCATTGGCCAAATATCTCTAAAATGCATAAAAAAATATACAAAAAAAAATCAAACAAATATGTATTTTTAATATTTATTTTCCTTATCAAAATATCTCTTAATTAGTTTATAAAATGATTTTTTTTGTTAAATACTATGCCCAGGCTATGATTTGTACTCCCATGGTGCGCTCCGCGTTTGGATCTGGTTGGAGACTACTTAGTACTACATCGTACATTTAGTTGGTGTTATTTCATGCGCAAAAGTCGCAGTGTGTGTTGTGTTTGCTATTAAAAATGACAGCAGCTGTGTGCGTGAGCCAGCGTGTCTGTGTGTGTGTGTGCGTGTGTGTTGCAGCTGTAAAATGAATACGCACACACACACACACACGCACACATGCAGAAAAGCGCACCAACAACACATGGCGGTCAGGCGAAAACACGCTTTTAACACCAAAATGAACTTGTACGCCATGTTTATGAGCTGATAAAAAACAGCTGACCAACATTTGTCGCTGAGCCAAACTTTAAGATGTGTGCGGCGGCTCACTTAACCTTAAAGCCAAGAAAATATAATAGATGCACACACACACACACGCATATTCAGTTTTATAATGTGGCTAATTACGGCTGCTTAGCTGCTAGCAGCCAGTCCCTGATGGTATTTGGCTTACAGCTGACTTATGTGGCCTACTTAACGGCTGGCTGTTAACATTTCTTTACACCTCTCTATGGTGAGCCATAAAAAAGCTTTACATTGTTTCCTTCAAATTTGACACAGTTTTGCATAAACAAAGCTGCTGTGCTCTTGCCAAAGAGCGCCGCGCTGTTAACTGCAGAGAGAAAGACAGAGAAAGAGAGAATGAGTGTTTGCCGGATAATCTGTTAAATAACAGCGCAATTGCTAGCTCAACAAATTGTTAATTGAGCAGAAATAAATATATTAATTCTTATAAATTATATTTTTATATATATTTATTATTTTTATTATATATAAATAATTTTTATACATATATATTAGCTTATTCACTATTTACTTTTATTTCTCACTCACTCCTTAACTTAACCGTCTCTTGTTGTATTTTCGCTTACATTTCAAGCGCACCTGCATTGATTGACAGACAGGCAGCGCCGCTTGAGCAACAGGTGTGCATTTGATTGATATGTATTTGCGGCTGACAGCGGCAACAGCAAAAAGAATCAAAAGACTTGAATACACACCAAAATATTGTTGCAGTTAACAAACTCAAAATGAAAGCCAATAAAATTATATATATTTAATTTAGCATTTTATAAAAAAAAACAAATTTTATATTTAATATCCTGAGAAAGAAGTATTTATTTAAAAAAAAATATATTTATTTATAATGAATTTTTAAAAGCAAATAAAATATATGAAATATATTTTGTAATAACAATTTAACACACATTTTTTAGTACAGGGCACAGCTGATTTTTAGTACAAGCTGCGTGAGAGCGAGAGAAAGTAAGCATGCGGAGAGTAAGCGCTGAGTGAGAGTAAATTTTATGCTAGCAAGAGAGATGAGAGAGAGCACACATAATGCCGCTGGTTACTGTGTAACGTAAACAAGCTGAGTATTTGCCATAAACTCTAAAATATTTGTATTTTTTATGCATATATATATATTTTTGAAATATTTTCAATAAGAATATACTCCACAAAATAATAATTTCCTATAACTTAGCTTACTTTCAGTATTGATAACCTGTAGTAAGCGCTGCAAAGCTCGCTATAAATTACTTGGCTTCCGACTGCCGAGTCAACAGCATGCCAGTTAACAGCATGTTGACTGCCTGTTAACAGCATCCGGCAAACAGCGGCTGCTGCGCTCGGCTCGGCTCGTCGGCTGGCAATTGCGCTCTCTCGCTCGCATCGTTCATTGGCGGCGCCATTGCGGCATTCGTGTGGGCTGCTCGGGATGCTGCTGTCGTTTCGGCTGTGGGCATTGCTTTTTTCGGTCGCTCTGCTCTGTGTGTACCATAAAAATCGTTTCAGTGAGAGTTTGCGATCCCGCGGGTACGGTCGAAACTAACGGGATTTTCGATTACTTAGCCGTTACCCGTTTCCGTTTCGCGTTTCGCGTTAGGCGTTTGGCGTTTGGCGTTTGGCGTTCTGCGTTCCGTTGCATGCAGAACTGGTAACCAAAAAAATAATATTTGAGAGAATCTTTTAATTGTTGCGAGTGTTACATCAATTCTATTGAAATGTGAAACGTTTTAGAGAGTGTCTATCGAAATTGCGTATATGACGCGTAAATATTACACTTGAGTTTAACATAGAAAAGAAACAGAAGAAAAACCGAATTCCAAAACTTAAAACGTGTCGCGTTTCATGAGCGTTTTTTTGGTGCGTTTATTGTCGCGTGTGCCGCGTTAACTCTGCACGTTCCTAGCTGGCAAAATGTAAGCACTCGATTTGTTGTAAGCGACAACCAATTTGTTGTCATTGTCACAGTTGTTGTTGTGGCAATTGTTATTGTTGTCGTTGTTGTTGCTGCTAAATTTACAAATCAACGTTTGTCGACTGTCGTGCGACATCTGTAGTTGGGGGCACTTCCACATGCCGATCCAATACGATCTGAGCGCCGCCGCCCTCCCACGCTCTGACGTCGTCGCTGTCATTGTCGTTGTCGCCTCGTTCTCAATGAAAATGATTTTCATGGAAAACACAGCGAATGCTAGCGAGCAGAAAATCACAGAAAAAAAATAGCGAATCTCGGCTAACGGCATCGCTTGGATTACTTGGCGTATGTATGTACAAAGGTGTGTGTGTGTGCGTGTGTGTGTGTGAGTGTGTGTAAGCGAGAGCCGGCACATAAAACGATTTCGTGTACTGCTGCTCTTTTACGATGATTTTATTTTGTTAGGTTTAGCTGAAATAGTTTTTGCAACCTTTGTTGCTGCTCCCCATACAAATTGCATAAAATTTGCTATTGTTGTGAATTCTATGGAAAATGTGTGCAGTATTTATAGGGTATTTCTTATGCAACATGCATTCTTCTGAATTCTCTTTCGCATACCTCCATAGCTCAAGTGCTAAATTGCTGGCATTGAA